>CM035410.1:137288417-137548417 GCA_020310875.1 Ceratopteris richardii | reverse complement strand
TATAACAATGATCCTGAAGCTGATGTATTCGATTGGTGTAAAATATAATGTTCGTGTTTGTATAAGAAGTTCTTTCGAAAAAAACAACTAATATTCCGTGATGTTAAGATTGATTGCACATCAAATAATGACAATCTCAGATGTCAATTTAAGCTCTTTCAATAATGAGCATTAAGTTTATGAATTGCTAACAAATTTCTTGATGCTTGAAGCTGATAAAAGGAAATACTTTCCACAGTTTTCTGTGCTTATAATGTTTAAAAAGTTTTGTTTAACTATAAATTATCAAAGTGAATCTATTATCTTCTCTTCGCGTGTATGAACTCAAAATATTTCCTTGCTATCACTATTTACACAGGAGGATTCTGTTGTACTTCTTTTCCAAATATGCTAACCTATTGAGGTAAGTAAACTTTCCCATCAACTTGAAAGGCAGTAAAAAATCATTTCTTCATACAATGGCCTGTTATTGCAACAAGCGTCATGCCAACCCATGATTATTCTATCTCCTCATAGGTTTGGTGTAGCATGCTCTGCTTCGGAGACCTATTAACTTTCGTCTTTTCTCCTCATTTTATATCTTACTATGGAAAGCATCGCAATAGCACGTCCTCTCTTCAGGCTCCACGTCCTCTTTCTGTAGTAGATATGACAGTTTACCTGTGATTATTCATCGCTTCTTGCGTTTTTTTTCTTTCCCCTTGACAAATCGAAGAAAACATTTTCATGACGGTTCGAATCATTCACAATATTCCTTAGTATTTTTATGTCGGGGGCAGGCGGAAAGTATCTTTTGCGTTCGATTTGCGAGTGCTCCCATGCTCGTTCGCCTTTACAGAAGATCTTTGAAGCTCGAGCTCGTAGGAAAATGATGCTCGTTGAGTTAGTGCGAGCGGTCATGTTACATATATTTTGGAGAAATTCAAGCGAGTTAGTCGAGAAGGGCACCCATGATGGTTGTTTTTTGGGGAAACGAGAAAGATGATCTGTGAAAACTGACTTCCATTTCGAGAAGCTGTTCGTTCAACAGTCATGGATCTCAACACAGAAAGTAGAAGAAAATCTTTGCGCCATCTTTAGAGCGTTCTTTAGAAATAAGCTTTACTTTGGAGGAGTGAACAGAGGAACACTTGGATAAAAACCAGCTCTGGATGCTTTTTTGATTCGTGAAAAAAAAAAGCATAAAAGCACTTCTCACAAAGCTCAAGAACGTTTAACGTTTATTCCCTCTCACTCCTTTGACGAAGGAATTCAAGATATTCGTAGACTTTTTAATCACCAAAAGAAAAATGCTCCACGGAAATTATAGGCTATTTCGTGATTGTAACAGACTTGTAACGAAAAGATTGAGGGTGAGGAGTCCTCCGAAGTGCATTGTGTGTGTGTGTGTTTTTTTTTTTTTTTTTTTTCTTTTTTGGGAACTACAATGAATTGGAAACACACACCCGACCTTGTAAAGTAGAGACACCCATTTTATGTCCAGCCAACATTGGAACTAGGAATTTTCTCCCAAAGACTCAAGGTGACAAACCACTAGGTTACACAAGCTCGACATTGTATACCTTCTTCTTTGCATGTCTCCCCCATGTCCATGAAGGATCCCCAGTTGCACGTTGATCTCTTTCACTTGCCCAGCTGGCTTTCCTCTCTTCTATTTTATTGCATTTGAGACATCCATAGATATGAATTTTTTTTTGAGAGCACAATGAATTGGAAATACACATTGACACACCCGACCTGTTAAGCTAGAGGCATCCATCATGAGAATGTCAAGACATGTCCAGCCAAAACTAACTCAGAAGTTCCTCGACAGCTTCAAGGCGTCAGGCACTAGGTTACGCGGGCTCGGCCCAATAGATATGAATATTTGAAACACTATATTGTCGGTTTATAATTTGTACTTGCTCAAAACATGATCCGTACTGCCCTTGCGTACTTTGGAAGCGAGGATTCAATAAGATAAGTAGTTACCGTCAGCCTGATGAGATAGTGTCCAAGATAATCCTTTCAGGCCAACGATGAGCAAGGCGAATACGTAAGAAAAAGACTTGCGTCTTGTTATCTGTGCTTGGCTTGTCCGAAGCACTGAAAATCAAGGCAAATACGCAGCTTTAACAGATTTCTCGTTCGAAATGCTATCTCTACAAAGATTATCGCAAGAAGATCATCAGGTTTCTGTTGTCTTTATCGTTGTACTACACAATCCCTCCACACATATTTTGATAGCACCGAACAGCGATGTAAGGAATACACTTCTCTCCCTCACAATGATGTCGTAAAAGGTCAAGACGAGCAGAACGAGATGATCTTTCAGAAGATCGTACATTACTGGATCTCTGTTGTTCCACTCTTGTTCCATTTCAGCTGTTGATCGGCTGCCGCGCGCAGGATTGCACGAACAGACTAGCGAAGAAGAATCACCACAGATTTATCGTAACAGATAAAGAATGACATAATATCGTAATCGGTGAATGAAAAACTGTAAGGCGTTTCTTGATTCTGTTGTTTTCCTGCACGAGCAGATGATACGTGGACATGGCGGTTCACCTAGAAAGCGAGTCGAAAGGGAACATCGCGATCTGGTGTGCAGCAATATTTTCACAGCACACAGAAAGATCTGCGGAATCTTGACTAAACTGCTTGTGTCGTCGTCTGATGGAGACGCTTATGTTTGGACGCTGTGATGCGGATTTCCTTGCACTTTGAGATCCATTCACGTGAACGAGACAACTGTTGACCTTCGATCTTATCCTCCTTGACATCGAGGCATTCACGAAATGCGCTCCTGAAAAGTGTAAGATTGCATGGAAGAAAACATGCCAACGATGCATAGGCACAGTAATCGTCTATCCATCGGATAAGCACGTATTTTTGTCTTTAACCTTTCACAGATCTTTCTAAAAAATTTGTAGCAGAGAATGTTATTGCAGAAGGAAACATGATGCAGCCTACCGAGAAACTTAATAGGCGGAGCTACATGTACAGAAATGCTACAAATCAGATTGTTATTCCCTCATCAGAATATAGCATATACGATTGAGCAAGGAAATCGAACAAAATATGTACATTCTGTGTGAGTCCAAAGTAAAGATGATACTCTCAACAAATCAATACGAGTTAAGAAAGGCCTTCTGAAAATCTACGTTGTTGTGTTTTCTTGTTTCTGCATTGGTGATAAGACGTCTAATTATAGTCTTACGATAGTATTTTTCCAATTTTCAAAAAGGCTTATGCAGAAGAGAAACTCACATCAACTAAAGTAGTAATTATAATCTCATAAAGACATTGATCATAACAAAAAACATCAATCAAAGATATAAATACTTGATGTATACTTGTGATTTATCAAGAGCATCCACCACCATATGTTCTCTATTTCCATTAGCATAAAGCAAATATCTAAGAAGAGAAATAGTCCGCATCGAGGACATCAATTCTTTCCAATCCTTAATGACCATCTTTCCTTTTGTATGATTTTTAAAATAATCTCGCCTTTTCATGTCAATTTTTGGAAGTGAATGAGAACTCATCAAACCATATAAGAAAGATATAAAAGAGAAAAAAATGTATTTATGTACACACAGGTAAATACACATGTATGTATGTTTTTTTCTATGTTTCTACATGTGTGTGCATGCATGCATGTATTGTTGGTGCATATGGAAAGCCCAAATGCTTGGACATAAACTATAGACTTCATTACACTATGAGTGTAGTCATGTGTACACATATGAACTCTTAGTATATCTAAGGTTTAAAATTATCTCATTTTTATCCACTTGTAAAATGTTCTATGAAGAGATAATTCTTTGAATGTAATGAGAGACAAAACCCACAAATCCCATCTAAATTCAAATTCAAGTGAACTCCTAAAAGTAGCAAGATCAGGTGAGATCTATTAAACCATCCTTTTCAAAAAGTATACTTATGAATTGTCTATTTAGTCATGGCATATCATCAGTCCTTACACTCGTTTTGAGTGTGCATTGTATGTAACTCCAATCTCGAAGTCCTCCAACATAGCCATGGACTATAATCTATTTTTCATTACATATACAACAATTTTTATAATAATGTCTAGCTAATTCGCATTACCATTGTCTACTCCTCAAAGTCTTCCAAGTTTTTTTGAGTTATTGAAATGAGGTTATGGTCTCATTGTCTTTTTTAGCGATTGAAGCATGAAGTTATCAGCTTTATAAGTGTGGAAACAAAATATTTTATAAAATGGAACTATGGGTGTAGAGATTCATTGTCAGGATCACCTGGGTTAGCTCACTTAACTTCCTATTTGAAGATATACAAAAGGATTCGGGTCAATTCCTAGCTGTTTTTGAGCTTTGAGTATCTTATGAGAGTATTCATCCATAAATAAGAGGTTCAGCTTTATAAGTGTGGAAACAAAATATTTTATAAAATGGAACTATGGGTGTAGAGATTCATTGTCAGGATCACCTGGGTTAGCTCACTTAACTTCCTATTTGAAGATATACAAAAGGATTCGGGTCAATTCCTAGCAGTTTTTGAGCTTTGAGTATCTTATGAGAGTATTCATCCATAAATAAGAGGTTTTCTCTACATGTGCATATTTTGAGATGTGTCTCTCTTGAATGAAACTTTTGAGGTACTATGGTCATATTATTGCATAGACTTGAAGCTTAAGAAGGCTAACTAGAGTCAAAGTGAGAAATAGTCTCATGTTGAGTCGCGTTTTTCCAAGACCCTCTCCACTCTGATAGCTGGCTGATTTTCTTTATCGATTGAGAAATTGGATCAAAGAAACTACTGATGCCTATGCTAAGGATCAAAGGAAAACCAAGACAGGAAGAGTAGGAAAAATTGAGCACATGGAGTGCAAAGGGTGCTTTGGCAAGGTCATACATTCTTAAATCTATCTTTGGTTTCTTACTGCCATATATTAGGATTTGTAACACATCTCAAGAGACCTTGAATGCTCTAGAAATATTCTATTCTTCGAGCACGAAGGCCAGAAATACCTTGCTATGGATAAGGTGTGAATCTCTAAAGAAGCAAGCCAAGAAAAGTTTGACCAATGTTTTCACAAAGATGAAAGATATTGTTGATCATTTGGGAAGTATTGGAGAGATCATAGATGGAGAAAACATTGTGAGACAAGTCATCAATGGAATCAAAGCAGCCGAGAATTGGGAAGCATTCACCACTATGGTGAACTTGTACATGGATATGCCTATGCCAAATTTTAACACTCATGGGAAAACTTCTTCACTGCTAAAGAAAAACTTATGATGAATGGTGAGACACACAAAGGTAATCAATCTTCTACACTTTAGAAACATAAAAGTAAAGGAAAAGAATTCAAGTGACAAGGAAAGAAACTTGATGAGGAAACAACTACCTTCCAAGCTAATTTTGTTGGTAGATGTAGAAGTGCAAGTGGAAGAGGCAAAGGTGGTAGGAAAGGTATCGGAAGATCTCAAAGCTTCTTACCTTGTGCCATATGTGGATTAACCAACCACAACATGGAGCATTATTTCAAGATTCAAGGAACCAAAGAGGAAGAGGATACCATAGAGGTGGATATGGAGCCCCTAGTGGGATAGAATGACTCTTATGGATATAACAACAATAACGACTACAAAAACACCTACCAAGTTGGTTATAAAGGATGAAAAGAGTACAAAGATTACACTAATCATCAATCTTAAGAGGATTTTGTTATCATGATCTTGCTCATACGCACAGAGAGGTTGCAAATGCAGAAAAACACACAAAAAAATAGAGATGCCAAGAAACGAGACCGAACGCAGTATTGGGTGCAATCTCCCCCCATGCATTTTGTTCCGACAGTCCACAAAGTGCATGTATTTATAGCAATTTTGATTATGTCGAAAAGAGTGGTTACATGAGAGCGGCTTTGAAAAGCATGCATGAAACTAAAAGTAGGTGACTTTTGTAGAAAGCCTTTCTTTTAATATCAGAAACTGCGGTCTACAATGACCCTTATTCTAATGACTATTTTTCTAACTATTTCTAACAATAGAACCTTCTATGCAGATTTATTTACAAACTAAATTATAAATCAGACTTATTGATGTCCGCCCTTCATGCTTTCACACCCTCATGAACCTTCAGCTGCTATATCAAAAACACCAAAACACATTAATACATTAATAAATTATCACTCCAACAATGCATTGTTCAACATATTCCATAATGTATAACATGCGCCTCAGTTGAAAAAGCAATTGATCTCACTTGATAAAGTAAAATAAACATGGATGGCCAGTGACATGTTTCATCACTGAATGAAAATAAGCATGTTCCATGTTCAGAAAAACATGCATGGAAATGTTCATAGAAGAATTACATTAATGTGTTTGTGTATGATATGCAGAAATTAAGCGGTCATAATGAGGTGCTAATTGTGTTTTATGTATCCTTGTTCTTCAATTAAAGGAGGGTCATCAAGAAGTGGAGTGAGTTGTAAAATGCCTTAAAATGGTTTAAGTAAACTAATATGAAAAGATTTATGTATATTCTAATGAGATGGTATATCTAATCTAAATGAATTATCATTAATTTTTTCTGTAATGCAAAATGGTCCATAATAGCATGGTGCAAGTTCAATTTTAGGATGCTGCAAAATATTTTTGAGACATCTTTTAATGATACGCAACCATACAAGATCATTTTCCTTTAATTCCTTGGCTAATCCTTTTGTATTGATATTACGTGTGTATCGCTCTTGACTTTTCCTAATGTGCTCATGAACATCGTGAAGTATAGAAATGTGATCTTATAGAATCATCCATCGAAATGTCGGTTTGGGTGAGTGACATGGGAGTGGGAAGCTTTTTACCATAAACAATTTCAAAAGGTGCACGACCAGTAGTGGTGTGTGTGGTGTTATTGTAAGAAAATTGAAGCAATGGCAACTTTTCATCCCAATTAGTTAGACTATCTAATGAATAACAACATAATAAATCAAGAATAGTACTATTTCTAGCCTCACTTTGTCCATTACTTTCGGCATGAAATGCAAAGCTAAAATCTACTTTAGAACCAAAATGTTGAAATAAGAAAACCCAAAAATGATTACAAAATCTAACATCACGATCAAATAACATTACTTTAGGAAATCCATGATGCGGGAAAATGCATTTAATGAATAATTTTGCAGCCTGAGGTGTAGACAAAGTCTTCCTACATGGAATGAAATATGCATATTTACTAAACCTATCAATTATTGTCCAAATCATATCATTATGTGAGGAAGTGATGGGAAGACTTGTGATAAAATCCATAGAAATTTGATCCCATGGTTGGTTCGGAATGGGAAGTGGCATTAATAATCCAAATTACCATGATGACGTTTTACACACTGACATACAATGCATTAATAAACATAATGTGCAATATCTTTTTCCATGTATGGCCAAAAGAAGAAATCTTTGCATGCAGAAATGGTGCTTTGTATGCCTCTATGACCCATGTAAGATGGTTCATGCATTTTTTTGATGACAAAATCTTTAAAAGCTTGGGTTATGCTTAATCTATGTGGAAAATAAAGAAAACCATTATGAAATGTATAATCTTCATCACATAAACATGCACCATTGTTTAAGTCATGCCATGCACATGAAAAATAGAAATCAAATGGATAAATGGAAACCATTTCTTGAAAAGAATGTATTTGTATAGCAAAAATATTATGCAAAACAACAGAATGTGAAGGAAATTGGTTAAGAGCATCAGCTACAACATTAGCTTTATTAAGCTGATTTTGGATCATGGGTTGGAAATTTTGAATGAATGATGCCCATTTAAAATGGTGATCAGAGATTAAGGGCTGATTTAATAAATGCTTAATAGCTTGTTGATTAGTTTTGATTAAGACCTTAGAGCCCATAAGATAGTGTTTCCAAATCTGCAAAGCATGGACAACTGCTAACAATTCTTTATCATATGTACTATAATTCTTTTCTGAGGGCGTAAGCTTCCTACTCTCAAATGCAATGGGATGATCATTTTGCATTAAAACTGCACCTATCCCTGAACCACTAGCATCAATAACAACATGGAAGGGTTGTGGAAAATCAGGTAATTGTAAAACAGGTGCATGTGAAAGTGCATGTTTGAGTTTTTCAAAAGATTGTTGTTGGGTAAGTCCCCATGCAAATTTTATTTTCTTTTTCAATAACGAGGAGGAATGTTCAACCATAATAGAGACAACCAAACCTGTGAAGGTTTCTTCATTTGTGGCAAGTATGGTAACTATGCAAGGGAATCCTATCAAAGGTTGAAAACAAATTCAAACTACAAAGGTCAAGGTAACCATGCATCTAGTTCAAATGTGAATGAGAGGATACTTGCTATAACGTAGATGAGTGACTATAAGGCACAAGGGTCACGCACATGGCGCATTGATAGTGGATGCAATAACCACATGAGTTTCAACAAAGAACTCTTCTGAACTATGCAAATGCCACGAACCAAAGGACATGTGGAGACATGTGATGATACCCCTCATGCTATTAAAAACATAGGTGATGTTATGTTGAGTAGTTATCATTCGCAAGTCAAGTTCAACAGAAAGGGATGCTTTGTGAGAAATGCTTAAGAGGGGTACAAATTGATAGCCAAAAGGTAGGAGGAAGGGAACAATATTCACTTTGGATGTGAAGCCTAACTTCAACCACAAAACCTACTTCACATTTGAAAGTAGGGAGGTAGCACAATTGGATCCATGGCACACAAGCTATGAACATATCAATACTAATAGATTGAAGCACATGGAGAGGGAGAGGTTAGTGCTAGGGTTACCTAATCTATATAATAAAAAACATAAGATTTTATGTGAAGCTTGCCAATTGGGAAGTAAACTACGTTGCTATTCAAGAAAAAGCACTTATTTGAGCTATCATCCACTTGATCTCATCCATGCAGATGTTTGGGGGCCAACAAAGGAGAATTGAATTGAAGATAATAGGTATTTTATAACTTTCATTGATGATTGCACAAGGATGACTTGGTTCTATTGTATAAAGCATAACTTAAATTTTTTTTACTACTTGAAAAAGTTCAAAGCTATTATTGAAAGAAAATGTAATAGATACATCAAGTGCATAAGGTAATATGGAGGGGGAGAACACTTCTCCCATCAATTGTCAAAATTCTTGGAGATAAATGGTATCAAGAGAAAAATCACATGCACATACACACCATAGAAAAGTAGTGTGGCAGAGAGGAAGAATAGGCACATCGCAGAATGTGCTAGGGCTAGGATGAAGGAGATGGGTATGCCTAATTGCTATCAAGCTGATGTAGCAACCACAGTCATATACATTATGAACACATCCCCCACATCAGGTATACATGCTATCACACCCTATGAAGCTTGGTATAATAGGAATCCAAATGTATCACAATTGAGATTCTATGGATGCACATTATGTATTGGTTCCAAGTGAATTAAGGAGCAACCTTGATTATAGATAAAAAAAGGTCTGTCTTTCTAATGTATGCATGCGACAAAATGGGTTATAAGTGTTATAACCCCACAACTAGAGAGCTAAAGGTATCAAGGGATGGCAAATTTGATGACTTTTTACCTTGGGATGCTACAATTGTATCTATTTGTAATGAAGCTAAAGAAAAGAAGAATTCAAGGTATGAACCAAAAAGCATATTATTAGACCAAAGGATTCGTGTTTTCAACCATCATGAAATAAAGGTAGTCCAAGATCAAGTCAATCAATTGATGCAAGGAGTAAAGGCAAGGGCAAAATTAAAAAAATACAAGAAGATTAAGAACTATGGATTGAGTTCAATACAAACCATCATGGGAAGAAGGGAAAGAGCTCATAGCTCAACAACAAATATCCAAATCAATGGAATGGTTAGATAGGATGGTCTGATATGGTAAGCTACCCAATAGAAATATTTACCTATAATTCATTTATGGCTAAACATTTTGCTTATATGAGCAAGGGTGTTGAAGAACCCGCATGCTTTGAAGAAGCGAACACATGCAGGGAATGGCAAGAAGATATGCAAGACGAGATCAAGGATTTGGATGACAATCACACTTGGAATCTTGTGCCAAGGAAGATGGATATGAAAGTAATTGGATAGAAATGGGTTTCTAAGGTAAAGAAGAATTCAAATGGCATTATTGCAATGTATAGAGTTAGGCTTGTCGCAAAAGTATTTGCTAAGGCATATGGAATAGACTATGAGTAGACATTAGCCTTCTGGCTTAGTTGACTACTATCAGAGAAATAATTTCCATTGCAGCAAGGAAGAGTTAGAAGATGTATCAACTTGACATGACGAATGCATTTCTGAATGGGGAGCTAGAGAAAGTTGTGTACATGGACCAACCATTATGGTTTGAAGACAAAGTCAGGGAAGGTAATGTTTGCAGGTAGAAGAAAGCATTACATGGACTCAAGAAAGCTTAAGGGCATTGAATTAAAGGCTTGTGGATTATTTGATAAGTTGTGGGTACAACCAAAGCAAGGTAGATCTATCATTTTTCTACAAGAGGGAAGGTGAATCATCTATCTAATTATATGTATATGTAGATGAATTAATTATTATAGATGATCATGAATATTGTATCAAGGAGATCAAAGAAAAGCTTGGAAAGAAGCTCAAGATCTCATACCTTGGATATCTAAGGTATTTCTTAGGTATTGAAGCCATGTAAAAAGAAAATGGTATTTTTTTTATGTAGAGAAAGTATATTTGGGATGTATTGAAGAAGTATGGATTCATGGGATGCAAACTAGTGAGAAGACCTATGGAGGTTAACACAAAATTGACTTAAATGGAAGATAATGAAGTAGAGGATCTACTTTTGTACAGGTCTATAGTGGGACCATTGAATTATGCCACCATTACAAGGTGAGACCCAGCATATAGAATTCGTGTTCTATCTGAATGAATGCATGCACCAAGGGTTCCACATTTATTGGCAAGCCAAAAGGGTACCATCAGATATCTCAAAGGTACACTAAATGAAGGTCTATTCTATCATTTTATAGTTGGATTGCAAGTGAAAGCATATATAGATTTCTATGGTCAGGATCGAAAGAAAATAGGAGGCATACAAGTAGATATGTAGTGATGCTTAGCAAGAAGGAGATCTCTTGGATGGAAAAGAAGCAACCACCAATTGATCTATCCTCCACTCAATTGAACTAAGTTGGCAAGTTTTTCAATTCATGAGTAGTGTGTCCCAGTCTACCAATCCTATGTTCTATGCCAGGAGCGAACACATAGAGGTACAGTATAACTACATCAGAGAGAAGGTGTTGGATAAGATGGCTCAAGTGCAATGTATAAGTATCAAGGACCACTGTGAAGACATGTTCACCAAAGTTTTGTATTCAATAAAGGATTTAGGTTGAAGAATTTGAAGCTTGAAGTATGAAGGAAAGTATTCAAATTCAAGCTTCAATCTTAATCCATAAATGGATCATTGAATGGATGCCACTTGGAGAATATGAAGCAAATACATCAAGCATGATAAATCAAGCTCAATTTTGAATTTGGAATCCCCCTAAAAAAGGCATATGTCGTCAATCATACTAGTAGGTGTGATAAAGGCCATAATTTAGGAAAAGTGATTCTTAGCTTATAGGGAATCTTTTTTCAAATCCATGTGAACTCACAATGTACTCTGATTTGTAGATCCTCACTTGTGTAAGTGTTCTTTGAGAATTATGGAGGCAAGATAGTAGGCCCCTAAGCTACACAATCCCTCTTCTTGCTTTCTTTGAATAATTTGAGTAGACTTTGTGTAGCCATATCTAACACATAGAGTTTTGTGTGTATGAATTAGATTATTTAGAGTGTTTAGTAGAGTATCCTTAGAAAATCAAACTCATTTCTTGTAATCTTTGGTTCTTTATAGATCTATTCTTGTATTCTATTGAATCTCTATATATTATGAGATAATCCATTCTAGAAGTGACTACTTGTCTATCTATGTATGCCTAGTGAAGACTACGACTTGTCTATATATTATGAGATAATCCATTCTAGAGAATCTCTATATATTATGAGATAATCCATTCTAGAAGTGACTACTTGTCTATCTATGCATGCCTAGTGAAGACTACGACTTGTCTGTCTTGGAGGAAAAGGTTCTCATAGTGGGAGTAACCATTTTGAGTGAAATAAATTTCATAAGCAAGGCTTCCAATTTAAGTTTATGTGTGCAAAATGTCTTTGATTTACTCATCAAAAGATCAAAGTAAGTAGATTGTGTGAACACTGTTTTTTGAGGGTGTTCCTGTAAGGCCACCTATGCTTCAAGATTATAGAGATTGCATAGGGAAGTTGATTCCACTTATCTCATAAATGGGTTAGCATCAAAGCCTTTGGAAGGAAGGACTCCTTATGAAGCTTGTAATGGAATAAGACCAACCTTGCATTATTGCAGGATGTTTGGGTGCATTCAATATGCATATATACCATCACAAATTAGAGGCAAAATTGATCCAAAGGCAGTGAAATGTGTATTTATAGGTTATGAACTAAAAAAAAGGGTTATAGACAATATAATTCTAGCACAAAGGGATTAATAGCCATTCGAGATGTAGTGTTTGATGAAAATAAGTCTTGGTTTTGAGATGATTGCAAGAAAATTGAATTGCCCTATGACGTAGAGAAAGAACTCTCAAGCAAAGGTACACATGCACTTGAAGATTCAATTGAATCAGAGGATGATTAGAGGACTCTTAATAGGGAGATTAAATCATGGAACTTCAAAGGTACAAAAGTGCAAGAGTTGAGGCTTTGTTGGAGAATCCTCTAAACAAACCATTAGAAGATCCAGAATGGTAGAAGAAGAAGCCAAAAATCTATTTTCATGACACCTCAGCAAATGAGAGTGGAATCATGCCATGGAAGAACAAATTGAAGCCTCATATGAAAACACCTCTTAGGAATTAGTTTCCAAGACATCCACCATTAAGGTAATGGGCTCTAGATAGCTCTATACAATAAAGAAGAGTTGTGATCGAGCTATCAATACATACAAATCTAGGCTTCTAGCTAAGGACGTTGCTTGGGCCAAGTCTTCAGATCTTCTGTCCTAGGGCAAAGATGCCTACATTCAAAACACTCATAAGTATTAGAGCTACCAAGAATTGGAAGATATATCACATGGATGTGAAGAATGGATTTCTCAATGGATGGATCTCATAAGAGGTATATATGGCTTTAGAACGAGGTTTGAATATTCAAAATATCCTAAACATGTTTTTATATTAAGAAGAGTCTTATAAGGGCTAAAGCAAGCTTTAAGAGCTTGGAATCATAGACTGTAACTTCCTTGTAAGGATAACGGTTTTGTGGGGAGCATAGGAGATCCTTCATTATTTATTAAGAGATCACATGCATAAGTGATATAACTTTGTGTATATGCGGATGACATTATACTTAAAGGTAATGATGCTCAAAGCATTTGAAGAATCAAGCATCAAATGAAGGAAGATTTCAAGATCACTCACATAGGGGAGCTCAATTATTTCCGTGGATTGGGTGTAGTGTATACAAAGAGTCGTATGTATCTTACTCAAAAAAAGTACATCAAAGATATGTTAGCAAATTCCAAAATGGAAAATGCTAATGTGACAAGTACACATATTAAATTAAAAGAAAAGCTAAGTGCTCATGAAAGTGACCTCATTGAAAATATCACAACATATCAAAGATTTTAGGGAAGTTTTATCTATGGTACTCTCACTAGAGCTGATATGAGTTATAGTGTGTGTCTTGAGCCACATCATGCATACAACTAGGAAGTCATATATGGAAGCAGCCAAACGGATTCTCAAATACCTCAAAGGAATAATGAATTAAGGCCTATTCTACTCTTATACCTCTAATGTGGTTAGTAAGATTTTCTCTAATGTATGCTGGGCAGGATCATGAGATGATAGTAGAATCACCTCTCATTATCTTTCATCTACCAGTTCAAACCTCATTTTTGTGTCATGAAAGAAGCAAACTACTCTTGCTCTCTCATCCAAAGAGGTTGAAAAGAAAGGATTATCCAATGCTACTCAGAAAGCAATGTGGATTAAGACACAATACTCAGATTCATGAGTAAATTCATCTAATCCTCATATATCTGGTGATAATATGATTTCTCTACATCTTACAACTAATACTATTTATCATGCTAGGATTAAACACATTATCGGGAAATCATCAATATGTTAGAGAAAAGATTACCAAAAACGAGATTGCACTCTCATATGTATCTTCTCAACAATAATGTGTAGATATGATGATAAAAGCTTGGATGGATTGAAGCTTAGCATATTCAAATCTATGATTGGACATAGCAAAATCACAAAGGATTGAAGAATCAAGAATCTTAAGTTTGAGAGGGATTTCTTGGCTCATTTGGAAAGAAAAAATTCTTCACCATCAATTTTAGACGCCATTATACTATGAGTATAGACATGTATACACATATGAACTCTTAGTTCATTTATAAGGTTAAGCATTATCTCATTTTTATCCACTTCTAAAAGGTTCTATGAGAAGAGAATCTCATGAATTTAATGAATGCCAAAACCCATGACTTTCCATTGAGTTCAAATTCAAATGAAAACCTAAATTTAGGAATAATATCACGTGAGATCTATCAAACAATCACTTTGAATAAGTCTACTTATACAATGTCTATTTACTTGCAGGATATCATAAGTCCCTACACTCATTTTAAGGATGCATTGTACTTCACGTGAAGCTCTTGGAGTCCTCCAACACCTCCATGTGCTACACTTCATTTTTCAATACATTTCATCACATTTTCTCATCTCTACCTACTACTCATTGTTGTTGTCTACTACATCAAGTCTATCAACTTTTGTAAGCTATTGGAGTGGGTTTATGTTCTCATTTTCTTGTTTACCAAATAATGCATGAAGATACCACTAATATGTGTGACTATAATGTAAAACAATAGTTACGCAATATAACATAGGAGCAATAGCAGAGACAATAACAGATATAGGAGAATCTCAACAATTTTCTACTAACAGCAAGTACAAAGATGATGGCATTGTCCACCCATGCACTATCAAGGTATAGCTTAAATGGTGATCTAGACAACTCTAGATAGGTAGATACAAGGTAGAGGTGTGCTGGCTCAATTCGATGTCTCAAGTAGTGCAGAAGTCATGTATATATAGAATAATGGGTGGCCTTCCCTGGACGACTTTACATGGGTGGTAGAGCGTCGGTGGCCACCGCCCGTGTAATGGCATACACGGCTTAGGCCAGTTGAACCGACCTAACAAACATAAATGATTTCTGACTCTGATAGGGAATAGGCCCCTCAGACCCCCTAGCTAGGGGGCCCACTGGCCCCCTTGGACCCCCAGCCCGAGCTGCTCACCACTGCCTCGGACCCCACAATTGGGGACCCTTGTAACTCCATTTCCTTACAATACCTTACATGGTCCAATATGACCTTCATCCAACATGCAAGTTGGGATTCCCATCCATTTGGTAATGCACGCTTCGTTTTTCCTCATAATGGGGGCCTTACAAAATGTGCATACAATCATGAGGGGTAGACATTGATCATATACTAACAAACCCCCCCCCCCTCAATGTTTACCGAATGATAAATCAAGTAGGTCTCGACAATGTGAAGTCAATTGGATCAGTAAATCCCAAGGATGAAAACACTCTTTTGATAAGGTTCTATATGTTCCTACAATTCCAAAGAATCTGATAAGTGTAGGGAAAATTGTAGAGAAAGATTATGAATTAAGGTTCACTAATGATGGAGTTTTTGTGGAAGACCCTAGCAATGGGTATAAACAAATTGTTTCAGGAAAGAAAGAAGGGACGTTATTCACATTGAAGATTCAAGGCAATGTTGTTCAGGCTTTTCACTTATGGAGGACATAAGATCTTTGAGTTAGATCTTTGGCACAAAAGGCTTGGACATTTCAATGAAAGAGGTATTAAACATATGATTAACAATGGTTCAATGCTTGGATTTCCTAATGTTGCAGATCAACATATGACATACAGATGTGAAGCATGTCAATTAGGTAAGGCTCATAAGCAATCATATAATAAGCATGGTTTCATGTATTTAGAGAAGGTTGCGTTGGTACATACAGATGTACGGGGACCATCAAAGGACTTTAGCATCAATGGTTCAAGATATTATGTGATTTATGTTGATGATGCTACTAGGTGGATCACAATATATGTGATTAAAGATAAATCAGAGGAGTTCAATACATTTAAACATTATCATGTGTATGTAGAAAGAGTTTCAGGACAAAAATTGAAGAGACTAAGGTCAGATGGAGGGGGAGAGTATTTCTCTAATGAGTTCAGAGATTACTTATGGAATGCAGGTATAAAAAGGGAAGTTACTTGCAGGTACTCTCCTCAACAAAATGGTGTAGCAGAAAGGAGGAATAGACGCCTTGTTGAGTTTGCAAGGTCAATGATGAAAGAGAAAAATTATCCTAATTATATGTAGGTTGAGGCTATAAATATAGCCACATACTTGGTTAATAGGTTACCTTGTAAATCTTTTCAGGGTATGACACCATATGAAGCATGGTGGGGTAAGAGACCTACCTTGGATCATTGCAAAGTATTTGGATGTTTCCCTTATGCGTATGTGCCATCTCAGTTGAGGCATAAATTGGAATGTAAAGCTGAAAAGTATGTGTTGATTGGTTATGATGATAAGCAGATGGGTTATAGGTTGTGGAATCCATCCACAAAGCAATTCCTTGTGTGAAAGGATGTTACATTTGATGAGTATGGTTCTCGGTATGCATGTACAATTAATATTCATGCAGGTGATGAAGAAACATTGAACCAGAAGAAAGGTAAATCAAAGGTTCAAATATTTGATGAAGAAGAGAACAATGAAGTAATAGATGAAGTTGAAGAAAGTCAAGGTTTTATCTAGAATGTGATGAACCAGAAACTTCAAGAAGTGGAGAACTCAAAAGATCATCAAGGCACAAATGGCAACCTACAAAGTATAGTTATGATAGTTCATACTTTACCACTAAAGATTATGCTTATATGGTGAAAGTAGAGGAAGACCCTTCTACATATGAAGAGGCAAAAGGTAAGGAAAATTGGGAGAAAGCTATGCAGGAGGACTATGATGCATTGATGAAAAATGAGACTTGGGATGTGGTTCCTAAACCAAATAGTCAGAAGATCATTGGATGCAAATTGGTTTTCAAGACAAAGAGGTATGCAGATGGAAGTGTGTCTAGATATAAAGAAAAACTTGTTGTGAAAGGGTATACTTAGCCATATGGTATATATTATGATGAGACTTATAGCCCTGTAGCAAAGATGACAACTATAAGGACTCTCATAGCTAATGCATCATGTAAAGGTTGGAATCTATGTCAATTAGATGTGAAGAATGATTTTCTAAATGGTTATATTTTAGATGATATTTTCATGGAGCAACCAGAAGGTTTTAATGATAGAGTATGTGTGTAAGCTCAAGAGAGCTTTGTATGGTTTGAAGCATGCCCCAAGGGCATGGAGTTATAGACTTGTGAAGTTCTTGAAGGGGCTTGGTTTCTAAGTGTCTGAGGCAGATAGTAGCTTGCTTGTTAAAGCAAGTGATGATGGGTTCATTTACATTTGCATATGTGTTGATGAAATAATTCTTATAGGTACATATGGGAAGGGCATACAAAGTCTTTAGAAGCAAATGGAGAAAGAGTTCAAGATTAGTTACTTGGGAGATTTGTCATATTTCTTGGGCACGAAGATTTCATATACTCAACATGGAGTATATGTGACTCAAGAAAGGTATCTGAAGAACTTGCTAATCAAGTTTAAAATGGAATATTGCAGGGTAGCACCTACTTTAATTGAGGTGAATCATAAGTTGAGCAGATATGGAGGAGAAGAATTCAGCTCATTGTATCTAGCTGCTAACCTTGTGTTTCATGCCAGGACTAAACATATTGACATCCAGTATCATTTTTTGAGAGAGAAGGTGATTGATAAAGAGATTAAAGTCATACATACTTCTACAAAAGATCAGATTGTAGACATGTTAACCAAAACCTTGGATGGACCTAAGTTATAGAGGTTCAAAGACATGGCAGGTATAAATAAGATGGAGAAAATCACAATTGATGATTGAGGGGGAGCTGTTGGTGCAAGAAAATCAACAATTGGTGCTTAGGACAAAGATTTGAATTCAAAGAATGAAACAAAGATCAACATATGAGGCTTGACGTTCAGTGCATGATCAAAAGATGAAGACTTGTATATACATGTATACTAATCTTGTAATTAGTTCATAAATACTTTGTATCTTTGATGATTCCGGATGTAAACATCTATATATACTCGATATAGATGTACTACGAATAAGAGGGATGATGAGAGATGAGTTTCAGAAGTCATAAGAGACTTTAGAAAGTGTGAAGAACATGAATCATCAATCATATTTCTCTGAATAGAAGAAAGTTGCACCTCGATCTTTTGCTTAGTGCTCCTTCTCTATTTATCCTAGTGAGGAATGCTTTTGTACAAGTATTATTCTATAGTTGAGTGACTTTTGTACAAGTTTTGAGAATTTAATTATAATTAGATTTAGAGAATTTTGAGTAGGAACATTTACATGTGTAAATGTGATGAAGTCAAGGAATGAATAGGCGCAATCTTGGTGGTCAATGTTTTGATCAGATCTCCCTCCACAATGTAAAGTTTTGAGCAGCACGCATCTTTAATTTGAAAGGTAAGCTACTTGTGGCTAAAAGCATTTGTATAAAGGCGGTCTAGTTTGGGAGAACCATGCATTAGAAGTTGTAGGTGTCAAAGTCGACTACACAGAAGAGTAATTTTGGATATAGGCACATTATTTGAAGCAAATCTCAAGATCTTCTGAATCTTTTCGAAACCTTTAACTTGGCGAAGGTGCAAAAACTTTAGTATAGATACCTTATACAAAGTTTCATTGAAAACTTTACACATTTGATTAGTAAATGAGTGGATTAAGTGTAGTAGACGTTTTTGAGTAATCTGTTTCTTCACAGTTAGTTCAAAGTTTAATAATTTGGCATTACTCTTCAAACATTGGTTGAGGTTTTGAGTTGTTCTTGATATAGAGGTGCTCTAGCATCATGTTCTTTTGGAGATTAACACTCTCCATCAACGTATGTATGTATGTATATGTATATGTATATGTATGTGTGTGTAATATGTGGGTATATATATTTGTGTCTCTATGTTTGTATGCATATGTTTATGTATGTACATATTTATTTATGAATGTAGAAATTAGTATTCACAAAAAGCAAGGTATAATCTTATGCAATTATTTCTTCCAAAAATTTGACACTTGCACCAATCATTGAAGGAGTTGTAGAATAACGAAATAAGGTCTAGACTCCAACAGAAATTTAAAACACCACCAACCATTGATGTGATCAAAACAAATTCCTATACTTATTTGTGTCTAGCTTCCTAAATTTTGAAAAACGAAAGTTTCTATGATATGATTATTCATATTTAATAAGAATGGCCCTAGCTAACTAGGACCCCATTCCTACTTCTTTTTCTTTTTTAGATTCTCATGTCTCTATGTATGTGTAAATGGAATCTATTCCAGCTAAATCTAGTTGAGCTTATGGTCTTAAATTTATATGTAATGATTTTATAATGAATATGTAAGAAATAATAGCACAACAAAATAGATCAGTAAAGAGAGTGGGGATTAAATGCAGAGAAAGAGAGATGTAAAGGGATAGAGAACTAAAACTCCCATACTTCCAAGAGTAATGCAGCTACAAAAATGGCATTATTCACCCATGTGCTCCCAATGTGGACGTTAGATGACAATCTAGAAAAATTCTAGATGATAGGCTTACTAGTGCAAAATGTTATGCATAGCTACACATAGGTCATGCTTATATAGATTTAATGAGAGGAGTCATTACATATAAACGTAGGCAAGAAGGACAAAATAGTCCCCACAATATATAAATCCAACAATATAGACTAGGGGGATAGGACCCCAGACCTCACTAAATGGTGAAGGCCCCCTTTGCACTCCTCCAATTAAGGTTCTATGCACAAATTGTATGGTGCCCAAAGGGAAATATTTTCACCATCAATCGCAACCCAATGGCACAAAAGCTTATGCCCTACTTAAGCCAATGTCTAGGCTAGAAAGGTCATCTATTACCATTAATATTGACACATAGATCTCATCTAACCTTGAAGTTTAAGGTTCCACAAATGTCTCGCCTCTCACATGTTGGAACAAAGAAATCCCCAATTGATGATTCTCAAGTGCTTGAAGCAATTCAGAAATCAAAATGAAGTCAAAAAAGTCATTGAAGGAAGTGAAGAGATCTCATAAATGTAGCTTGTATACATATGTACATTACAGGTGAAAATTCTTGTAAAATAGGTATAGATGTTCATTAGAATGATAAAGGAATAATTTAATAGACGCCGGATGAGTCTAGAATCATATGTATATAAGTCAATAATGTAAAGAAGTTGAGGGAGAGTCATTAGAAGTCAAGAGTTCATGTGATAGATGTGTAGAGAGTCATCTTCATGAGTTAGTGTTAAGTCTTTCTCTGATTTCTCTCAACCTAATCAAGTGGATCAAGAAATCTTTTGTACACATCTAATTTAGAAGCTAATCAAGCTATGTTCAAAGTTTCATAGTTTAATCCTTTTTAGGTTGTATGTGTGATCAATAGGAACATGTATATGAAAAGTCTCAAGATAAAGCTCATAGAGTCACACATTTTTACGTGTTAGAGTTTTGATTAGATCTCAATGCATAATGTAAAGTTTTTGATAACTGAGCGTTCAAAATCTAAGTTAGAAGGTAAGAAAGCTATAGCTATAAGCATTTAGCAAAATGGGACTTGTGCTAGGAGAAATCAACTTAAGAAGTTGACCATGTTAAAGTTGCTTGTTCAGAGAGACAATTTCTAACATACATTTGGTCTTAATGATCAAATCAGAGTTTTAGTGATTCTTTTGAAGATATAATGAATGTTATGATTGCACAAACGTAGCATAGAAGTATGTGCATCATTAGATTGAAGAAATTTGTAGATATTTATAGGTAATGAAGTTAATCTCTGAAGGAGACTCTTTGAAGAAGAAGAAACTTCACACAGAGAAGTGTTTGTAAACTTTAGGAGGTTTTTTCCCTAGCTTGTATATACGCCTATTGCCCTAACAGGCTACTTATCTTTGTAGATTCTCTAGTAATACATTCAGCATTGTTTTGTTGTGCTCCAAGCTTCTTCTTCTTCCTTGTGCTGTTTGAGTGCTTCTGCAGATGTCTAACTCCAACAATTGGTACTAGACGGGGTCGCCGCTTCATCTAGGGCATTGTCGACACCTCTCTGATTGTAGTCTCAGAATCATAGCACTTGTGTAGGCTATTTCATCTTTTTGTGCAAAATGTATTCACCAGTTTCAGTTTGCCAGTATAAGCATCTTAAAGTCTGCTACAAGTTTAGTAGAATTTGTCTAGGCAGTTCTGTTGAACTTTTTGAGATACAGTCAATTTTTTGCATCAACGTATTTTAGTTACCGACCATGGCTAAAAGCAGTGATGTATTTCGTATGTTGGTTGTTGAGGATAAGTTGGATGGTACCAACTACCCGTTGTGGGCTTATATGATGCGACATGTATTGGTTGTAAAAGGACTGTGGAACATTGTGCAGAGTGTTGAAAACCATTGTTGAGAGCAGTATGGGCACCCAAGGACTGACTAGACAAGGAAGCCAGCGGAGAGAGTCAGAGCGAGGTGAAGGAGTAAGTAGACAAAGCAGTCGACGCAAATCTGGTAGATAGGCCCTTCAAATTTTTCCAAATCAACATCTTTATAACAGTGATTCTTATCACTAACAATCATTGTAAATACCATTTCATATTTTTGTAGCTCCATTTTGTGCAAGCCAAGGAGTCCTTGAGCTTGAGGAGCCTTAGAAGTACCTACATATCAATTTTCGTATTTTTTAGACTCCGTTTAAGCCCTCAAATTGGCCCTGGAACCTAATTTTTAACTAGGTCGGACACTAGGTCTGGACAGGGCCAAAACCTAGTCAAAAACTATAAAAAGAGCTAGAGAGCTCATTTTTGAGGTTAGATTGTGATTGGAATGAACTTGTAAGAGCTTTTCGAAAGTAATCTAAGAACTCCATTGCTTCTCACTCTTTGTCTTGCCGTATGTGCGCGTGTGTGTGTATGTGTGTGCATGTTTGTGTGCTTCTCACTCACGCACTTGTGCCTCCACTTGCTCGAGGTCTTCATACCATCCTCACGTCTTCCCGGATTGACATTAAAGGAGGTGCTACTCATCACTGAGCTACACCAAATTTTGGCGCCGTTGTCGGGGATCGAGCTTTGAGGACGAGCGTGTGATGGTAAGACGTAGATTGGAGACGTTGGCGTTGTAGGTAATTTCTTTACTTTTCCTATTTTTCTCTTTCTTACCTTACCACCATCATCACCATCTTCCACCTCCACTTCCATCATCGCGAAAATTTCAGTTTTTTGATTATATCACCTTCTTCACCTCATTTCCCTCATTTCACTTGTGAGAGAGAGCAAGAGAGCGAACTGTTGTGTGCTATTTTCTGCATGCTTTTGGAGTTTCTTGCAGGTTTCAGCATCATCATCCCCTCCAGCACGTCGCGCAGGTACGGAAATGTGCAGAACTGTCTCGCAGTCACCGACTCCTGTCGATCGCGATTGACAAAAATTTTCACCTTTTGGTAAATCTGAGTGCACCACAGTGGACTAGAGACCCTGCACACCACATTTCCACAAAAATTTTTGAAAATTTTGCAAAATTTCAGTCCATCGCGATTGACAGCTCTGTCCATCGTGATTGACAGCAATGTCCATCACGACTGACTGCCTGTCCATCGCGATTGATTGCCTGTCCATCGCGATTGACTGACCCCTGTCCATCACGATTGATTGCCTGTCCATCGTGATTGACTGATCCCTATCCATCGCGATTGATTGCCTGTCCATCGCGATTGACTGACCCCTGTCCATCGCGATTGATTGCCTGTCCATCGCGATTGGCTGACCCCTGTCCATCGCGATTGATTGCCTATCCGTCGCGACCGACTCCTGTCCATCGCGATTGACTGACCGCCTGTCCATCGCGATTGATACTCTGTCCATCGCGATTGACTGACCCCTGTCCATCGCGATTGATACTCTGTCCATCGCGATTGACAGCCCTGTCCATCGCGATTGACAGCCCTGTCGATCGCGATTGACAGCCAATTTTAGCCAAATTTTTTAGGGTTTTTTAATTGCAGAGTTGGGCTAATTTTGGGCATAAACATTTTACTCTAGAGCACATAAGGAGGCCTTAGGAAAACAACTTGGGGAAAACCTGTTGCACAGTGATCCTGTTTGGACCCTGTCTTAACCCTAGAACCCTGAACGGTCATAACTTTTTCATACGAAATCCATTTTTTGAGCTCTAGGGCTTGTTGGAAAGCTCAGGTATTTTGAAGTTGACCATACCCAGGGGGATCAAAGTCAGGGGTCTTAAGAATTGTTTTCCTAAAATTCACTATGCAAATTAGTATTTGTGCTACAGGAATGAGAATCATTGGTTCTGTCTTTGGAATTTAAATATTAAAGCTAACTTTGGAACTCTACAGATCTATTGAGAGCATCGAAAGGCGTTCTAAGCAAGCGTAAGTGCAAGCTTGGGAACACACTTCTTGGGCATTCAAGGGCAACCAAGTAGGAAACAAAAGGTTGGAAACTTTCAACCCCCTCTGTCAATTCATAGCTTAGGCTAAGAACGACTAGAGGTAGGAGTAAGTCAGGCCGACGATAGGCAATTATCCAATTGAAGCAGACCTAAACTTTCAAGTTCAAGCTAAGAACATAATCTTTGTACTGTCGAGAACTTTAAGGGAAAAGAACTTAACGTGGAACGAGCAGCTTTAAGTGCGGAACTACACTCAAATATACCTTACGACGTGATATCAGACAAGAATTTTAACACGGGAATCAACTAAAAAGAATCAAGTAACTGAGACAAAAGGACTCTCCAACGAGGTTGTACTTGGGCAAAATTGGGCTATTCAACTAAGCTTATGAACCTTAGATCAGGGCGACATCTAGTAAGGGATAGACAAAGCCTTAGGTCTTCAGAGGCTAGTGTCAACCACACTGCTAGGTCGTGGGCCCAGCAGTTGAGCCACCATTCATACTACCCAAGTTATGAGACTAGTGAATCCGAGATGTCTCAAGGTATGGAGAGACCTACAGGCAGTTCAGGAGTGCCATACCTGCACAGGGTAGAAGGCCCTTACAAAACGTAGTTGGAATACCTTAGGACCAACCGATTAGGTGCCAGCATCTATGAGGACGGCCTAGGAAGATCTGTGGTACAGATTAAGAATCCTGATCAATCCATTGGATTGGAGCACCCAGCTGTCAAGTTTGAAAATGGAGCATACTTGGACAAAGAAGGAACCATATACGTAGTCACCAGTCACCCAGATAGGACGGACGAATTTGGAAATGTGATCCCCGAAGCAGACTTAGGTGACCTGGAGCAAGGAAACGTGAGTGCAGAACCTAGAACCCCTCGAGGTAAATCGGTTCTCACTAGGATTATCACACCGGAGTGGATTCCCCAGGATAATAAGAGCATAGATTTGCTCCTCAATCGAGAGACTGATGAAGCCTTTTGGAGGTACAAACCTGATCGGCCAATTGATATAGGAACAATCATGATCTATGAGTTTAAGGATCCTGATAGCCCAGGCAGAGTGACCTACTTAGATCACGCTTCGGAGAGGACCTTAGGTCTTCAGAGGCTAGTGTCAACCACACTGCTAGGTCGTGGGCCCAGCAGTTGAGCCACCATTCATACTACCCAAGTTATGAGACTAGTGAATCCGAGATGTCTCAAGGTATGGAGAGACCTACAGGCAGTTCAAGAGTGCCATACCTGCACAGGGTAGAAGGCCCTTACAAAACGCAGTTGGAATACCTTAGGACCAACCGATTAGGTGCCAGCATCTATGAGGACGGCCTAGGAAGATCTGTGGTACAGATTAAGAATCCTGATCAATCCATTGGATTGGAGCACCCAGCTGTCAAGTTTGAAAATGGAGCATACTTGGACAAAGAAGGAACCATATACGTAGTCACCAGTCACCCAGATAGGACGGACGAATTTGGAAATGTGATCCCCGAAGCAGACTTAGGTGACCTGGAGCAAGGAAACGTGAGTGCACAACCTAGAACCCCTCGAGGTAAATCGGTTCTCACTAGGATTATCACACCGGAGTGGATTCCCCAGGATAATAAGAGCATAGATTTGCTCCTCAATCGAGAGACTGATGAAGCCTTTTGGAGGTACAAACCTGATCGGCCAATTGATATAGGAACAATCATGATCTATGAGTTTAAGGATCCTGATAGCCCAGGCAGAGTGACCTACTTAGATCACGCTTCGGAGAGGATCTTTGTAGTGACAGAAAATGATAGGCATGCTTACACTTGGAAGGGTGAATTCGTTTTCCCCCAACCAAGATCGAATGTATCCTATGGTCACCCTGGAGCTGGAACATCCCAAGCTCATGGAATGCAAAGAGACAGAAGTAGAGATAGACCAGAAGTAAGCTTTGCCAACCCAGTGGGCAGAGAAAGAACGAGGACGGAAACAAATAGAGTAGAACCTAAGATACTTAGAGCTCACAGGAATCAAAGAAATGCAGATGAGTTCCCTCTACCACAACCTAGAGAGCACACAAGGACTTTGAGACTGACTCAGCTAGTTAAGTCCATGAAGAACTACTTCGATGGCACTGGAGATCCATACGATCATGTGGCTGAGTTTAGGCAAGTCCTGAGAGCTGAACAAGTGGAGGATCTATTCACACAGTACAATGCCTTTGGTCTGACCCTCAAGAACACTGCCCTGACATGGTTTCAACCCCTAAATGAGAGACAGTTCAGGAGCATAGACCAACTCCTAGAGGCTTTCATTATTGAATTCTCTAAGAGTGGCATAAGGCATAATACCTCCTCGCTGATTCACAGCTTCAAGCAAACCCCTCAAGAAACCGTGAGACTTGCAGGAAGAAGATTTAGGCAATACTTAGAAAGATGCCCTGTTTCGGAGCTACCCACATCAGCTAAGCAAGTAGCTTTATTCCTGGATGGATTGCTAAGTACTAGATCTTATGTGTACTTGAAGGACCCTAGGACCATAGAAGAGTGTGTGCGCATGTGCATTGACATTGAGGATAACCTAGGGGAGGAGTTAGAGCTTTCCAAGATATATAAAGATTTAGATAGTGCCTCTAACCTCTCTTCCACGCAATCCACATCAATTGAGGAACTTGCAGAGAAAGTAGCTCAGAAATTAGGTGTCACTAACAAACAAATCCCAAGGTTCACCCCTGTGAAAAGGTGCTATACTTGTCGTGGCGACCACATGGCGAATATATGTCCCATTATGGCCCAACCCCAAGTTAACCCTAGTAGCCAGTACTGCACCATAGAACGAAGATACACCAATCACACCGCGCAAGATTGCCCCTACAATAAGCAAACCGTTAGGCAGATGTACCCACATCCATACCCTCAACAAGGAAGATACCAGAACCAGTACCCACCTCAGCAGTATGCTAGGCCTCAACAAACTACCAACCCTACCAAAACCAACAAAGGCCTCAGCCTGTGCTAGCACAACAACCCCCAGCTCCAGCTAATGTGATTCCGGTAAAGTATGCTGCTGCAGAAGAAAACCTGAATAGAGCTATAGTCCCTGTAACACCAGTGCTTTCAGAAAGTGATCCCAGTGACCATAGCTTTGATTCTACACATGTCGATAGTCCCCATGCTTACTACATGCAATCTCTTGAACATGGTGAGTCTTACTATAGTGAAGAGCCAAATGAACCTAGTTGGGAGTCAGAATACACAAACGTCATGTATGCAAACCCCAACCCTAGACCTCAACCTAGGCAAGTAAGACCCCCATTCCCCAAAGGACCATGCTACAGATGTCAGGGGGATCACCTCATTCGTGCTTGTCCCTTGCCTCCACCTACACAACCCCAGTCAGTGACGATTCAGGGTTTTTGCCAAGAGTGTGGAAAGGATCATCTCTTACGAGACTGCCCCAAGAATCCTAATAATATGCCAAAAATTACTCCTATTAACGTTATTGGGTTAGTGGTAGATTCCACAGGAAGTGTCACTTCCACTACACCCGTGCAAGTGATCACTAGAGCTCAAGCATTGCAACAAAACCTAGGGGTAAACCAGGAGAAGAGCCCAGATGTTAGTGAAACAGAGAGCATGACAAAGAAGAGGACTAGAGCCTGGAGAGATAGCGTGAAAGAATGAAACGACAATGGGCAAAAAAGATAAGTGAACTTGAGGAAAGCCTCAGAGAAACAAAGGCCAGGATAACTGAACTCACATCTCAAACTCCCTCTCACATTACCCCACCTCCACCATTCCCAACTCCATCCGACCCGCCACCTTCTGACCCGCCTCAACTAATTCCACCACCCCCTAGAGTAGGATCAGTCCTAGCAGATCCCACTCCCGAAGACCTTAATATGATGCTTAAATCATATCAGGCCAGAATCCAAGAAGGGCCAAATGTAACTGATCATGAAAAGTGTTACCCTAGAGCAGAACTAGAGCTAGAACGAACCAAAATTTGTGCTAAGATGGTGGAATTGGCTCAGACCATGTTTGAGGCCAGTCGCCTATTTAACATCTCTAGTTCAGCGAAGACACAGTTGCACTTTGATGGACTGTTAGAAAGAATAGAGAAGCTGATTGCACAATCAGAAAAGGAACCCGCCTCTCAACACAAGGACAAGGCAAGTGAAAGATTAAGCATTCCTGCTCAGGAAGCCTATGTGCCTGAAGCCTATGTGCCTAACTCTACGGAGCCAGACACATCATCTTCTATGAATCGGTTCACACCAGAATTCCTACGCGAGATTCAGGAAGACAAATGGGCTAAAGAGAGTGAAGTCCCTCCTCCTATTGAACTCGTGGATGATGCACGCGACCAATTCCCACAAGACATCCCATCCATTTATGAGGAGCAGGAGAGCACCCACTCTCAGGACCGACTAGACTTTGAGTCTAACTCTCTACAAGAATTACCCCACTTCACAGGCCCATGGGAAGCTAAGTCTACTTGTATGAGAGCACCCACGGTCATGGTACGAAATGAGGACTCAGTCTTACCTAGGAACACAGAGGTAGTGAAAAACACTAAAGTGCAGTGCAATCTCAAGTTAGAAGAGCTACTCAAGGTTAGACCTGAATTATGGAAACATGTAGCCAATCAAGTGCCCGAGATAGCAAAACCTCGTTCCCAGGTAGGATCACATAGAACAGTGCCAGAGATACCCTTGGATAAGATAGGAGATATGTGTGAAGGTGAAGAAGGGAACACCTATCTTCCCATTACCTACCAGGAGTACACCACCAAGGCAATTTTGGACTCAGGTGCAGGAGTTGCAATTGCCACCACTTCCCTATGGAAGCGTTGGGGCAAGCCAGCACTCAGGCCAACGAGAATGAAATTGCAGATGGCCGATGGTCATATTGAGAGACCCTTAGGATTGCTAGAAGGAATAACTCTCACCACCTGTGGTGTCGAGTTTGAGCATACATTTGCTATATGTGACTTCAGCAAAAATCATGCCTATGAGATGATTTTGGGAAGACCATTTATGCGATAGTTGCAAGTGGTACAGGATTGGGGAACCAATTCTTTGTACCTGCAGCACTTAGGTGTTACGACCAAAGTGAATCTCAAAGATTACTCTCATAGAGATGTCCCTCCCATCCAATGGAACCCCATCCATAGAGCCAAAGATGATACGGAATCGGTGCATTCCCTAGGATCAGGATCCTCATGGATGCATGAAGACACTCACTTATGGATGTGTAAGGTAGCAGTAGAAGAAGAGAAGAGAGAAAAAGCCAGGGAGATAGGTGCAAAAGAAACCCATAGATCAATCCAAGACCTAGCCTATGCACCTGTAGTTTTTCCAGACGAAGAATCCGAACCTCACGGCTGGGCAGAAATTCTAGCAACCATGGATGTAGCCATCAATGAGGAACAATGGACACCTCACTATGATGAGTATGGCTATGACATTTCAGTCTTCTCCATAGAGCCAATCATGGGAGAGGTAGTTCTAGAGGAATGCGAACCTAGCCCTGATGCATTAGAGGATGCAAGTGACTCCGATCTAGAGTCAATCATTATGGACCATGAAGTAGAATTTCAACCCCAGAGGCATGGAGAGCTTACAAATGATGTAAGATTAGCCACACATGTGACCCCGAAGGAAGAAGGAAAGAAACGAAAGAAGAGAGAAGTCTCACCAGAGGAGGAAGAATCTTTGTTTGAGGTCCCAGAAAATTTTAAGAAGTACGAGATAGACGACAGGAGAGTCATGATAAGAATGCCTAAACGAGAGGCACAATCAGGAGAGGCCTATGATAACAAAGAAACCACCAAGAAAATAGTAGTGGCCCAAGAAGAAGGAGAGGAGAGATGCACGTACATAGGCCATGACCTAACAGAGGAAGAAGAGCATGCGTTAATAGCCTTGCTAAGAGAATACAGAGATGTATTCGCTTGGAGTTACAAGGATTTGAAAGGTGTTGACCTTGACATATGCTCGCACACTATCCCCATGACCTCAGATGCTAAACCCTCTAAGCAAAAGCCATATACATACAATGATAACTATGCTGCCAAGATCAAAGAGGAGATAGATAGACTGGTTGAAGCTGGATTTATCTATGAAATTGAGCACACTGAATGGGTATCCCCCATTTTTGTGGTGCCCAAAAAGAATGGTAAATTACGTGTATGCATTAACTTGAAGAAGGTTAATGCAGCCACAATTCGAGATAACTATCCGCTTCCTATCACAGAGCATCTCTTAAAAAGAGTAGCAGGCAAGGAAGTGTACAGCTTCCTCGATGGATTTTCGGGCTACAATCAAGTAGCCATAGCCCCAGAAGATCAGCATAAGACAGCTTTTGCCACAGAGTGGGGTATATTTGCCTTTCGTGTAATGCCATTTGGGCTTACCAATGCACCAGCTACCTTCCAAAGGCTGATGTGCCATGTGTTTAAGGAGTTCCTGAGGAAGAATTTAGAAGTCTATGTTGATGATCTTTGTGCTCATTCCAACATTAGACAAACCCATATTCCTGAACTCAGACAAATCTTTGACAAATGTAGAGAATATCAAGTCTGCCTGAACCCAGAAAAGTGCATCTTTATGGTCAGGCAAGGCAAGATTCTAGGACACATCGTGTCAAAGAATGGCATATCCACTGATGAAGAGAAAGTGAGAGACATAGCAGAGCTACCTAGGCCAAGGAATGTCAAGGAAGTACAAGCTTTCATGGGACATTGTGGTTACTACCGCCGGTTCATTCACATGTATGCTGTCATTGCAAAGCCCATGTACGGACTTCTGACAAACTTTGAATGGACTGAGGAATGTGAGAATTCCTTCAATGAGCTTAAACGAAGATTATGTTCAGCACCAATCTTGACCACACCAGATTGGAATAAGCCATTCCATGTTCATGTGGATGCATCCAATTATGCTATTGGATGTGTACTCGCACAACCTACGGTGTCAGGAAGATTTGTATCTTCCAATTGATGGCCCAAAAAATTAAAATATTTATTGGTGAATTCTAAACCTCTTTTATATCACTGTTGATCAGTTGTGCTAATTGGATTAACTATTTTGAAAATGTTATCAGGTATGAAGGATGAAGCAGGACATATGTTCATATTAGGGTTTACCCTAAGTACTTAATTAATGAGTATTTATATTTATACATGCTAGAAACATGGGTATATAACTCTAGATCATATGATTTATGACAATAGGGTTCATTTGAAGGGTCTCAAAAGGTTCTAATAGGTTCATGTTAGAGTTTATTTATGTTCCAAAGGGTTAATGATAGGGTTTATTTAAATGTTAATGAGATAATGGTAGGATTTCAAAAGGGTTTTAAGGGGTTTAGTGTGCAAGAATGAAGATTAGCCTTAGTTTGAAGGGTTGAAACAATTAATATTTAATGAAATTAATCTATAATTTAACATTGGTTAACCTACAAATTTAATTTATGGTTTAATTTGTTAATTTAATAGTGTGTATACTTTTAAATACTAAGGTTCTAATTAATTAAAACCTTAAACTAAGATTGAATAAAATGATTTATTTAAAATAAGAAATATAGGCTAATTAAATTAAAAATCGTAAATTAAATGGATAAATAATTAGTGGTCTATATGAGTACTAGGAAAAAGAATGGTTTATAGAAAATGTGTAACTAAAGTGATTGAAAGAGTGGTTGGAATAAATGATGCAATTAAAGGAAGTTAAAGAGAAACTTTAAATGAATGGTGTATATGAAAATGGTTAAAAGAATGGAGTAAGTGAGTTGTGTAAATAAAGTCAATTTAAAGTGTGGTGAAAGTAAGGAGATTAAAGTGTGGTTGTAGATTAAAAGTTAAAACCAAAAGAGTGGATTAGGAAGGACTTGTGGATGTATTTAAATGTGTGTTGAGCTCAAGTTTCTCCTAATGTTTTTTGCAGGTACTGTCTCCTGCTCTTTACTTTCTTTTGTTTTTCCTTCTTTCTCATTAGACCCTCCTCGTGCTCGGGATATTGAGCCGTCATGTCCTGCTGTGTACGATGATCTTGATATGCCCCATGCTGCTGCATGAATGATTGTCCGGCCGAAAGCATGATCATGCCTATTCCGTGGCTTGGTCTGAGTCCCTGCAGTAGTGTGTGTGTATGTGTGTATGTGATGTGTGTGTGTTATGTGTGTATGTGTTATGTGTATGTGCGTGTATGTGTGATGTGTGTGTGTTATGTGTGTATGTGTTATGTGTGATGTGTGTATGTGTGTATGTGATGTGTGTGTGTTATGTGTGTATGTGTTATGTGTGGTGCGTGTATGTGTGTATGTGTGTATGTGTTATGTGTGATGTGTGTATGTGTGTATGTGATGTGTGTGTGTTATGTGTGTATGTGTTATGTGTATGTGCATGTATGTGTGATGTGTGTGTGTGAGTGAGTTTCCCCCCGTCTCCTCTCTGTCTGTAGCACGCAGCGCGCACACACACACAGAGAGAGAGAGAGAGAGAGAGAGAGAGAGAGAGAGAGAGAGAGAAATAGAGAGAGAAAAGCCTCTCCCTTCCCCTCCACGGCGGCTGCAGACGCAGCGCGTGCGCAAAGAGAAAGAGAGAGAGAGAGAGAGAGAGAGAGAGAGAGAGAGAGAGAGAGTGAGAGAGAGAGAGAGAGAGAGAGAGAGAGGTAGGCAGGCAGAGAGAGAACGGGGAAGAGAGAGAGCAGACAGAGAGAGAGAAAGAGGAGAGAGAGAGAGAGAGAGAGAGAGAGAGAGAGAGAGAGAGAGAGAAAGAGAGAGAAACACTCTCCCTCCCCTTCTCTGTCTGAGCGCGGCAGCGCACAGACAGAGAAGGAGAGAGAGAAGAAAGGAAGAGAGAGAAGAGAGAGAGAGAGAGAGAGAGAGAGAGAGAGAGAGAGAGCGAGAGAGAGAGAGAGAGAGAGAGAGAGAGAGAGAGATGAGAGTAGAGGAGAGAGAGAGGAGATGAGAGAGAGAGAGCGAGAGAGAGAGAGAAGAGAGAGAGAGAGAGAGAGAGAGAGAGAGAGAGAGAGAGAGAGAGAGAGAGAGAGAGAGAGAGAGAGAGAGAGAGATGAGAGAGAGAGAGAGAGAGAGAGAGAGAGAGAGAGAGAGAGAGAGAGAGAGAGAGAGAGAGAGAGAGAGAGAGAGAGAGAGAGAGAGAGAGAGAGAGAAGGAGAGAGAGAGAGAGAGGAAAGAGGAGAGAGAGAGAGAGAGAGAGAGGAAGGAGAGAGAGAGAGAGGAAAGAGAAAAAGAGAAGGAGAGAGAGAGAGAGAGAGGAAGGAGAGAGAGAGAGAGAGGAAAGAGAAAAAGAGAGGAGAGAGAGAGAGAGAAGGAGAGAGAGAGTTATGCATGTCCGTGTGAATGTATATGCATGTATGTTATGTATGTGCATGTACATATACATGAGTGTATGCATGTTAGTATGAGGATAAATGTTTATGCATGTTAATTAGTATAAATGCATATGTGAGCATGAATGTATGTACGCATGATTGTATGCATGTTAGAATGTATGTAATTAATGCATGTATGCATGTGCATTAAAGCATGTGTATGAGTTTATGTATGCATATGCATGAAAATTAGGAAGATATGAAATGTGCATATGTGTAAGTGGAAAGTGTGTGCATGTTAGCATAAATACATATGTATGTTAGCATGTTATGTATGCATGAGAGTATGTATGTTGGCATAAGTGCATGTGCATGCATATGAGTATGAGAAGGATGTTTAAAAGTGGTGATACTTTAGTAGACAATTGAATGCAGCTGAACGAAATTATACCACTACTGAGAGAGAAGGCTTAGGCATGATATATGCAGTTAAGAAATTTAGACACTATTTGCTTGCAAATAAGTTTAAATTTTTTACTGATCATCAGGCATTGCTATACCTCGTAAACAAACCATGCAATACAGGTAGATTAGTAAGATGGTTTCTATTACTAATGGAATATGACTTTGAGGTAGTGGTGAGAAAAGGGAGGACTCATTTGAGAGCAGATCACCTTTCTAGGCTCACATCGGGAGAAGCCCCACGAGGAGTGTCAGATGACCTTCCTGATGCTTACTTGTTTAATTTGGAAGTGGTGCCGTAGTGGGCTAAGCCATTGGTACCAGTGTTGACATACGGACCTAACCATCCAGTAATAAACACGCACGATAGAGAGGTAGTAAAAGCCCAAAAGTATCACATCATGGCAGGAAGTATGTACAAGCACACAGATCAAGGAATCTTGGCTTGTTGTGTAGAAGAGGACGAGTATGCGAAGTGGTTGCAATTAGCACATGTAGGTGCATTAGAGCAACACTACTCAAAACAACGAACCCTACAGACACTAAGGACACTCGGAGTGCATTGGCCAACTATGGAAGCTGATGTCCAAAAGTTGTGCAAAGAATGCCCAATCTGTCGCACTAAACCACCTGTGGAACATGCCACTCTTTATCAAGTGTCCATAGTGCCAGATTGGAGTGAACCACTAGTATCCTTCCTGAGCACGAAAACATTCCCTCCAGACATGACTCTGGCTAGGAAAAGGAGTTTAGAACAAGAAGCCCTGGATTACTCTCTCATTGGCGACAATCTATACAAATGTGGTAAAGATGGTTACTTGAGACTATGTGTCCATGAAAGTGAATATCTTAAGATCTTGGAAACTGCTCACCAAGGTGTAGCAGGAGGACACTTTGGACCAGATCGGGTGATCAAGGCAATATTATTTGCGGGCTTCTGGTGGCCGACCCTTCACATGGATGCACATACCTATGTGAAACGGTGTGATGTCTGTTAGAGAACTCAATATCCTATACGTAAAGATGAGATGCCACTGAAACCTATGATGGGTGGACTGTTGGTGCAGACCAATCACCAATTGAATGTTTGGAAGATTAAAGAATGAAGGAAGATTCAATTCTTGAAGTTTGGAAGAAGGATACATTCAGAGGATATGAGGAATGTACATATATGTACATTAGTATAGTCATAGTTCCATTAGTATAGTCATAGTTCACTTAAGTCTTTGATTAGTCATAGACTTGTACAAATTTCTCTATCAATACCTTGAAAATGTCGAGGCGTGATATGAGAGCATATGAATGAATAGATGAGTGAATATAGAAGTCAAGAAAGGAGGAGTTAGATGTTATGAGACATGTGAAAAAGTTAGTTGAGTTTTCCTCTCATCACTCAACTGTAATCTTCTGAGTAATTGAAGAAATATTGCGTCCGATGTTTCTGTGTCTGCTCCGTCTGTGTTAGATCATTTGTGAAATCCTTTTGAGGATATCTAAGTTCATAGTTAATGAGTCTACGACTTGAGTTTCAGAGTCTAATTGTAAACAGGTGAGGAGAATTGTTAATAGGAACATTCATATGTGATGAGTGTTCACAGTTCTCTGAAACAGGTGCAGATTTTGAGTTCAATGAAATGAGTAGTGCTCAGTGCACAGTGTAAAGTTTTACACATATGATAGCTCAAAATCTAAGTTGAGAGATAAGCTATCTATAGCCAAAAGGATTTGATAAAACGGGTTCGACATTGTGAGAACTATGTGTTAGAAGTTAGGGGTGTCAAAATCGACTTCTCAGAAGTGCAGATTTAGACATAGGTAACTTGTGAAGTGGATTTCTCAAGTTATACTAAACCTTTTGAAGAAATTTAACCTGAAAGAGGTGCGCAACTTCTAGGCGACACTCCATACAAAATTTCATAGAAAACTTTACATGTTTGATAGGTCAATGAGAAGAAATTGTGCAGTAGACTTTCTGTGTTTTATCTTCTTCACAGAATTTTTCAACTTTTGATAATTTGGAGATTGAACCTCTAATTTGGTGAAGATTTTGACTTACTCTTGTTATAGAGGTGCTCTAATCACAAGAGTAGGTTGTTCTTTTGGAGATTAACACTCTCCATCAGTTGTATCAGAGCAGGAAACATCAAAATCAAGGAAAGGAGGATCCCGACTGCTGCAGATTCAAGAAATTCAACAATTGAAGAACTAAAAGGTGAAAGCTTGAAGGCAAAGCTTGAGGAGGAGACCATACGACATCAAGAGAGACAAAAGGAGTCTAATTCGAAGTAAAGGTACATATATTGTTCATAAAGCTTGAAGATTTCAATACACAGGTGGACACAAGATGGGAGATTCTCTTCAGATAGAGAAATCGGATAGGGAAAACTATCCTGCATGGTCAATGAGGATGGAAGCTCATCTTATGAGCAAAGATTTAATAGCTTATATCACAGGAGAAGAAGAGAAGCCACAGTTCAGAGATCCTAGTGTTCCAACTAGGGAAGAGTTAGCAGATTTGAAAAATTGGATGAAAAAAGATGCTCAAGCTAGGAGCATTATATATATGGTAGTCAATGATTACTTGTTACCTCATATTCGAGGTCTTGAAAGTGCAACTGATATTTGGAATGCTTTGGAGGAGCATTTCCAGAATACTACTAAGTCAAGGAAGGCATCCTTATGGGCAGAGTTTACCACCTTTAAGAAGAAGGCTTCTCAATCCATTTCAGACTATGTGACAAGAATGAAAGATATTGCAGATGCTTTAGGAGCTGTTGATGAAGACATTGAGGAGGATAAATTGGTAAGGCAAATTTTTACAGGTTTAAGAGGTGATGACAAATGGAAGCCATTCATTTTGTCTACAGAGTTATCACTTGATCATTTCACTCCTGACTTAAATCAGTTGCTAGGTCATATGCTAACATTTGAGCAGGATGTTAAAGGAGATGGTGACAAGAGTGCAAGTCATGCAATGTACTCAAAGGACAAGAAGAAGAATAGCAAAGGAAAGCAACAAGCAAATGAAGATGAAGGCACAACTAGTCAAGCCAACTTCCTGAGAGGAAGAGGAGGTGGCAAAGGAAGAGGAAGAGGCAGAAACAACAAAGATGGAGGCAAAGCTTGTTGGATTTGTGGTAAGAAAAATCACTTAGCTAATGATTGTTGGCATAATACTCAGAGTAATAATGGATATAGTCAAAACTATAATGCAAGAGGAAGAGGTGGCAGAAATCAAAGAGGTAATTTCAGAGGCAGAGGTAGTAGGGGTTACTTTGGAAGAAATGCAGGTAGAGGTTTCTAAAGTCAACAATATAACAACACCTACTACAATTATGTTTCAGATCAAAAGGAAGATTCAACATTGATAATGAATGCAACTTGTGAAAGGCAGAGTGAGGATCAAAGAGTCTTCTACATTGATTCAGGGTGTAGCAATCACCTGAGTGGTAATATAGCCTTGATGACTGATTTGGAAACTAAGGTATCTAATCATGTTGTTCAAACAGGTGACAACACAAAGCACAATGTGAAGTCAATTGGATTAGTGAAGGTCAAGGATGGTAGCACCTTATTGAGTAAGGTCTTGTATGTTCCTACAATCCCTAAGAATTTGATAAGTGTAGGACAAATTGTTGAAAAGGGATATGAAGTAAGGTTCACTAATGATAGAGTATATGTGGAAGACCCTAGTCAAGGGTATAAACAGATTGTTTCAGGGAAAAAAGAAGGAAGATTATTTACATTGAAGATTCAAGGTAATATTGGTCATGTTATGTTCACATATGAAGGACATAAGATCTCTGAGTTAGATCTTTGGCACAAGAGGCTTGGACATTTCAATGAAAGAGGTATTAAAGACATGATTAACAATGGTTCAGTGCTTGGATTGCCTAATGTTGCAGGTCAACATATGACATACAGATGTGAGGCATGTCAAGTAGGTAAGGCTCATAAGCATTCCTACTCCAAGCATGGTTTTATGTACTCAGAGAAGCTTGAGTTGGTACATACAGATGTGTGGGGACCATCAAAGGATTTCAGTATAAATGGGTCAAGGTATTATGTGATTTATGTTGATGATGCTACTAGATGGATCACTATTTATGTGATCAAAGATAAGTCAGAAGTGTTTAATACATTTAAACACTATCATGCATATGCAGAAAGAATTACAGGACATAAATTGAAAAGACTAAGGTCAGATGGAGGAGGAGAGTATTTCTCTAATGAATTCAGTGATTATTTGTGGAATGCAGGTATAAAAAGAGAAGTTACTTGCAGGTACTCTCCTCAACAAAATGGTGTAGCAGAAAGGAGAAATAGAACACTTGTTGAGTTTGCAAGATCCATGATGAAAGAGAAAAATTGCCCTAATTATTTGTGGGCTGAGGCTGTAAATACAGCTACTTATTTGGTCAATAGGTTACCATGTAAAGCCTTGTAGGGTATGACACCATATGAGGCTTGGTGGGGTAAGAGACCTACCTTGGATCATTGCAGAGTTTTTGGATGTGTGGCATATGCATATGTGCCATCACAATTAAGACACAAATTGGAACCTAAAGCTGAAAAATATGTTTTCATTGGTTATGATGATAAGCAGATGGGTTATAGATTGTGGAGTCCATCTACAAAACAATTCATGGTTTCTAAAGATGTTACATTTGATGAGCAGAGTACTTGGTATGCAGGTACAATTAATATCAATACAGGTGATGAAGAAGAAGTGAGCCAAAGGAAAGGTAAATCAAAGGTTCAGATAATTGATGAGCAAGAGAATAATGAAGTGCAGGTTGAAGTGGAAGAAACCAAGGTTTGATCCTAAGTATGAAGAACCAGAGACTTCAAGGAGTGGAGAACTCAGAAGATCATCAAGAAATAGGTGGCAACCTACAAGGTATAGTTATGATACTTCTTTTTTGGCCACAAAAGATTATGCTTATATGGTGAAAACATATGAAGACCCTTCTACATATGAAGAGGCAAAAGGTAAAGAAAATTGGGAGAAAGCTATGCAGGAAGAATATGATGCATTGTTGGAGAATCAAACTTGGGATTTGGTTCCTAAACCAAATAGTTAGAAGATCATTGGATGCAAGTGGGTTTACAAGACCAAGAGGTTTGCAGATGGAAGTGTGTCTAGATACAAAGCTAGACTTGTTGTCAAAGGGTTTGCTCAGACATATGGTGTTGACTATGATGAGACTTATAGTCCTGTGGCAAAGATGACAACCATCAGGACACTTATAGCTATTGCTGCATGTAAAGGTTGGAAGTTATGTCAACTTGATGTGAAAAATGCTTTTTTGAATGGTTATATTTCAGATGATGTGTTCATGGAGCAACCTCAAGGGTTCAGAGATAAAAGGTATCCAGATCATGTGTGCAAGCTCAAGAGAGCTTTGTATGGCTTGAAGCAGGCCCCAAGGGCATGGAATTATAGACTTGTAAAGTTCTTGAAAGAACTTGGATTTCAGGTGTCTAAAGCAGATAGTAGCTTGTTTGTCAAAGCAAGTGATAATGGTTTCATATACATGTGCATATATGTTGATGATATAATCCTTACAGGTACAGATGAAGAAGGAATACAAAGACTCAAGAAGCAAATGGAAAAGGAGTTCAAAATAAGTGACTTGGGAGACTTGTCATACTTCTTGGGCATGGAGATTACATATACCCAACATGGAGTATTTGTGACCCAAGAAAGGTATTTGAAGAACTTGTTAATCAAGTTTAAAATGGATGATTGCAGGGTAGCACCTACACCAATGGAGGTGAATCACAAATTGAGTAAATTTGGAGGTGAAGAATTCAAGGACATGAGACAATATCAGAGTTTGGTTGGTAGTCTTATCTATGCTACTTTAACTAGACCTGATTTATCATATGCAGTTGGAGTTTTGTCTCAATTTATGCATTGTCCTAGGAAAGAGCATTGGATTGCAGGTCAAAGAGTGTTGAGGTACATTAAGGGTACACTCAAAGAAGGTTTGTATTATGGATTTACATCAGATACAAATATCAAAATTTATAGTGATGCAGATTGGGCAGGTAATCCAGATGATAGAAGGTCAACTTATGGATACATGTGTTATGTGGGAGATAAACTTATCTCATGGTGTTCTAAGAAGCAACATACAGTTGCTTTGTCTTCTACAGAAGCTGAATATAAAGGCATGGTTGAAGCTGCAAAGGAAGTGATTTGGCTCAAGACCTTGATGAAGAGTTTTGACATTGTGCATGGGATACCAATTATATATGGAGATAACATGAGTTCATTGTATTTAGCTGCTAATCCTGTTTTTCATGCCAGGACCAAACACATTGAGATTCAGTATCACTTTCTAAGAGAGAAGGTGATGGATAAGGAGATTGAAGTCATACATACTTCAACTAAAGATCAGATAGCTGATATGCTTACAAAGAGCTTGGATGGACCAAAGCTACAGAAGTTTAAAGACATGGCAGGCATAAAGAAGATAAGAGAAACCTCAATTGATGATTGAGGGGGAGCTGTTGGTGCACACCAATCACCAATTGAATGTTTGGAAGATTAAAGAATGAAGGAAGATTCAATTCTTGAAGTTTGGAAGAAGGATACATTCAGAGGATATGAGGAATGTACATATATGTACATTAGTATAGTCATAGTTCACTTAAGTCTTTGATTAGTCATAGACTTGTACAAATTTCTCTATAAATACCTTGAAAATGTCGAGGCGTGATATGAGAGCATATGAATGAATAGATGAGTGAATATAGAAGTCAAGAAAGGAGGCGTTAGATGTTATGAGACATGTGAAAAAGTTAGTTGAGTTTTCCTCTCATCACTCAACTGTAATCTTCTGAGTAATCGAAGAAATATTGCGTCCGATGTTTCTGTGTCTGCTCCGTCTGTGTTAGATCATTTGTGAAATCCTTTTGAGGATATCTAAGTTCATAGTTAATGAGTCTACGACTTGAGTTTCAGAGTCTAATTGAAACAGGTGAGGAGAATTGTTAATAGGAACATTCATATGTGATGAGTGTTCACAATTCTCTGAAACAGGCACAGATTTCGAGTTCAATGAAATGAGTAGTGCTCAGTGCACAGTGTAAAGTTTTACACATATCATAGCTCAAAATCTAAGTTGAGAGATAAGCTATCTACAACCAAAAGGATTTGATAAAACGGGTTCGACATTGTGAGAACTATGTGTTAGAAGTTAGGGGTGTCAAAATTGACTTCTCAGAAGTGCAGATTTAGACATAGGTAACTTGTGAAGTTGATTTCTCAAGTTATACTAAACCTTTTGAAGAAATTTAACTTGGAGCAGGTGTGCAACTTCTAGGCAACACTCCATACAAAATTTCATAGAAAAATTTACATGTTTGATAGGTCAATGAGAAGAAATTGTGCAGCATACTTTCTGTGTTTTATCTTCTTCACATAATTTTTCAACTTTTGATAATTTGGAGATTGAACCTCTAATTTGGTGAAGATTTTGACTTACTCTTGTTATAGAGGTGCTCTAATCACAAGAGTAGGTTGTTCTTTTGGAGATTAACACTCTCCATCATGGACGTGCATTCTCTAAGTGGGGAATAGACTTTGTAGGTCCTATTAATCCCCCAGCTAAGGGTTCTCATGCAGAATATATCATTGTTGCAATAGACTATTTAACTAAGTGGGTAGAGGTAAAAGCCACAACGAAGAACGATGCTCAGACAACAGCTAAGTTTCTATTTGAGAATGTATTCACAAGATATGGGATACCTATAGAGCTAATAAGTGATAGAGGCACTCACTTCCTGAACGAAGTGATTGAAAATCTACTCCAAGAATTCTTGGTAGTTCATAAGAAGTCTGCCCCCTATCACCCTCAAGCTAATGGACAAGCCGAAAGCACCAACAAGATCTTATGCAATGTACTGACAAAATTAGTGAACACTAAACGCTCTGATTGGGACAAACAGCTACACCATGCTGTTTGGGCATACCGAGTCGCCTACAAAACGGTACTCCAAGCCACCCCCTTTCAGATGGTATTTGGCCAAAATGCGGTGCTACCCTTGGACTTCTTAATACCTACATTGAAAGTAGCACAAGAGCACGAATGGAGGGGTCATGAACTCTCCTCTAGACTTTTTGACCTTGAACGATTAGGAGAAACAAGACTGAGAGCAGCTGCAGGGATATATGCAGCTAAGAAGAGATAGAAAGCATACTTTGATGCCCATGTGAAGGATAAGGGCTTGAAAGCAGGAGATCTAGTTTTAGTCTACACATTGAAACAACACGCAAGGAAGCTAGAAAAGAGAGGCTATGGACCTATGATCATCAATAGGATCTCCACGAGTGGAGCAGTACAACTAGCCACTTTAGAGGGTGATGTTCTCCCAAACTATATTAACGGATGCAGAGTCAAGTTGTATCAGGAACCCCTCACGGAGGAAATGCTAAGTCGACTCAATACTGCTAAGCAACGTAAAGAGGAGGAAAAACGAATTCGAGAAGAAGCTCAAGCAGAAGCCCTAGAGCGCATACGGAGAATGAAATTAAGAAGACAAGGTAGAGAGCACCCTAGGCAAGATGCATATGCAGATCAAGGATATGATGTGGCTGTGTGAAGTTTCCAGTGTTAGCTCACATAGGATAACTGATCGACGTCCTTTCATAACCTTAGATATAGGGCAAGGAAAGAGTGCAAGGACTGTAAGAGCCTTGATTGACTCAGGTGCAGCCACTAGTGCTGTTAAATTGTCTCACTGTCAAGAGTTGCAATTAACTGTCAATCCTGTGGAAGCATATCTCATAGGATTGGGAGGCGTGGAAACCCCTTGCATGGGCGAGGTGGAACTTCCCCTCTATATTCATGATGAGGCAATGACAGTTAAAGTACTAGTGTGTCAAGATGAGGACCTCACTGAAAGCCTTATCTTGGGTCAAGACTGGATCTATGACCAAGCAGTCAACTTAAACCTAAGAAGTGGACTTCTTCAGGTATGTGTCAATCATAGTCGAATTACAGTAGAGTTAGATAATGGAGCACTCATGGAACTAGGAAAGGCACACACTCCTGGTCCTTCCAGGAGTACACATGAAGATGACCATGCTGTTCTTGTCCAAAACTCTGTGTTGCAGAGGAATGATGGCTGCAAAAAAGGAGTCAGGGATGCAACGGAACTCCCTTCTTTTCCAAAGGCCAGAGGGAGGCAGCAACCAAAGGTGGATCAAAGGCAGAAGAAGCAGAGTACTACCTATGTCGGAGATCAAAAGTACCTGCGCAGCAAAAAATCTCAACAAGTGAAACAAGTGTGGGTGCGGAAAGGCGAACACCCGGTTGCACTCAAGCCAACCACACGGGCAAAGCCTCTTATTAGTAACCAACAACACGATACTAATAAGAAGTCTTTCAGAAGCTCATCTGCTAACGTGAAGTCTATTTGGGTGCCCAAGAAGTCGATGAAGGCCAGCCCACAATCAAGGCAAATTTGGGTGCCTAAGGCTTGCTGGCGGGCTCAAATAACCCCACACAATTCACATCATACACGACAGGGTTCACTCGCTCAAGCAGCCGCCACCCACTCTTTTCTGATACACTCGAACACACTGCCACCTAGAAGCACGCACAGACTCACTCGTAGATGGGTCCCTAAACAGCCCCCTTTTTCAAGTAAATACCCTATCACACTCTCCAGAGCCTCCACAAAGTCAAACTCAAAACCTATCCGTTGCATTTGGCAACCTAAAACTTGTAATAAACCCCAGGACCCCAATTGTAAATCCATGTCCACCTACTAACTACTTCACTCTCACATCACATCATTCCGCTTAGCTCGTAGGTCTACCCAATTCCTAACTACACACACAAGCACCGAGCACTTATTAACCCCTAACCTCCCCCGAACCTTAGGTTAATGTTGTAACAGGGGACACCGTGTCATTTTTGTGTCCATTGCAATCTTAACATTTATTCATATATTCTCACAGAACCAGCTGCGAAGTTTTCAACATGGCTGAGGTAGCAGGAACTAGCTCTCAAACAGAAACAAGCCAGCAAGTGGTGGACTTAGACAGTTTACCCGTTTTGCCTGAGACAAATGAAAGGCCAGAAGAATTGCGGGCAATCAAAATCATACCTATTGCGGACCCTCCGCGTGGCCACACCATGCCCGTAGGAAAGACTTCCCACTGGTTTACTGAAGTGGCAGGACCCTTGGGTGAGGGAACGTACTTATGGGAATCAGAGTTGGACTTCAATGGGAAGCAAGGCAGATATCATTTCAGCTGATGACATCATCCCGATATTCACGGGCTGCTACAGTTTGAGACTAATGAGCAGAAAAATCAACATAACTCAAAATGTAGGAATTCAATGATTATGAAAATTTGTATGGTTATACTAGACAGTAAGAGGACTCCAACAAGTCTTAAATCACTGAATTTGGATACGTAACCACTTAGAAACACCTCTGACAAGATGAGTAAAAAAGTCGGGTACCTGACAGAGAAGTGAAAATGCACAGACAGTGTTGACTTCAACTGAACATAACTGAATATTGCAACATCCAAATGACATGAAAATTTGTGAGCATATAGTAGACTTATAGAGCTAACTTTACCAAGTTAAATCACTGAAAGTGATGCACCAAGCTCAGAGAAAACATCTCTGCAAGCTGACTGAGAAAAACTAATAGTAATGGCAGTGAGTAGTACACTTCACAAGAACATGGAAAGATGAACTCAAATAATCATGAAAATGAAAGTATATTGCTTGTACAATACAATGACTTACTGATACATATGTGTGCCTTGTAATCACACCTTGATATGGCATAAAGCTCAGCTCTTGGAGGTCTTCACATAGGTCTCTCTAACCACGACTAAAACTGCCATCTATTTATAGTTGAGTTTGGGAGGCTAACTTCCCTCAATCACTCTCCAATCAGTCAATGATTGATTTGATTCTCTACCTACCACAAATCACAAATTTGTGGCTCCTCTTTCCATTCTTGATCAAGTGGACTCAACCACTTAAGATTCTTTCACTTTTACATTAAGTAAACTCTTCAAAAGTTACAAGAGGTAGTTCACAAGTGAGCTTTACATAGTCCTCATTTTAAGGCTTTTTCTATGACTTTGTGGGACTCAAGCCAATACTTAGGCTTGTCATAGACTTGCTCCAACATTGATCCCATGATCTCATCCAAAGTGTTGACCTAAAAAAGCACTATGTGTAGTTTCCAAGACTTTTAAGTAACCACTCTCATGTACACAAAATCTTAAGGAATTTTGTGTACTTTCGCCATACAAGTTATCTCCAAAAAATTTAGAGTATTAAGCTTCTAAAGACATTCTTCATTGTGTGGATGGAGTGATGTGAGATTAAAAATTTTTTGACCATAAGTATTCGACCATGGTATGCTCCGATGTAGAGCAATAATACATGGTAGAGGGTTGCATGCACTACTCAAGGACTTTTCATGCAAGTAGGACACTCCCTTAAAATTATGTCTTAATTGTTGGTGTGTGAAACACCACAAGAACTAAACTAATGTGGTATTAGAAGACCTCCATAACCATCATTAGCTTAGCAATACTCACATTGTAAGTCTTCATCTCTAAACTTAGTGAAAATCCAAATTTCACTTCACAGAAATCTGCGCCTTTTCTTCAATCCTTCAATCTGACCTGTATTAGCTTAATCTTTGCTAAATCTTTTGATTACTTGCTAAGAGAAGTTCTTGCTAGTGTTAAGCAACACATAACAAACAAAACTTTCAAGCAATAACTTCACAATCCTCTGATTTTGTACCAATCTTTATACTATGTCTGAAAACTGAAAATTTACTTCATCGATTTGACATACCTTCACTCTTAAACTGATTTCTCTGAGTACGCGTCCCGTTTCTCAAAGATCTTTTGACCAAATGTAGTTGAGGATAATAGCTTTCAAACGAGCTATCACTTACCAAAAACTTTACACCATGCTTCGAGATCTGACCTTCAGAAGATCAGTCAAATGTGCGCCAGAAAAGTCGTAACTGTCAACTAACTTTCATAGTCATATGAAATGACTTGAGACTCAATGTACAATAAGAATTAGACACAATGATTCTACACAAACATGTGTTGATTATCAGAGAAGGTGTGTACAAAATGGCTTGGCCTAATTTTGCTCACAGCCATGGAAAACTCTATCAGACTCAGAAGTTTTCTCTCACCATCTCTCTCAGAAATTACAAAACTTTTCTCTACTCCCTCAAACTACAAAATTGAGTTCTCTCATACATGTTTCTGACTCAAATTAACTTATATACCTATGGTTTACATTCATCTAGACTTGAACTCGTAAGTTCTAAAGATCAATTACAAATCTAGACTCTAATGTTGCACTAATTTACAATAGTGAAATTGTCCCTTCACTTAGGCTTGATTTTCTGTAGGTCTTTCCTTCACTTCTTCTTTCCTCCATCATATGTCTCCATATGTCTTCATATATCAATGCCTAATTAGTGAGTGAAACCCCAACAGCTCCCCCTCAATCACTAATTAGCATAATTTGACTTCTTCACATAATCTTCTTCTCTTTTATTCCTGCCATCTCCTTGAACTTACTTGTCTTTACTCCATCCAAGCTTTTTGTCATAATATCTGCAATCTGATCTTTTGTGGAAGTATACACCACTTCAATTTCTTTCTCCATTACCTTTTCTCTAAGAAAATGATACTGTATCTCTATGTGCTTTGTCCTTGCATGAAACACAGGATTTGCTGCAAGATATAATGAACTCATGTTATCTCCATGAATAATGGGTATACCTTGATCAATTCCCAAGCTTTTGAATAATGTCTGCATCCATATGACTTCCTTTGCTGCTTCCACAAGTCCTTTGTATTCAGCTTCTGTTGATGATAAGGCCACTGTGTGTTGTTTCTTTGAACACCAACTCACAAGCTTATCTCCAATGTATATCATGTAGCCATGAGTAGACCTTCTGTCATCTTGACTTCCTGCCCAATCTGAATCACTATAGGCTCTCAATCTTATATCTGATGTAAAAGGATAATACAATCCTTCTTTCAAAGTCCCTTTGATATATCTAAGGACTCTTTGACCTGCAATCCAATGTGGATCCTTTGGACAATGCATGAATTGGGAAAGAACACCAACTGCATAACTAAGATCAGGCCTTGTTAGAGTTGCATAAATCAAACTTCCAACTAAAGATTGATACTTCCTCATGTCTTTGAACTCTGCACCAACATATCTACTGAGTTTGTGATTGACTTCTAATGGTGTAGATGCCTCTCTGCAATTCTCCATGTTGAACTTCTTTAGAAGATTCAAGAGATACCTTTCTTGTGATACATAAATGCCATGCTCTGCATAAGTGATTTCCATTCCAAGAAAATATGACAATTTTCCTAGATCACTTATCTTGAATTCTCTTTCAAGTAGCTTCTTCACCTCCTTGATTCCTTCATTTGAGGTACCTGTAATTATAATGTCATCTACATATATACAAATGTAGATCATACCTTCATCTGTTCTTTTGATAAGTAAACTTGCATCTGCCTTTGAACTTTGATACCCAAGGTCATTAAGATACTTTACAAGTCTATAATTCCAAGCTCTTGGAGCTTGCTTCAAACCATAAAGGGCTCTTCTCAACCTGCAAACATAATTTGGAAACTTATGATCTGCAAACCCTTGAGGTTGCTCCATGTAAACCTCATCTGATATATATCCATTCAAAAATGCATTCTTAATGTCCAATTGACTCAATGTCCATCCTTTTGATGCTGCAATGGCAATGATTGTTCTTATGGTTGACATCTTTGCCACAGGACTGAATGTCTCATCATAATCTATGCCAAATGTTTGAGCATAGCCTTTAACCACCAATCTAGCTTTGTATCTGGCTATAGTTCCATCTGCATGCTTCTTAACTTTGTAAACCCATTTGTTTCCAATCACTTTCTTACCATTAGGTTTTGGGACAAGTTCCCAAGTTTTGTTCTCTTCAAGAGCATCAAATTCTTCCTTCATTGCTACTTCCCAATGTCTCTTACCCTTTGCTTCATCATAGCTTTGAGGTTCTTCATCTTCCTTAACCATGTAAGCATAATTTTTCTGAGTCAAGTAAGAAGTGTCATATGAATACCTTGTAGGTTGATTCCTTATTCTGGTTGACCTTCTTGGTTCACACTCTTCATGTCTATCTGGATGTACTTCTTCATCAAATATTGGTCCATCTTCATTCCTTCTATATGATCCAACTCTTGATGTGCTTGCTTGCATATGTTCTTCATCTCCATCTATCTGCATATGTGATTTACCTCTTGCACTCCTTCTTATCTCTTCTTCAAATGTTTCAAGATCACATTCTTTATCTGCATACCAACTCTTCTGTTCATCAAAAGTCACATCTCTGGAAACAATAAAATGTTTAGTTAAAGGACTCCATAGTCTATAACCCATTTGTTTTTCATCATACCCAATAAACACATATTTTTCTGCCTTTGGTTCAAGCTTATGTCTGAGTTGTGATGGTACATAAGCATAGGCAATTGACCCAAACACTTTACAATGATCAAGTGTTGGTTTCTTACCCCACCAAGCTTCATAAGGGGTCATACCATTCAAAGCTCCACATGGTAACCTATTCACAAGGTATGTGGCTGTATTTACAGCCTCAGCCCAAAGATAATTAGGGCAATTCTTTTCCTTTAACATTGCTCTTGCAAATTCAACCAATGTTCTATTCCTCCTTTCTGCCACCCCATTATGTTGAGGTGTATACCTGCAAGTTATCTCTCTCTTGATACCTGCATTCCAAAGATAGTCATTAAATTCTTGGGAGAAGTATTCTCCCCCTCCATCAGACCTTAGCCTCTTGAGTTTGTGACCTGTAACTCTTTCTGCATAAGCATGAAAATGTTTGAAGGCTCCAAAGACTTCTGATCTTTCCTTTAGAACATAAAGGGTTATCCACCTTGTAGCATCATCAATAAACAAAACATAATACCTAGATCCATTTATTGAACCTTCTTTTGTTGGTCCCCATACATCTGTATGTATGAGTTCAAGCAAACCATCATGCTTGAAACCTTTCTTCTGAAATGGTTGTCTATGAGCTTTTCCCATCTGACAAGCTTCACACTTGTATATCATATGTTGATTCTTTACATTTGGTAGTCCCAATACAGATTGATTCTCCACCATAGTTTTGATTCCTCTTTCATTGAAATGTCCCAATCTTTTATGCCAAAGATCTAACTCTGTAATTACTTCATCACCATGTGTAATTAGGGCTTGACCAACATTTCCTTGCACTTTGAGAGTAAAAAGTCTACCTTCCTTCTTACCACAAACAATGGGTTTGTATGCATCCTCTGGATCTTCAACAAATACCCCTTCATTTGTAAATCTGACTTGAAAACCTTTTTCCACTATTTGTCCAACACTAATCAAATTCTTTGGTATTGTTGGAACATACAAAACATTTGTTAATAAATCAGCTCCACTCCTGCACTTCACTTTTCCAATTGAATGCACATTATGTTTTGTATTGTCACCTGTTTGTACTGTATGACTTGAACTTCCTTCTTCCAATTCTGACAATAATTCTATATTACCTGATAAATGATTTGAACAACCAGAGTCAATATAGAATACCTTGAGATCCTCCTTCTCTGATGAACTAATTGAATTCATCATCAATGTTGTATGGTTGTCATTCTGGGTATCATTTGCATAATTGTAATATGTAGTGTTGTATGATTTGTTCTGATTCCAATTTCTTCCACCACCTCTACCAAAACTTCCTCTTGAATTATGTCTTCCTCTTTGAAATTGATTCTGAAACCTTCCACCTCTTCCTCTGCCATTGTTGTTCTGATTTTGGCTTGCTCCTTGTTGATTGTGCCAACAATCATATGCTAGATGATTGCTCAATCCACAAATCCAACATGTCTTCTTGTTATTGTTCTGATTACCTCTACCTCTTCCATTACCTCGACCTTTGCCTCTGCCAAAACCTCTTCCTCTTGCATAATTTGCTTGAGTTGTTGACTCTTCTTCATCCTTTGCTTTGCCTTTATCTCCTTTCTTTTTGTTCTTCACATACATTGCAGAACTTTGACCTTTGTCTCCATCTGACTTTAAGTCTTGCTCAAATGTAAGCATCAATCCAAGTAATTGATTCAATTCTGGCACATAATGGTTTAATGAGAGTTCTGTTGAAAGTACAAAAGGCTTCCACCTTTCATCACCTCTTAATCCTGCAAGTAATTGAGCTATCAACCTATGATCTTCAATATCCTCATCAATAGATCCAAGGCTATCTGCCAAGTCTTTCATCTTAGTGACATAATCACTAATGTTCTGATTTTGCTTCTTCTTGAATGTGGTAAACTCTGACCATAAGCTAGCTTTCCTAGCTTTAGTGGTGTTTTGGAAGTGATCTTCCAAAGCATTCCAAATATCTTCAGCTGTTTCTAAACCTCTGATGTGTGGCAATAAATGATCTGTAATAGTGTTGTATATATAAGCTCTTGCACTTGCATCTCTCTTCTGCCATAGCTTCAAAGCTTCTAGCTCTTCCTTCCTTGGATGACTTTCATCTTCAAATTTAGGCTTCTCCTCTTCACCTGTCACATATACCATTAAGTCCTTACTCATAAGTAAGGCCTCCATCCTCATTACCCAAGCAGGATAGTTATCTCTGTCCAATTTGTCAATGGACACATGATCTGCCATGGTATCCTTGCTTCTGCTTCAACCTGTAAGTGTAAGGTTAAAGATTGATACCTTTTGTAGACCTTTACCCTTGGGAGCAACTTCGAAATACTCTTCTGATGACTTTGGTTGTTGAACACCTCAGCTTCCTCCTTCTTTGATAAAGAACTCTTCAAATCTTCTTGTATCTGCTCTCCTTTACTTCTCGAGGACCTTATCTGCTCTGATACCACTTGTTGGTGTGTGAAACACCACAAGAACTAAACTAATGTGGTATTAGAAGACCTCCATAACCATCATTAGCTTAGCAATACTCACATTGTAAGTCTTCATCTCTAAACTTAGTGAAAATCCAAATTTCACTTCACAGAAATCTGCGCCTTTTCTTCAATCCTTCAATCTGACCTGTATTAGCTTAATCTTTGCTAAATCTTTTGATTACTTGCTAAGAGAAGTTCTTGCTAGTGTTAAGCAACACATAACAAACAAAACTTTCAAGCAATAACTTCACAATCCTCTGATTTTGTACCAATCTTTATACTATGTCTGAAAACTGAAAATTTACTTCATCGATTTGACATACCTTCACTCTTAAACTGATTTCTCTGAGTACGCGTCCCGTTTCTCAAAGATCTTTTGACCAAATGTAGTTGAGGATAATAGCTTTCAAACGAGCTATCACTTACCAAAAACTTTACACCATGCTTCGAGATCTGACCTTCAGAAGATCAGTCAAATGTGCGCCAGAAAAGTCGTAACTGTCAACTAACTTTCATAGTCATATGAAATGACTTGAGACTCAATGTACAATAAGAATTAGACACAATGATTCTACACAAACATGTGTTGATTATCAGAGAAGGTGTGTACAAAATGGCTTGGCCTAATTTTGCTCACAGCCATGGAAAACTCTATCAGACTCAGAAGTTTTCTCTCACCATCTCTCTCAGAAATTACAAAACTTTTCTCTACTCCCTCAAACTACAAAATTGAGTTCTCTCATACATGTTTCTGACTCAAATTAACTTATATACCTATGGTTTACATTCATCTAGACTTGAACTCGTAAGTTCTAAAGATCAATTACAAATCTAGACTCTAATGTTGCACTAATTTACAATAGTGAAATTGTCCCTTCACTTAGGCTTGATTTTCTGTAGGTCTTTCCTTCACTTCTTCTTTCCTCCATCATATGTCTCCATATGTCTTCATATATCAATGCCTAATTAGTGAGTGAAACCCCAACATTAATATCTTTCCATTGATGGAAATACACTCCAAACAGTAGCTTAAAATCATGTCTCAATATCTTTCCATTGATGGCAATACACTCCAAAACTTTTCATATTATGGAAGGTTCTTTTCCTAGAGTTAAGGTTACCTGACAATCCTATATGTGCTTTTTGTAGCAAGATTGCATGTTCTTTAGTATCAACATAGCATAAAATAGTAGATTTTCTCTATTGTACGTATAAACGTCCTACTAACAACTAATACTATTGAGATTGCATAATGTCACTCATTTTTTTGTCACATACTTATGCGAAGGGACAAAAACAGAAATTTTAACTAAAGATTGGGTGGAAAAGATAGGCATCATGAAAGTCACTATCCACACCTTGTGTCGATTCATCTATGGTTAACTGAGAGAGTCTGTTAACTTATAAATGGGTTTTATTTCACTACCATTTCAGAGTAATACTCCATTTATAAGAGGAATCATCTTACTAAAAATCCCATATTACAAGGCTTTTTTTACCAAGTATAGCAACACTTGATGATTAGTGAAGAACTTGATCTTGTTGTCATAAAGATAATGTTTGAACTTCTTTATGGGATACCCATTTCTTCTCATTCAGTACACGCATAGTTCCTCTTTACTACATTCACTTTCCTAATAACATGGGCTATTAATAAATATTATTTTCCTTCTCTTTTAGCTTGTAATAGAATACATTCAATGACATAGCTAGATGCATCCACATGAGCATGGAATGGTTTGTTCCAATCTGGAGTCCTCAATATGGTGGTTCAATAGAAACATTCTTTAAGCTCGATAAATGAATTCTCACATTCAATATTCCATTCAAAATTGGTTAGGAGGTGAAAAACCAATTTTCCTACGATCACATGAGTGTGGATGAAGTTCTTGTAATATCCACAATGGCCCATGAAGGTTTGTACCTCTTTCACTCCTTTAGGTCTTGGAAACTTTGTGATGTCTCTAATTGTTTCCTCTTGATATTCCATTCTTATAGATGATATTCCCCAAGATCTTACCTTTCAACACCAAAAACATTTCTTCGGATTGAGGCACACTTCGTATTCTCTACATTTATCAAAAAGTTTTCTAAGCTTAAGAATGTGACCTTTCCATTTCTTTGAGTGCACACAAAGTTCATCTATGTAGAATCCCAAAGTCTTACACACAAAGCTTTAAATACATGGCACATCGACCTTTGAAATGTAGTTAGTGCATTGGTGAGTGCAAAAGGCATCACACAAATTTCATAGATGCCCACTTAGTGGTGAAATTCTTTTTGTGTTGGTCTCTCATGGTTTAACTAAGCGGTTCTAGCCTAAGAATCCATCAAGAAAGGTATAAACTTCTTTTTCAGAGAGTGATTCTCACTAGCATCGTATGAAAGGGAGTGGATAATTTTCTCTTATTGTTGTTGAATTAAACTTATTTAATTAAATATTCACATGTAATTTACTTTTTCCTAGGAAGCTATGGAAATTAGGGAAACCCATTTAGTATAATCTATTTTGTAGATAAATCCTACCTTTATGTCCTCCTTTATTTTGGTAGAATAGGTATCATCATATGTATCTGGTCATTGTTTCATGGAAGTTACCTCTAGATTCATAGATATCCAATGGGAACATATCTATCCTTTCAGGTCCTTAGATGTGTAGGAAAATATTTCTCAATATTCTCTCAATAGAGCTATCAACTCCTCTTCTTCTTTTGTGCATAAGTTATCATCTATGTATGTGAATCTTTCTTCTTGATCCTTAATAGTCACCACAATGTTTTGTTTTGCACTTTTTTATCATAAGCTTCTACATGTGTTAGGCATGCACACTAAGATCTATCTCCCATCGATTCCATAGCTCTTGAAATTCTATGCTATGTCAATGGGGATTCATTCTGTTGTTGGGTGCATTTCTTACTCATCTTCTTTTTCTTTTGGTTTCTCTCTAAAAGATCCATTGTATCTTCACTCATAATGCATTGTCGTTACCAAACTAACATATCAAAAAGGTATGCTTGAATATAACACCACAAGTGTTAAGTATGATCTCTTGGAACAACCCTAATGATTGCTCTATATGAACAAGGGTTATTTGGAGCTTCATCCTTTTAGGCCTCAAGGCCATTCTACCGCACCGTCTCCATAAGGATATGGTAGTAATGGAAACTCCTGAAATTAAATATATGATTGCCTTGGTAATGTAACCCTTGTAGGTTATGCGATTATAGTATTGCCTTCTTTACCTTCACTCATGTCACCTATATTGTCTAAAGTGATCTCATAAACCTTTCAATTTAAACGTTTTGTGAGTTGTATGGGCTCATGTTTTGGAACTTGATCCACCACATTCTTCCATAGTTATGGCTTCACTCTAAGAAGCTCTTCTTGAGTGAGATGAAACTAAACCTTGGTTTCTTTTAGAACATCCATGCTTCTCATCGTTTGAGTCTTGATTTCTAACCGACACTATGGATTCTCTCATATGGACTGACTTAGATTCCCATGGTCTAGTGGATTGGAATAACGTGTATAATGAGTTATATTCAAAGTCTAATACTTCTTATTATTGATGGTCGAATGGATTCCCATTTAGAGATGGAATATCTTAAAAACGAATTGGCATCTAGGCCATCTATATCTTGGATGGGTGGGAGTTTCCCCGATTTTTTTGCCTATTTTTCTTCTTCAATACAAGAAAGGGAGGATTTTTGAACTTACTAGATTTTGAAACATAAGCATCTTCCTTGTTGAAACTCTCTCTCTCTCAATATGAATGGATGGAACCTCTTTGGGTGCTAAGGATTCTTGCCTACCTACCAACTCCTCCAATCCTTCCAAATGCCATTGAAATATATCCCAAATTTGATAGACTTAACATGATTCAAAATCTTGCTAGCCTCAAACATATAAGCATGAGCTAGTTCCACCATATTTGCATATATCATGGTTCATTTGCTCTTTCCATCCTCTTATCTGTAAATATTTTCTAGATTTTCTACACTTATTCCTACTTGAAGATGGGATTAATAAGATTTTAACATCATGTCCAAGTTTTTGAGGTAGGATGTGCAAGCTTTGAGCCTACCTTTGGGGTGGAAGAAATAGAAGGTTCAATGTGGAGTGATGAAGAAGATGGAAGATTGGAGGTTGAGGAAGATTTTGAAGTGAGTTTGAACATTTTCTATTGGTTATATTTTATGCTTCCTTCTAACCCAACTATCTTCATAGTCCACTTTCTCTTCACTTTATCCATGTTCCCTTCTGAGCTCTAACTATCTTCTTACTAGGCTCATCTAATTCACTAGAGTCTGCTTCTCAGTCTAGGTCTTTCTTTTTGGGTTTCTACAGAGCCTCTACTCAAATGACAACGTGAACCAAAGTAATCTCCACTATCCCTAGATTGGCTCTATGTATGATAATTACTATGTTTATAGTGAAATCTTTGAAGTTTTAGCAAGGTTTTTAGGATGATATTGAATGATTTATTCCTTTCCATAATTTGAACAATGTGCTTGAATCATGATGGACTCTAGTTGGCCTCGAGTTGGAAGATGAGGACAATCATGGATAAAGTCATCTCCTTCACATGATTGTAAGGGCCTCGTGGTGCTTGTGGTCTTACAAGTCTAATTTCTCGTCTAGGTTTCAGGTTAGCTTACATCACATTCTCATATTCTGGTTCCCATGTGTATTCTACTAGGAAACCAATGGAGAATATCCACTCCAAATTGTAGAGACATTTTTTTTTTTAATATAAAGGAAGTTCGGCAATAGCCTACTCTCCCGGACTTGAATTAAATTAAGAAACAAAGGTACAAAAGAAGGGGACTAGTGCCCACGGGACCCCCCAAATCCCACAAAGCAGGGGAAGCTTGGTTGATTCCTAGGTTGCATTACAAAGAAGGTTGATCACCCTGTCGTCGCCCTCATGCGGGACCCACTTGGGTTTGAGCTTGTTGTTAATCAAAAGGAGGACTTGATGGTGCCTGAAGGGGGGGGATTTCTTACTGTTGACAATCCTTTTGCCAAGGAGGAAAAGAGATTTATCAATCGACCACTCCCTAGGAGGGTCGCCGAAGTTGAGAGCACACCGCTCCCGCCAAATTTTCCACAGGACTTCCCCTCTGATTGCGTTCTAGAGAGCCGCAGAGCATCCGATCGCTTCTCCCAAAAGGACTTGTTTCCAACTAAGCTGTTTCTGAACTCTGATTTTCATTCCAACCGTCTGCCAGATTCTGTAGGAGTTGGGGCAATTGAGGAAGATGTGTGGGACATCTTCAATTGCACGGTGGCAGCGCTTGCACCACGGAGGGATCCCACAAATTTTGTTTGCCTTATGGTTAGTCCAAATTCCTCGATGAAGAATTTGCCATAAGAGAACAGACTTCTTAATCTCTATAAGTGGGTGCCAGATACCCATGAATTTCATGTCCCACCGAAGCCGCGTCCAAGACAGGCACCGCTTCTTGTTGAGGCTGATCTGGAGGTCAGTCGTTTCTTTGATGTTCGGGATTTTGAGTAGGTTATTTCCATTATGCCATTTGAGACCACGTGCGTTCGGAGCATCATGTCCCATGAGAAGGCGAGTTTTGTGACGGTCCCAAGCGAGGCATCTGCTTTGCAAGGTGTTCCATTCTTCGTAGGAGATGTTTATGCGAGGGTCGATATCCTGGTAGCTAATCCAGCTGTTGGTGTCATGTTTCCAGAGGTGTTTCCATTTTTTGAATCCTTTGTTCCATAACTTCTTGGCATTTTGAATGTTCCACGACTCCACACTCCTGATGCCATGAATCGGAAACCAGATAGAATCGTTTTGTCTGATTCCGGCCGCCCACTTCCAGTCCTCACTAATTCTTGTGAAGCTTTTGACTTTATTCCAGCCCTTCCACAGAGAGCAAACGAGGTTGGAGCCTTTCGGGAAGACAGGTATCGGGGAGAATAGCAGGGTCATGATGTCAAGGTTCTTCCAGTTCGGGGACCCCGTGAGAGCCAACTCATTTTTGTTTCTGAAGATCAGCTTGGCCCACGAGGCCTCCCTATTGCACCAAGCTTTAATCATCCATTTGGCTGCCAGTTTGTTAGCCATACACCCAATGTCCAGGATGCCAAGCCCCCCGCTATCTCTAGGGCTGGTGCAGATGGCCCATTTGATTTTAGGCACCCCCCTTCTGTTATGATCACCCGTCCAAAGAAAGTTTCTGCAGATGCTATTCAATTTGGACAGGCCTTGCTCATTCGGTCTCCAGCAAGAGAGGAAATAGATGGTAGACGAGAGGAGGAACGTGTTGATAACCATCACCCGTCCAGCGAGATTGATTTGCATGCCTCTCCAGTAATTGAGCTTGTTTTCAAGTTTGGCCAACACCCAGTTCCATCGCTGCTCCATAGAGACGCCTTGTAGAGACATTTTGTTGGAGCCTACCTAGGACCTCATAAATGGTTACCATAGTCAACCAAAAACTCAATTGCTCTTTTTTCCTAAAGATAGAATTTTTCAGATTTTGGACACATAAACTAGAGTGTTAGGGATATTGAAGATGCCCTACATCATTTCAAATGAATGTTACCACGTGCCTCAATCTTCCCATACAAGACATGCTATTCATTGTTGTCATGCAGTACATGCACAAATGTGTACTTAACTCACTCATAGAACTTAGAGTATGCATAGAATGCATGAATAAGAAAACCAGATCTACACACACAAGAAGAAGGAATAACTAATCTTTAAGATTATCATCGTCCACTTCCTTGGCTATACCCTCTCCAATGAAATGATAGTGATCGGATTCCTACGTCGAATATTGGGTTGCTTGCCAGATGAATGCTTGAAATGTTGTCTCTACATAATGTGAAATCCTTGATCTCCATATCTAATTCCTTGAGGAGCTCATTAAACCACATGTTGTCACATGTAGCAAGTGGAAAAGATCTAGAACGAGCTTCATTAGATGATATTGGAACATTTTGGTTGCTTCATTAGATGATAATGGAGCTTCATTAGATGATAATGCACCTTTTTGGTTGCTTCTTTGACATCCATAAGATGAATTTTGACCCTAGCATGAGAACGTAATGAGTATTATCCTTCTATCCTCCTTTCAACCAGCCCAATCATTCTTATTAAAGCCCTTGGGTTGTATTCCATCTCCATAAAGCTAATATAGACTCTAATTGAGTGTGCTCTTGATATATCTAGGCATTCCACTGAACATCAATTGGTGCATTCAAAAACTAAGAAACACCCCCTACAACATAAAAAAAAATACATCAACAATGAAGTAGAATCAGGTATTAGAAAACATGAATTTATTGGCTTCCCAATATTTGGTATCAATAACCTAGAAGAAGAATACTTTCAAAGGGCAAAGAGACTCTTGAACAAAGGTTTTTTACAATATAAGCATTTGTGGAACCAAGATAGTAGCCATTCGATCAGATTTAAGGACACTAACCCAATATTTGGAGTGCAATAAATGCTTTTTTCCTATTAAGACTCAAATTTAATGCTTGGAATGAATCAAAGTCTTTCTGGCCCATTGGTAGTGATTGTGCACATTCAGAGGACTTACGATGATGGAAAGGTAGTAAAATTCAGGATATCTTGAGAATCACTAGAAATTCAGACTTTCATTCCACTCTTAACAAGAACTTCTACCTAACATAGGCATGCATTAGGTGGGAAATCAAGTTCTTAGACCTTTGATATGAATTATTGAAAACAAGAGTGGTATTTTCATGTGGAAAATCCTACCTACCAACCCATCATAGCACACTCACAACACATGCATGTACATATATAGTTGGCTCGTATATGAAGCTCTATCTCAATCATAATCTATCTGGAGGTAAGATCAGGCGAGGGATCAAAAGTAGAAATCAAAGAATCCCACTCATCAAGTGTTCATGTATACTAGCATATACAGGCACTCAGTTTAAGTCTTACCTTCAGTTTTCCAGGTCTTCACTCCGGAAAGCTCTAGTTTGCTAACCAATCCTACTCATATAATTCTGGTCTTTCATGTATTGCATACTATCACAGTAGTTGTATTTCTACTTGCTTCTACTTAATTTCTCCTTGATTCGTACAAATTTCAACATGTCTATCACACATAAGATGCAATGCATATTTATATACATTTATAGAAGAAAATAAGTCTGAGTGGAAGCATTTCACTTGATTATTGATCAATGCTTTGTTTGACGTCTCTTGTATTTATTATCTTAAGCATATCCAGCCCAAATCCTCATCTTCGACTTTTTATTTGGATACATGTATCTATCCCAAAACCAAAGAAAAAACATCAATTATATACATTTTTATTTACAAACTCCTTCTTAGGTATTATTAAACTTTATTCACTAGGGCTGTCACTTCAAGCCCATCTGTTTTGATATAAGCTCATCAAAAAAGTTGTGCTTGTAAGAAAGCCACTTTTGAACAAGATAAACAAGCAAAACATTCTGAAATAGGTTAGATATGTGGATAAGCCATCTCATTTGCTTGTCCACCCCTTGATGTCGTAATTGGCACACATAATTGAAAATCCATGATGTATTCATTTGAGCATACTTGCTTTTATTCATGATTCTCGCAAATTGATTATATGAAGATGACTTGATGAATGGAGAGCACACATATATAGAGTTTTGATTTTTAACATGCTTAGACCATCATCAAAAAGATCCTTCATGCATGTATTTTGATCCATTTCATGCTTAAAATCTTTTGGAAAAGTTTCTTCATTTACATCATTTTGAATAAGAATTCAGCCTTCATTGGAACAAAAGTTTGGAATAGATTCCTTATATTCCTCAATTAATTCTTCATCACGTTTAGATGATAATACACAATCATTATTGTCATCCAATCTGTAATGATTTCTTCCTACTCGAGTCTTAGCAATTATGATGTTTGCTTCTTCCTCCAATGTATCCAAAAACTCTTCATCGTCATCTCTCTCCAAATTCATTTCCCCATTATCATGAAGAGAATCCATATCATCACAATCAAGAAAGCCTTGATCATCCAAATCAGTAAATTGTTGCTTCTCCAAGTAAGGTTGATTATAACCTCTACATTCATCCATATCATCATTGATCTTTTCTAGGAATATACATGTAGTCTGATGCCAAATCCAGTTTTGTATTCGACACATCATCATCTGATTCTTTATCTATGTCAGTTATTTCATGCTCATTCTCTGTAGGGGATGTGCTTTTGTCACAATCTTGATACATTTCTTCGATCATTGACTCTTGCTTAAATACTTCTTCATGCTTGAAAATCTTTCCACAAACACTTGAATCAACTAAAACATCATCCATCCGATAATATTCATATCTTGATTCATAAATGTAACCGTTTGACTCAATATTTTTGCATTGAATATCATTCGATGCTATATGCATATTACATTTATCATACATCTCAATAAATGTTACACCTACCACTTCATGATCAATTTCTTTAGCATATGGACTCAACTCAACATGATCATCTTTGAAATACATATTAGTATGTAGAGAAGCAATCACTGGTATATCCTCATCCTCCTGATGATCATTCATATGTCCCTCTTCATGGAGTGCGACATCATTCACATACATATCATTGTTTTGAACTCTCAAGCTTCTCCTCTTTCTTATGAGTAAGATCATTGTCTGACATCATGCTCTTCTCCTTTAGCATACTTTTCACTATTTAGAGGACTCATCTTTGCCATGCCCTTCCGGTTAGCATCATGCTCACTCACATTCTCTTCGTATAAATCACTCATTTGGTCATAATTCATATTTGAATCATATGTTCAAAGAGATGTTTCACTATCAAATCACATCAAATATTTCCTCAAATGTTGTTTGGTTTCATCATTTATAGAACCATTTTATGCTTGATCTTCACACACACTCGTTAGATTTTCTTGAGGTATTTCATTTTAATTCTCTTTTTTATCACCTTGACACCTCGTAGATATTTTTAATTCTTGGTTACTATCATGTCCTACTTCTTTGTTTGTTTGATTTGCCTCTACTAGACGTGAGGAATCTATCTGATTATGGGAAGCCTCATGCTATTTTCTTGTTGGGTTTTGTTTATTTTTGTTTTGTCTTATGTTTGATATTGGTTTGATTTTGATTTTTTTAGCTTCCACATGTTTCCTTGCTCCTCTCATGATCACAATTTGTGCATATATAGCACTTGAAGATGTGGCCACTGTAAAAGCATCTACAGGCTCTTGATACCTTGGATCCTCAAAGATTGTATCATTTGTTTGGTTCTCTTTGAGAAACCTCATCATAAGCATGTACATTAAATCCATGCATATTTGCTTTATGCCAAACTGGGGTTTCTAATATTCTAGGGATTAGCAAGTTATTCTTAGTTTCTAAAATGCATGGAACTTGTGCATCTTCTTCATCTTCATGAATGTCATCTTTCCAATCATCAAGAAATTTTTTTATTGTTTGTCGCTTCTTGACATATCTTCTCACACCTTCATGGATGAGCGTCCAATCTTTTGTGCATCTCGATTTGAAATCCATGTCTTTCAAGATTGGAAATGATTCTTCTCGAGCTTTAACATCTATTGCTCGTAGAAACAACACCACATTTCATGTCTTATACACCTCTTATCGTGCTCACAAATATCATCAAATATTTGCTCAAATGCTTTTCTGATCTCTAAGATTGGTTGATCTTTAGGTGTATGGACCCACTTTAGGAAGGATGTATGTGTCACTTTGTTTAGGTCTTCCAACATAAACTACTTGAGGAGTTCCGCTTTGTAATGCACACATGTCGAATTTGGACACATAGAAAAAGTTTTCGCATAATTCATGATCCTTCATCGGTGTCAAACCAACAACTAGGTACTTTGCCTCAATCTCAAATTCTTTAAAGAACAATCCGCATTGTTTGATTAATCGCTCATGAAGTGATTGGATAGCTTTTCGTCATTTATCCTCTTGTTGAAAGCATATGGATTGAGCTAGGAGATCTTCCATTTTGAATAATGTAGACCTTTTGTTTGTGGTTCTATTGTTCAATGTATTGGCTTTCTGACTCACTCACCCCCTCCTTTCACTTGGCGTTCACTAGGCATGTCATAGAGTTAGTGAAAAGGAGGTTGCAGGAGAAATAAGTTGACTTAAATTCATCTCCTATCCGTGACTTATTTGCGTCTCCTTATCATATAAGCTTTGTTCACTTGCATGATTTGAATTTTAAACCTTGAATACAAAAAACAATAACTGATTAATCTTTCGATCAAAGAGCACATGTCATGTCATTATGTACTCTTTCTCACTCAATGTACCGAAATTAGTTCATGGCATTTGAGTCATGAATTCACCTTATGCTCGAAGCTTAGGAGAAAAAGTGATATAAGCAACCTTTAGTGAGACAAATGGGGAAACACAATCAAATGTATCTCGTGGTCGTTTCTTATACATAAATATATAAGCTCTTTGTTTTCAAGCTTTCCTTTACAAGAGTATATGGATTTCATATTTTACTCAAAGAATAAACTTTAGGAAAAAGAAACTACCAAGGTATTTCTACTATTCAATGCATTTGGGTTCTCTTGTGACAAGCTATCTATCTTATCACGGGCATGTCTCTCTGAGGATACACATAAGGTGCCAAGATATGTTCCTTGAATTGAGAAATCAACTTGGGCTTTTTATCATGAAAATTAGGTATATTAATCGTAGACATACATGGCCTGTAAGATGGACATGACAACAGCAAATCACACCTATATATCTTTCATCTCTCTCTCTTTCATTAATTACTATCTCAAAGAAGAAATGACGAATCTAATAATCAGATCATTTATTCTTCAACAAAGGAAGTGGATTTCCACAAATGACTCCTTTATATTTAAGTGAATCGATTTAAATGCTTACTTCATCACTTTGAGTAGTCCAATGTTAAAAAAATGCCGTTATACTTCTATCAACAACTCAAGTTCAAAAGCATAGATTGAATAGCAGAGTTTTGTTTTCGTAAATGATAACAGATAAATGAAATTTGTATTTAATGAAATCTATTGAAATAAGTGCTCAGGAGAAAGTTTCGCTTTCTTGTAAATGTGATTAAGAATGCAGCAAAACTTAAACCGCTTAAATCATGTATTTTAGGAGATTAAATTTTCAACATATATATTATGCAGATTGTTAAGGCTTCAAAATTGAAATACCTTCACCTTCAATGTCTAGAAATAAAAATATTCACAATAGCAAAGTCAGCTCAAACCTCACAATAGTTCAAGCATCATGTCCAAGCATCTTTCAAAACTTCTTCAACTTCTCTACTCCAAGTGCTTTAGTGAAAATATCAGGAACCTGCTCATCTCTTCTCACATAAACAAGATCAATATCACCTGCTAATAACTTCTCTTTGATGAAGTGATAATGTACCTCAATATGCTTTGTTCTAGCATGAAATAAAGGGTTCCATGCTAGTTGTATGCTGCTAAGATTATCACAATAGATGGTGATAGGCTTTTGCACTTCCACACTTAAATTTGCAAGAAGCATCTCTAGCCATGATGCCTCACATGCTGCCATTGCAGCACCTCTATACTAAGCCTCTATACGCAACAAAGTAACAGTGATAGCTGCACCTCCAAGTGAGAATAGAAATCCACTATTAGGTCTTCTATCTGGAATACTATCAGCCCAATCTAAATTAGTGTATCCATGAACCTGCAAATCTACACCAGCTTCATAAAACAATGCATAATACAATGTAGCACTCACATAACATAGAGTGTGCCTCAGAGCATCTAAATGCAGCTTCATGGGAACCTGCATATATTGACTTTCAAGTCCAATAGTGTAGCTAACATCAAGCCTTTTAATTGTGAGATATATCAAACTTCCAACAATTTTTCTCTACATAGTAGCATTTTCCAATGCTTCACCTAATGTGGTATCTTCAAATTCTGATCTAGTGGCATAGAAACTGGCCTGCAATCAACCATACCATACTTTTGCAACATGCTCAAGGCATATTTCCTTTGCGACATCCATATACCTATTTTTGTATGTATAAACTCAATGCCGGAAAAATAGCGGAGCACATTAAGATATTTCACGTTGAATTCGTGCATAAGAAGTTGCTTTACCTCTTTAATGATTTCTTCATTATCACCACCTATAATCAAGTCATCAACATAAATAACCACTATCATGATTCCATTATCATGCTCCCTTGCATATAGTGAATGATCTGTGCAAGAGAGCAAGGATTACGACCACCACATGCTAGAGAGATGACTCTCCTCCCAACCAAATGCCTCTATATATAGCTCTCTCTAGGGGACTGCCTTCTTGGGCAGGTGGATACTAACCATCCAAGTGTCAGCCATGTAACTACATGTGCACCAAGTGTCCCAGTTAACTCGAGTTAACTCAAGTGGATGCTTCTAGAAGGCTCTAGATCTCTTTGGGCAAAATACTCTCCCCATGTCTCCCATGGGGATTGAACCCAAGACCTCCTCCTTCACATTCTTGAGACTTAACCACTAAGCTAAGTGGATCACTTGTTCACAAGAGCACAAGACCTCCTAGTAAGTCTAAACTCGAGATCTTTGGTCATACACACGGATGACCAAACGGTGTCCGATTTCAGATCTGTCTGAACCGGCTAGACCCTTGGATCATAGACTTACTTTATTACATTCTTCCCCCCTTGGAAAAGATTTTCTTCCTCGAAAATAGAGCTATATACATACTGTAGGCAACCCTCGAGCCTCATGTTCTAAAACTGGAAGAACATGGTCATGTTCTAGAACTGGAAGAACATGTCTCATCTCTGTGGTGGCATCCTTGCCCAAATGATTCAAAACACTATCTGGTTTTGTACTTTGATGAACGGGACAAAGTACAAACTAGTGAAGAATAATGAGGGTGGATCTAATGACATCCCTGGCTAATTCACAGTTTCTGGATGTGCGATCTAGGCACAAACATGTGAACTAGGTGGATTCAAATTACTAGTCCATTTCTAGGCATAACTGGTGCATGGGCTTAGTAATGAAGGTGGGATTCTTATCCCTCGCAAGACTTTGAGAATTCTTGATTCACTTGAATTTGTTTTGGAGAACTTGAAGTTTGGTTGTCCCATACATCTAACTTTAGATGTCTGTACAATGGTTTACTTTTATCTAACAGTTACTTGATTTTTTCACCCGACTAGAAGACTACTTTGTCCCAATGAGTTGAAAAAATCCTATGTAAACTGTAGGAGAAAGTTTACCATTTCGGTGGAATCAACCATACTAACTTCACCAATTCAAATTCAAAATGAAAATTGTCCAACTTAGGACACTTTTCTCAAAGACTTTTAACTGAAAGTTCTTAGGAGTTGTCAATCTGATGAGCAATTCCTAACTTCCCTATTCTAGAGTATACTCGACTCCAGGAAATCATTTATGCTATAACTTGAAGCAAACTCAAATGAATAAGTCCACTTAGACTTATCATCTTTTGAAGATTGAAAAGGTTCTTGTACATAACATCTATCTAGGATGTTCAAGTTAGTTATTTTATTCTAACCGGCTAACCATGGTCTTTTGCAAAAGGAATCAGATACTATATCTGAGTCAATTTCAAAAGATTTGGAAAGCGGAAAGAAATAACTAAGACTCTGTACAACCAATTCAAACTTCGAATATACATAAACTTGCTATGAGTCAAAGTCTAGTTGACTCAGGACTTTAACTTTTCAAAGATCTATTTCAACAGGATATTGAAGCATTGTCTTTATCTTTAAGAGAAATAAGCTGGATTCTCAAAAAGATTCAAAGAAAATCAAAAACATCATCCAACCACAAGATACTAGTGTGGTAACCAACATCAGTGTGTCGACCCACTGAGATTCTGTTGATGAGTTTCGTAAAATAATGCTTCACTTGAGACTAAGTTCAAGTCACATTCAGTCTTTTTGACTCTTTACTGGGAATGCAATTCTTGTGCGTTTCTTAGAATTTTATCAAGTTATACTAGAAACTTGATGCTTGACTTAGTCAATTAAATCTTTAGTTGAAAAGATCAACTCAAAATCAAAGTCCCACTTCTTTCAGAAATTTATCAAATATTTCTTATCAATAACACTTAAACTTGAAGTGTTCTTAGAAGACCTTGGAAGTTACTTACTTCATATCTTCAGTTTCCTTGATCTTGAAGTCGTCTTGAAGTATCTTGAGATTCTTCTTGAATTTTAAACTCCTTCTTGGAAGTTTTAATTCCCTTGAAGATCAAACCTAACTTCAAGATTCCAAATGAAGACTCAAAGATAATCATCATCTCATGGTCTGATGTCCCATACCATCTTTCCTACATCAATCTGAGTATAAAATCTGGTGTCCCATACCACCCTATTTTATACTCACATTGACGTATGAGTGAATTTTATCCTAAAGTCTACAACATCTCTAGATAGAGAACCTTCTAGCTTTAATTCTTGAGAAGAATTTTGCAATTTCAGGTACTATCTCCATCTTGATATTCTAGGTTTTAATCCCTTGACATGATCGTTTCACGATCTTGTGCTCAACCTTGGGAACTTGAAAACCTTTAATAGAATATCTCCAATCCTTTTTGCTAGGGTTTTCAAATGAAAACCAATCAGAATTCCAAGTTCTTGAATTTCTCAAATTCAAGTTCAATTGGTTATTCTTGACCAATTTTGTAGTGACAAGAGCTTTTAACTTCTTGTCTTTAGATTCCTTTCTGTACTGATGCTTTTAGGTACCTATCCCGGCCGGGGCCTTTTTACAAGAATCTCTCTACTGCTTAAGTCTAAGCATCCGCTCATGCTTTTTGGATTTGTACCAAAATCCCTTTAAGGATAGGCAAACACTTATGTTTTACCTTCCACAGACTTAAGTACCGTCTTCACGGTTGCAGACTACATACTTGGAATTACTTCACTCTGTTCAGACTGGGAACAGCTTACTTTTTCACAATTTTCCATTTAATAAATGGAACTTGAGTGAATAATTCCTAACGGAATTTTTTTACTGCCAATACTTGGGCAATCTATAGAGTAGTTCTAATCGCACATTCTTGGACAATCATGGCCAAGTTTGATCAAGTCTGGTTGATCCTGGCGACAAAAATAAAGACTTAGTCTTTATCTTTTAAGATCTCTTAAACTATCTTAAGCTTCTTTGCTTACCTACAGGATTTTAGAGATCTTTCCCTCAACTTAAGTCCAAGCATTTTCTAATGCTTTTCAGATTCCAAAGCTAAGAATCAATGATATACCATTATGTTATATCACTTATTGGACTTACATACCAAAACTGGTGGTTAGGGATTTGCTGGGAACTACTTGCTATAAAACTTCTCTTGAAAGATGCTAGTCTCACATCTGGGGAGATTTTTCTTTCAAGAACTTTTTGATTCCTACCAAGGAATCAAGTAATACTAAGCTATAACTTGAAGCAAATGATTCATCTTGGAATCTTTTGCTTTCCAGTTCAATGATTCATGTTGGAATCTTCTCCTTTACTGGAAAGATCTTCAAAAAGAATTCTAGACTTTTGGATAAGACCAAGACTTAAGGCTTTGCTTGTCCAAAAGACATTCTCATATAACTAATGAAATAGTTAATTAGACTCTTTCATTAGCTTATCTTTAGGAAATAGCTTAATTTCCAAAGACTACTTTGCTTGGGTCTCTTGTTTAAGTTTTTCTTATCTTAAAAACCACCAAGCATACTTTTCTTATCTTAAAGACCACCAAGCATACTTTTCTTGTCTTACAAAAAGTGCTTTAATAAAGTTTCCATGTTTACGTTTGAAAACTTTGCACAAGTAAATAATGCTTGGAATTGTTTACTTAATCTTATAAAAGATATTCTTGATTTTTGTAAGATTCAAGGCTTTACCTCTTGAAGCTAATCTTTGAGGAAAGAACTTGTTTCCTAAATTGTCTTTAGGAAATATGGGAATTTCCTAAGATATGTGCTTCTGACATGAAAATAATTTGAATCATTCCATTAATTGTCATGACTTTAGGAAATTACTTGATTCCTAAAGATCAATTAATATTTGTCTGGATTTTTTCTTTTTTAAGCCTTTGAGTTAGCTTAAATAGAATCAAGCAGTTTCCTTCAAAAGTTTTCATGTCAATTGAAGACCTTGCATCATGCCTTGAGATGCATTTCTGGAAACTAGCATCTATGACCACTAGAGTTCCAGTGATTCTAGAAGTTCAATACTTCTACTTATTTTCATCCATATTTGATGAATAATAAAGTATTAAACCTTCCAAAATTTGCTGAACTTACAAGTTTCAACAGAAACTTCCTTACTTGGATGCATGAACATGAACATCCAAAAACAACTAAATCCTCGATAGCTGCTAAGAATGTCTAGGTTTCTTCCTAAACTTAGACTGAGCATGCATATTGGAAAGTAGCTCTATTTTCTTGGCATTTTAATGACAAGAAAAAAATGAATACTTACTTTCAACATGCTTTCTTTTCCTCAAAAAGACTCCTACTAAGTGGTACCTATGTATCACTTTTTTGGGACAAAAATAGACTAGATACTTAGTTGCATGATAGTCAAGATCCTTGCAACTAGGTAATTTTCTATTTTTTCCACCTAGCTAAGTCAAGTTAGAAAAAGAAAGAAATGAAAATATATGTATTCAGCTACTTACCAAAAGATCATGTGTATGCTCATGCATCTACTTGCATGCAAATGCATGTTTATGTATGCAAATGCCCATTCTTGGGTGCAAATGCATGTGAGTTCATGCAAGTGTAATGAACTTAAGCAAATCTTGAGCTTATTAAGTATGCAAACAAGCATCCATGCAAAAACAACCTGCTTGCTATTCTGACAAAAGGTAATTATTCAAGTGCATGAACTGGAGAATTAACTACCTTTCCCAAGCAAGTGCGAACTTGATGTGCATAAGACATTCTTTTATGCACAAATAATCTTTTCATTTTTGTGCATGAATGGAAATAGAAATTTCAATTGCATACCGAAAACTTGAAAAGTACTTATACTTTTGTATTATTTCAATATTGTTTAGTCCTCTAATTAGCTTTCATATTGAGATAATCATGATTGGACTATGCTTTTAGTCCTAATTAATGCATCCTAATGAAAGCATTCGAGCAAACAAATATCGAAATGAAAACATAACTTGGAAAATACTTAGCTCCACATAGAGCTACGTCCTTCCCTTAATCCTCTGGAAGAGCTTTTCTCTAAAGACTTTGGTCGGAATTCAAAGCTGGTTTGACTTTGATCACCAAAGGCCTCTGGATCTTCACACCACAGCTCCACTTCCTTCAGACTTTGCTCACAAACTTTAGCTGGCTTTGGTGCTTGTTTCTTTGGCTAAGGGAGAGTCCTCCCAAGACTTAATAAATCTCGGGGTCCATCACCGAATGGAGCGGCAGAAGTCACGTTTAACGTTTGGCTATGTAGATACAAGAGGAGAATCCCTTGTAAGAGAGAAGCAATCTAGCAGGCCCTCTATTGGATAGATCAAAGCCTCCTAAACAACGAGGTTACGGGTTCAAACACCGTGTCAGATGCAAAATACTGCTCTTTTGTCTTTTTGAAGTCTTCTTCAACGCGGATTGACGATCCAATAAAATTCTACGTCGGACACACTTCCCGAAAGGTTGTGAGCCTTATGGATATGCCACTGCCTTTCTAAGTGGACGGCGGGAGTTCGAATCTCCTGCGAGCTATGAGTAGAGGATTGTTCATCCTTTTGGTACTCTCAACTTCTCTAGAACGTCTTCCTAGCGCAACTCTAAAATCAGCATATTAATTCTCTTATCGAAGCGAATCTCACGCAGACCTGTAGGATATCCGGGTACCGCAGCGCTCTCTACTCAGAAAGACGAGAGTTCGAATCCTAGGTGCTCACAGTAGAGATAATCTTCTGGTTCTTTTTTTAGCTCTTTGCAAACTCTCCTTCAGCGGGCATACTCACATAATAGAAACTCGAGAATCACAGATCACGTACGCCTGTGGATTCATAGATAGGCGAGCGTTTCCCAGACGGGAGGTTTCGTGTTCAAATCCTTGCGTGCTCAAATAGAGATGATCAACATCTTTTGCTCCTCGATGAATCGTTTGATCATCAGTCGAAAAGAGTCAGATCAAAGTAAACGGCCTGGGATCGAGGTCCGCGAGCACCATTGGGCTTGTGGATAGGCCTGAACTCTTTGAACGAGCGGTTCTGAGTTCGAGTCCGCTGCGGTGCTGACGGCAGAGATCTGATAACCTTTTGCTAATTGCTTCCTTCAATCCTTCCAATGGCGCCACCGAAGATAAACAATGGACCTCGTAATACTCGCAAGAAGACGCATGAGAGAAGTTGCCAAAAAAAACATAACAAACTCTCCATTAAAGCTTGTGTGACGACAATGATGAAGGCCCATCAAGGTCTCCATGGAAGCTCAACCTTGAGCTCTGATACCAATGCAAGAGAGCAAGGATTAGGATCACCACATGCTAGAGAGATGACTCTCCTCCCAACCAAATGCCTCTATATATAGCTCTCTCTAGGGGACTGCCTTCTTGGGCAGGTGGATACTAACCATCCAAGTGTCAGCCATGTAACTACATGTGCACCAAGTGTCCCAGTTAACTCGAGTTAACTCAAGTGGATGCTTCTAGAAGGCTCTAGATCTCTTTGGGCAAAATACTCTCCCCATGTCTCCCATGGGGATTGAACCCAAGACCTCCTCCTTCACATCCTTGAGACTTAACCACTAAGCTAAGTGGATTACTTGTTCACAAGAGCACAAGACCTCCTAGTAAGTCTAAACTCGAGATCTTTGGTCATACACACGGATGACCAAACGGTGTCCGATTTTAGATCTGTCTGAACCGGCTAGACCCTTGGATATACTCTCCCCATGTCTCCCATGGGGATTGAACCCAAGACCTCCTCCTTCACATCCTTGAGACTTAACCACTAAGCTAAGTGGATCACTTGTTCACAAGAGCACAAGACCTCCTAGTAAGTCTAAACTCGAGATCTTTGGTCATACACACGGATGACCAAACGGTGTCCGATTTCAGATCTGTCTGAACCGGCTAGACCCTTGGATCATAGACTTACTTTATTACAATCTGCATCACACATAGAAAACTCAATGGTGGTTAAGTAATCAACAATCCTTGCATGTCGTGCATGAGGAACTTGCTTAAGATTATACAAAGCCTTTTGCAACCTACAAACATACTCTAGGTGCTTTTAATCTTCATATCCTTGTGGTTGGTCCATGTATACCTTTTCGTGTAACTCATCATGTAGCAAGGCATTCTTCACATCCATCTGATGCAAAGGTCATCCTTTTGTTGTAGCTAATGCAACAAGTGTTTTGAAAATAGACATTTTAGCTATCGGTTTGAATGTTTCCTCATAATCAATGCCATATGTTTGTGCATATCCTTTTGCTACTAATCATGCTTTACATCTGCTTTTGCTACCATCAGCAATGTGATTTACCTTGTAAACCCACTTGTAGCCTATGGGTTTCTGTCCTTGTGGCAATGGAACCAGCTTCCATGTATCGTTTCCATAAAGTGCAGCCATCTCCTCATCCTTACTTGTCTCCCAATTTGCATTTCCAATTGCATCTTCAAAGCAAGAAGGTTCAACATCTTGCATTACCTTGGTCATGTAGGCACAATGACGAACCATATAACTATCATATATCAATCGTTGCAGAGAATTCCACATTCTCCCAAATCTTCTTGGTCTTGGGTCACTTCTCATTGTATCATTTACATGTGCCTTTCTAACTCCTACAGTCTTCATAGAGGGCAATCCAAGTTTCTCATCAAGGCTCATTTGCGAAGTGCTTGAATCTCCATCAATGTCCTTAAAACCTGTAGATGTTTTACTACCAGCAGAAAGCTTTTCTTTACCTTTGATGTAGTTGATGAACTTGATGGATTGAAATTTCCATGCAATCTTCCACTCCATGGATTTGAGTTGGAATTATTGCTTGGCAACACATCTTGTCCACTCAAAACTTGAGATTCCGCACTTGATTTTTTAGCATTTCATTTGTCATTTGGTTGAAGATCAATTCCATCTTTGTCATCTACATAGAAGTTCAAAATTTCATCAAACACCACATCTGTGCTTACCTTCACCTATCGTGTGAGTGGGCTATAACATTTAGATCCCTTTTTCTCAAGGAAGTATCCAATGAAGATACATTTTTCTACTTTTGGATCAAGCTTCCTCCTCAACTCATGTGGAACATGTACACATGTAATACAACCAAAAACTTTCATACGTGATAAGTTTGCCTTTTTACTTGTAAAATTCTCTTGAGGTGTAACTTAATGTACAACAGTAGTTGGAGTTCTGTTCATGATGTATACAACAATATGCATAGCTTGTGCCTAATAAAAATGAGGCATATTCTTCTCAGCCATTGAGGCTCCTGCTATTTCTGCAATATGTCTATTTTTGCATTGAGCAATGCCATTTTGTTGTAGTGTGTACCTCAATGAAAATTGACATCACATTCCATGACTTTTAAGAAATTTGCTAAACTCATTTGACAAGTATTCACCTCCTCCATTAGATCATAATGTCTTAATATACTTCCCTATTTGCTTCTCCACCATAGCTTTAAAATTCTGGAAGTGAGTGAACACCTCACTCTTCTCTTTCATGAAATATACCTGTACTTTTCCCTTATGGTCATCAATGAAAGTAACATAAAACTTGCGACCGCCCATAGATGTGGTCTTTGTAGGACCCCATACATCTGTATGTACTATTTCTAGTACATTCTCACTAACATGCTTATCACGTGGAATGATGCTCTTGATTGTTTACCAAATTGACATGCTGCATATACCTTTTGCATCTCTACAACCTTGAAATTTGGTAGTCCATTGACAATCTCCTTTGACTAAGTCAATTTCAGCCTCTGCAAATTGGCATGTCTAATTTTTTTATGCTAGATCTATATATCAACAATAACTTGTGCACCTTTTGCAAACATGGCTACATTCATTTCAAGAACTTTCACATTTAAGGTGAACATCCTACCCTCTTTGTTTCCTTTGACAATTAATCGTCCATCTTGCTTATACTCTTCTACATAAAACCCATCAGCATTGAAGCTTTGTAATCCCATGTCAACCATTTTTCCAATAGAAAACAGATTCTTTGTTATATTTGGAACATGCAGCACATCAGCAAGATGTTTTACCTTTCCATCCTATTAGACTCAAGAAGTGACAGGCAGGAAATGGTTGAACGACACCGTAAGAGGGAGGATTAGGAAGTAATCCTCAACCATGGCTTTTGGGGCAAGTGGTTAGCCCACCATACTTCTAGCTGGTAGGTCATGAGTTCAATTCCCACAACTGGTAGGTTTGGGCAAGTGAGTGGAAGGCGCGCGTGTCGCTTTCAAAGGTGAGCCCAACAAAAGATTAGAGCATATCTCCCAATCCATAGGTCGGATTTAGACATGTAATATACAGTTGGAAAGCTCTTGAAAAAAGCTTCCAATAGAAGTAGTAGATTGAAGCTCTAGGATACCTAACATGGGTGAGAACCAGGTTCAAGATACTGAGGTTGAGAACAAGGGGCTCAAGAGACAAAGGTTGCAAACAAGGCAAGTCCGAAGGCAAGTGGCCAAGAAACAGAAAGTCAAGGTTCAAGAGACCAAGGTCGAGGGCAAGGGTTCAAGAGATCGAGGTTGAGAACAAGAAGGTTCAAGAGATTGTGCAAGGGTGAGGACATCAATTCAAGGGGAGATCATGGATTGATCATTAAGGACAATGATCTCTAAAAGGGGTAGAGAGTGTTAGACTCAAGAAATGATGGGCAGGAGATGGTTGAATGACACCTTGAGAGGGAGGATTAGGAAGTAATCCTCAACCATGGCTTTTGGGGCAAGTGCTTAGCCCATCATACTTCTACCTGGTAGGTCATGAGTTCAATTACCACAATTGTCCTCCATAGATGGTGCTATGTTTCCTGTATGCTCAATAGGGTGTGATTTATCTTACCTATTTCACCATATCCAGGAACTAGCAATTTCTGGAAAGTACTAAACCATTCTGCATGTATGTTCATGTGATTTGAATCACCTAAATCAACATACCAGACATTTCCATTTGATTTTAAAACAACAGCAGACACCATATTCATCATGTGATGTTGAACCATGAATAGCTTCTAAAAATCATCTACACTTGTGGATGCATAGTTGTTTTGTTGGCTTCTATTATTTTGATTCTTCAACCTGCAATCATGTTCAAAGTGTCCATGTTTACCACAATTCTAACATCCTTTACTGTCATTACCTGAATCATTTCTTTGGAAATTTCTATGATCCCTTTGGCTCCCCCTGCCTGGAAACTGTCCTCTACCTCGTGCATGATCTTGTTGCTGGATTTGGTCTTGGTTATTGTGTCCACTTCCACTTTTGAAGCCTCTATATCTACCTCTTTGTTTGCAAGAGTAGAATACCTACTCAGAACTAGGTTTTCCTTGGGAGTTTGAGTCCTCAGCAAGATTCTTTTCTTCAATAATCAACATGGACACCAGATCAATAAAATTCAAAATATTTTCCCTGGCCTAATAGACATTCGGAACTAATTGTATGCAACTCCTAAACCACGAAGTCACACTTCCACCTTATCATCATCATCCACATTCACCCCAACAGATGCAAGTGACTCATATATGCCTTTGATTTTTTAGGGTGTAGTCACTTACGTACATGCTCTTTTCTTCCAAAGTATGCAGCTCGTTCTTGAGTTGCAATTTTCGTGCCTTCGTATTGGTCTCATACAAAGTGGCCAAACTATTCCAAGCCTCTTTTGAAGTCTTGGCATCTTGTATGTGTCCAATCATGTTATCTTGTATGCTAACAGATAGCCAATACATTACCTTTCCTGCTCCTTGATGCCATTCCTCATATGCTCTTAATAGTCCATAGTCCAATTCCTCTCTCATAATTTTAGAGCATTTTCATTCTCTCCTTCTACGTACTTCTAGTACCCTTTTCCCATGAGGAAATTCTTCATTCTGAATCTCCAAGCATGGAAGTTGATCTTGTCCACCTTATCACTCATAATCTGACTCATTCCATCCCCATTTTCCATTTTTGCAACAATTTACAACACTCCAAAAACATTACAAGCAATACTTCTACTTGAACACTATCGCACTATGACATGACAGTTAAATCTCATAAAAATGTAGTTTCTGTGTATCAACAGTACACAAAATCTTGAAATTTTGGATCTGGAATACATGGGTGTTGCCAAACAAGACCCAAGTTACAGTTTTGCAAACTGAATAGTTTTCTCATGGGCCCCAGCTTGTGGGCTCAAAATGGAGGTTGAGATGGCTCGGATACCTTCACACCAATTTTCATAGCAATCTGAGGTTGTTTGTCAATCGCGCTTTCTCCATGCCTTCTCACATCCTCTTCACTATCGACCTTCTCCAGTAGCTCTCTACAGCCACACTAGCACTGATACAATGTCACGAGGAAGGAGATAAGGAAGAGATCTCACACACACACTCACAATCAAAGAGAAACACACACATAGATTGAGGCAAGGAAGAAGTGATCTTCTTGTTCTTCTTCTATTACATAAAAGGAATGTATAAAATGACCTAAAACAAGAATACAAGTGCAATATATAAAGAATACTACATAAGAAAAGTCCAAATGTCCGTGAACTGCTTCTCTATTGTCTTCATAATTTTTCTTCATTCATCAAGCATTATTATTTTTTCTCCGATGCCTCCCTCCCGACACTAGAATGTTGAGAGCAGATATCTTTTTGTGAGATGCAATGGAAGCCTCTTCTACTCCGAATAATAAGAAAAAAACCTGAGGCTCCATGTAGCTTTTTTGTTTCTAACAAAAAAGGAAAAAAGAAAGCATACACATACATTCGTATATATCTCTTTTGATCATATTTATGCACATACATTCATAGATATATGTATGCGCATACTACATGTGGCTTCAAATCGTGACCAAAGCGTGAGGATGGCAGATGTGATATTTGATTCTTTATCATGCATGATTACTTAAACTACTTTCTTCTTTCCCATTTAAATTTGATAAAAATTAAGTGTCAAAAGATAGATCAAATACCTAGAATATGGCTTGAAGAAGAGGCTCAAAGTGAATGTGTGTGTAAACTTTGTACAATTTGTTCTAATCAAATTTTAATACATCCAATATCTAATGAATATGTGCAAATGTCTCCGATTTAGATGTTGATGATAGGGGTGCGAGAAGAGAATAACTACTTGCTAATTTCCATGAAGGCACTCACACCAAATGTCATCAGTCCTCAACACTCAAGAAATTGCAAGGTTTAGGAATCAAGCTTCCACTCACATGGAAGAAGAAGCCCATGACTATTTGTTAACTTCATCAACGCATATGCAAGAAAAAAGAAATTATGCATACCTGAGTTGCAGTGTCATTTCTTCACATCAGGTTCAAGATGTCGGAGGTATGGGAACACTTGGTTGGTGGATCAATTCAACAGCCAAATCCCACGGTGCACGCAGGGTGCTTGGAGCAAGCTCAAGTGAATATAGCAACTCAAGTAACCTTGCGAACTCAAAAGAAGATTTCATTCATATTTAAAGATTTATCATTCAAAATATGGACTTGTTCAAACATTCATTATTCACAAGAAAATTCTTTTTAGAGCCATAAGGAAAAGAGTAATGAATTACCCATTCTTTGATTTTAGTTCTATATTTCTTTTTTCTCCGCTAAAGAAGCCAATGGATCATTCATTTGAAATCAATTTGTACATTGGTAATCAACCACATATAAACGTAACGAGTAAAACTTTTTGGATGTATAGTAATGAGAAGTTAATTGAATATTATGCTTAAAATTCGGTATTAATGAATAGAGTTCAACACCGAGAAACATAATTTCCTTTCATTTGTTCAAAACACATTCAACTAATATATTAAACTCAGATTAAAAACATATTCACCATTTAACGAGGATTAAGTTCTTGCATTTTTATGCAATCTTAATCAGGTGATTCTGCATAACTGATTTCGGGTCTTTACGCTCTTTGTCTCAAACTGTTAAGATAATGAATCGTTGAACTGTATATATTAGAGAAACCATCTTTTCCAAAGACTCTCTATATTTTCTATTAGCATATACGATCAAAATCCGTATAGTACTTCAATTCAAGCTCAGTACAAATTTAAAACTAAAGAACTTCTTTCAACAAAGTTACATAACTACAAAACACATCAAGGCACGTATATTGATTTAAATTATAGATCAATTGTCGAAACATTCAGGTAAACCAAGCGACGGGGCAGTCACAGATGCATGCCACCTTCACGTGAATGCGATCAAAATAGATAATCAGCTTTATTTGATTTCAGTTGATAATCACTCAACAGATAGTAAGCTTTGCACGATGAACTCTCGAATCAAATGTTAAGTTCATAAAGGAGAACCAATAATGAATTAAGTTCATAACAACATGCCTGAGCAACGCCATTAATTACAAACCTTGAGCTCCTCCCTTTGTGTGCGCTAGCTTCAACATCGTGTGTCGTTTGAATTGATGCTACAAAAGTCTGACAATTCATCATTTGCACAACAGTTCATCGTTAACAAATTGGTCAGAATCTGAGACGCTTCATTCAGAGTTTTGGCGATACCTTGTTGAATATAATCTCTGCGTGTTACATCAATTCATCTCTGAGTATCACAAGGCAATCAAAGACTCCATCTAGTTGGGTAAAATTACTTAATCAGATCGTTCGTCGAGTTGTACGGCCAAGAGTTGAGGTGTGCAAGAGGATTGTTGATTGTCCTCAGAGCATTCTTACAACCATCATCATCACCATGTTCCTCATAGCATAGAGGTCGGATGAGCCGAGTGTTGATGTCGTCAACCTAAAGCAGACCGTGAAATAGCCAGAAGCACATCATTAAATTGGCCTTTTTCAAATCAGATGTGTTAAAACTCGCATTGTGTGTCAGATCGCATTCGATAAATTTGACCTCCCCCGAAGCAGTCATTGCTTTTTTTTTAATATAATATTAAAAATCTATCTTTAGAGCTTGAGTCAAATGAGTGACTTTGATCTCCCTTTTTTTCTTTGATTATGACAATATAAATAGATTATGCTCCAACTCCCTCACTTCACCTAATTTTAGCTCTTCGATTTCTTGCATATGGTGTTCATGTTTTATGACATTCCATGATATTATATAGCTAAGAAAGATAGAAACTGCACACCATAGGTCCCTCAATCATATCAACCCAAGTGGTTGATCACACTCTCTAAAATCCAATTTACGTTCAATCGTTCATCCAAAAAACATGGTCCAATTCTAAGACCGTTCCTGAGAGACTTTTAGATGTCCACTCTTATTTATCATTGTTTTGAAGTTCCATTATACATTGAATATTTTGCAAGTCTTACTTTTTTCAAAAAGTTCTTTTCTTTCTATGTTTGAGGATGTCTCTGCCTCTGTTCATAAAATATAATGGCCTCCAAAGTAATGGAGATGGTACTTCTTCTCTTCATTGATTGTATTTCTAAGTGGGGAGAGTAAATGTCTTGGAAATCGTTTTCTAATGTTACGAAATCTTTGTGTAGATCAACTTGGTAATGGTTTCAATTTGCTCAGATGCTTGCCTATATCTGTCCATTCATTCAATCTCATGAAATTGTTCATACACATAAACTTGTGGATCATAATTAAATAAGTTCACATTTTGTTTTAGTTCATCCTCAAGATGATATTCATATCTAGCTCTAGGTAGCATATCAGCTACTGTATTTGATTTTCATGAAATATGAACTAGCTTTGGATTAATAAACTTTATATATGAGATCCATTTAAGCATAGCCATATCAGGGGATGAACAATTTGATATGAGTCCAATGAGAGATAAGCAATCAGTCTCAGCGTTAACATTTGCAGCTATGAAGTATTCTTTATCAGTCTTCAAAGTTCTTACCATACCCCATAGTTCCCGTTTAACTTGAGGATATTTGCATTGAGTTTCGTGTGAAATTTCTACCCCAAATCTAGTTGCGTATCTATTCCCTTCACTATCTTCTTGAATTATGATCCAACTTATACCAATAGGACTAGTATCAATAGTCAATATGATAGGCTTATTCCCTGAATAATCTACACGCTTAAGAATGGGAGCTTCAAGTGCCCTCCTCTTTGTTTTGCATTGCTTAAAATTACCCTCTTCGTAGTTGCAAAGAAAAAAAAAAACAAAAGAATCCTTCTCTTCATGCTACTAGCTACTCTCTAATAAGAGCTTCAAGCCCACACAACTCTCTCATCTTGCCCCCACCTCTCTCTCTCTCTCTCTCTCTCTCTCTCTCTCTCTCTATATATATATATATATATATATATATATATATATATATATATATATATATATATATATATATATATATATATATATCCCTCCTGTCTCTCTCCCCTCCCTTCCCCCCTTTCTCTATCTCACAATCATCTAGACACGTGGAAGAAAGCTAATAAAAGACTAAACACATACATAACACACACATATATACATACAAACATACACACACACACATATATATATATATATATATATATATATATATATATATATATATATATATATATATATATATATATAGAGAGAGAGAGAGAGAGAGAGAGAGAGAGAGAGAGACGAGGAACACTTTACCGTGGATAGTGCAAACACTTACTACATGCAATCCAACACATCATAAACACACGTGAACACACACATAAAGACAAATCATGCAAGAGACATACACGCCAACAACTAAACCTACACAAAAACATGTAATATACATACGTGCAGTTGTTTTTATTCTAGATTTTTTTGTGTTAGTTATAATTTTTTCTTTTTTGATTTTTCTTATTTTTGTTTTAATACATCAAGGCACATTCATTCAAAAAAATTAGACACTTACCCTTCGGAAAATACATTTACATAGTTAATATACACATACATACTCACATGTTTACATATACACATATACAGATATATACATACACACATATAGGAAGATTGATTCTTAGACACATATTCATATAGTGGATACAAAAACGGTAATTCATAGAAACCTACACAAAAATACACCACATACACATAAATATATAATCATACACTCATATATATACATATACAATAACATATATCCACACACTTATGAACCCAGACAAATACCCAGATACAATTTTTATACATACATATACCTTCACACACACTATACATGACACATAAGAACACATACACAATTACATACATCTACACATACATATAAAGACGCATGCCCACGAAAACATATTTACATACATAGAGCACACAAACACAAATAAACACATTTATGCAAACATATAGCCACACATAGATACATATACATTGATGAGAGAACGATTAAGCACACATTTAAACAGTTTTCACTCATGAAAGAATGTTCTTATACACATACTTTGACACATATGCACTTATGAGCAGGTACAGCACACACACGAATACACATACATGCATGGAACCATTGATACAAATTCACACATTCTTACACATCTTCATTTGTACATTCCTGTTCACATGATCAATCACTCGCACACATGATCTAGTCACACATTCTGATTCACACAGAGTTCTGGGCTTAACGACACACACATACACATTAATCCTTTTGTGCACAAGCATATAGTTTTACACATAGCCACTTAGACACAATCACATTCTTAAACGAAAGCGCACATACACATAGCTCACTTACATTCACCTACATATATGCACACACGAACTTCGTTTTTGTTGTTACCTTTTAGAAACCAAAAAATGTAGCAACAAATAAGTTGAGAGAGTTTAAAAACATGGTGAGGTGCAAGATTAGAGCGCATCAAAGACTTGGAGAGGAAATTTAATTTTTTAGTATTTGAATAAAAAAGCAAAAATCTTCTAGACAATGCATTGGGCCAGTTGGTGCAGCCCTTTGCCTCTTGAGGAAGCGTTGGGGGTTCAACCCCTCCCAATTATAGGAAAGTTCTTGGGCAATAGGTTGCTCTAAGGTAGTTTGCACATCTCACCTCTGGGCCATCTAATCACTCTAACTGCTTTGGGCAATCTAATTCATATAATTCTTGCTTTGTGGGATATGAGAGCTCCCATGGGTACTATGCCCACTTTCATATATACTTTCATTTAATTCAAGATTTCAGAAGAGTAATCTCCATGATTGAACTTTTTTTTATAAAATTAAATCAAAATTCGTTGCACTAGCAAGAGCACAGTTGTCAGATGACAGGAGGAAAGTCACGTGATAGCACTTGGCCATGGGGCAATGAGAACTAAGGGATTTATGTCCGCATCACGTCTAGGGATGTAAGCACCCTGGTGGGAGCTGTCTTGAGGAGGAGGAGCTTTTGCCTGGTAGGAGGTGTCATCAAGGAAGGTGTCACTGGGAGTAAGGATGACATTAGGCTAGAAGCATTGCGAGATGAAAGCATGCAACCCATTTGGATGGTACTCCAAAGAATGGAGGCATCGTGACCCTGATCTTGACCCCCTAACCTAGAGCTAAGCTCAATGGGGAGGGGAAGATAGAAAAGGACACAATATAGAGGTGCAGACAGATGAAGTAATAAAGTATTCATCAAATCTTAATATTTTTGTACATGAAAGATGCGCTGCAATCATGCTCATTGCTACAAAATGACTCTCTAGTATAAGGATATCCATCAAAGATCAAGACTATCTAGAGAGGGTTTTTGTTGTTCTAAGAATTCAATATCACTCTTTTATGCCTAAGTCCTAATCTAACTCCTGCTTTGTGAGATACGATGGACTCTATGGGTCCTATGCCCAGCTTTACTGTCTTATCATGCACTAACGCAAGATACAAGTAATTAAAACGCATGACCTGTGAAGGAATGCCTTCATGTTGTTGTTTACTATTGGTAATGGGAGAATAAAACAAAATCTTAGGGGAAGAGAAAGAACTAAGTTGGGGATTCAGAATGAAAGGAATGTTCTTGTCATGAACAATGCGCTGTAGGCTATAGCATGTAGAAATGAAAGGAATGTTCTTGTGATGCACACAGCCTTCTGGGCTGTGGCATGTGATCGGGTACGTTTCGTTTTATTTCTCTTTTCTTCTTTCTCTCTCTACTTGTTTTGCTTCTGTGCTATTACCAGAGTACCTCTCTATTGAATATATACGTGCCAAACTCCCTATGTCTCTCATACATCTTTTGCACATCCGTGAGAGCGATTCCAGCCAACACACTGAAGAAGTCTCTCTCTTCTGAATACAGGGCATGTGTGTGTGTATGTAGAGTCATTCTCTCCTCGTGCTATTACCTTCCTGATGCATAAAAAAGGCAAGGATGAAATTTATCCAGATTATCTAGCACAATAAATCTATGCTTCATATCCTTCAAATGCATTTTCTGAACATACTATCCAAAATGTAAGTGCCATGACCGCTTACAAAAGAAGAGATGCCTGACTCCAAAATAGGAGGAATGTCACGGGTCCTTTACTTTTTGAATTGGTACAACATATTTATACTATCACATCACTGTGTTCTTCGTTTTCATTGACGCATATGCCCTGATGAGATATGATGTACTCAAATGTTTTACAAGTCTCTCCCTACTTTTTCTATGATCTTAAAAGATTGTATATGCACAAATTGAAGAGCAATGGTAGGGCAGAGTGTGTTACTTTCATTGTCCCTAGTTCACTAACCAGTATCAAATAAGCTGTTCCTCCATGAGGAATGGATAAAAACGGTAGGAAGGTATAAGAATAAACAATTCAACCGCTTAATCACAATGCTTAAAACGTGGAAGCTTAATAATAACAACTAGCTGTTCAATCGTCTTTCAAGAGCAACCAAATGATACAGATCAGAGTCGAACATAACCGAATGATTAACCATGATGCAAATAAGATATACGACTGATGGAGCGTATAAGGAAGCATGTACGAGTACATAGTTAAACCTTGAGGCATTCCAACGGTTGAAAAACATGGAAAAATTACTTTAAAAGGAAAAATACATCATAAATAGCAAGGAAAGTGATCATATTCAAGAAACAAGCATGATAGAGAATGCAACAAAGAAAAACACAAAAAAAAAAAGATCAAGGACATACACCGGATCCTTCGCAAGATAAGATCAACCAACAGTAAAGTTGTCCTTTTTTACGTTATCTCACATGAGAAGAGATACACAGTCACAAGAGATGTACATGTGTGGAAAAATTAAATAAGGGGAGGAGAGGCCCTTTTATGTACTTTCCACTGAGTACTGAAATGTGCAAAAAGTTTAAAGACACATGCATCTCATAGCCATAGAGATGATCTGTCCGGAAGCACAATACTCAGAAATGTCTAGCCCCTTGTAATACATTGCATGAGACATGATGTGAATGAGAAAGGAGGTACAACTTTTTGGTCCCCCCATTTGTACGATCATGTCTGTAACATGTCCATGTAGGTCGTCCTACAGGCTTAGCCATGGACACCTCGACATTGGAGGACATTGCTTTCGATTGTACTAAGAATATTACGTGAAGGCCCAGGGGACAACCGTGCATATGATAGTAAGAATGCATGATTACTTACGTCCTAGATATGCAAATGAGTAAAGTAGAAATCACATGCAAAGTGTTCGTAAATGATTATTGAACATTTACAGTTTTTTTTTATTTTTTGTTTTGTGAAAGGAGGTTCGGCCAAAGCTTAATCTTTTTGGGCTTGAATGTATTGAAAGAATAACTATAGAAAAGCGCATAGTACTCATGTGAGCGCCTCTTATCCTACAAAGGTGAGATTAGACTATCGAAGGATCACAATGGAAGTGTTGGATGAAGACATCTAGTTTCAATAACCCGAAAACATTATAAGGGTAGAGTGTCCACACTAACACTAGCATGCCTGACAAACACAAAGGTGGAACACACAACCTCTTCCTCAAGATTTGAGTGCCCAAACAATTCGCCTACAGAAAGCGGAAGATTTTTGAAGTTAAAGTTGTTCTATCTTTTCGAGTCATATCTGTTCAGAGTGAAAGTTTGAACACACTATCAATTTGCACACGGCCTACAAGCAAGAACCAAAGCATTTCACAATCCTCATCATCTATTACCGAGTACGTTGAAGCAAGGGATTTGAATCCTACTAGAAAACTATTGATATTTTAGTTAGGATCATCATCGGCACCTTATATCACTGTATTACAAACTTTAACCTTCAATTCTCGTGTTCTACAAAACTAGAAGTTTACAATATCCTTTTCTGCACATGAAAAAACAAGTTCCTTCATACTCAAATAACATATTAGAATTTACTTCGTTAACATTATTGCCTCTCATTTGAGCATTAAGAGATAAAGGCAAAAGAAAAATTTTCTTTTTTAAGAGAGTATATATTTGAATTGAGCATGTTATAAATGAGTATGGACAAAATTAGAAAAAAAATTAATCTCTTTAAATTGAATGGTGCTTTGCTAAGTAAACATTTATTTTGCAAACGAGAAAAATAGAAGAAAAAAGAGGAACAAGGCCCCTCCCCAGAAAGAACATAACATGCGATAGTAATTATCTTTTCTTTCAATGTTAGAGGGTGTTTTGATCCCTCAAGAGGAGATGTTATTGGCCAGTGGATCCATGAGAAAAGCTCTAACGTAGACTTCATCTATCTTCAAGAGATCAAAATTGATGGTGAGGACCTTTGAAAGAGACTGAAATGTATCTCATCATCCCATGTTTGGCTCTGCACCATACATCCTAGAGGAAATGGTGGCTCAACTATTAGGATGAAAAGCAATTGGCACTCTAGACTTGTGGATACCATTGTGGATCAGAACCATCAAGGGACTGGGCTCCCTTTAGGGGTCCTTTGTAGTTCACCATAGTCTCTTTGTATGCTCCCAATAATGATTCTAAATCGGACTTGCCACTTTGCAATCATTGGACTCTCTTCCCCTCAGCATCATTATTTTTCGGGACTTTAATATAGTGAAGGTCCTTTTTGATAGATGGAGGAAAAGATGAGGGGTTATTGATGGTCATGAGAAGGATATTTGGGATCAAGTCAAGCTCCACCTTGATTTGGTAGAGATCAAAGACAATGTTGGTTTCTCTTGGTCAAACCTCTAGTCCGGTGTTGATTTAAGGAAAGCCAAACTTGGCAAGAGCTATATTACGTAGAATATCAGCAATAAGTGGGGCCCCCTTCCCTCTCTGAATGTGCAAATCTTGCCCTCTACCTGATTGTTCTTATCTTCAATCCGCTTGTCAATCTCAAGAAAGGCCCCTAGTTTTAGGACAATCGAACAACCTTCTCTTTCCCCTCAGTCCAGCAGGAGATGGTCACTACCTAGAACTTGGCGTTTGCCACCCACTCCTCTCCGACCAAGTGTTCGAGGATGGCACTTATGAAGATACAACACATCTTGGTCAAGACTTAGAAGAACTTTCAAAACATTCTTCGTTCTAGAAGGGAAAAGCTTTATTGAAGGATAAGGCATCTTGAGAATGAAGTCAACAAAGGCAACTCTCAATACCATACAGGGCTTCAAAAAATCAAAACCATGATGAGATATAAAGATTAAATTCAAAGAAAGAATCTTCATATATACTTTAAAGATTGGTGGGAGTGAAAAGCAAACAAACTAAAGAGATGTGCAACCTCCGTAAGAAGAATTAGTCAAAGGAAACGATCCTTTTCACCATAGATATTGATGGTGTTGAGTGCAAGATGAATTAAGAAAATAGTATGTTGATTGTCAATCACTTCACCCAGATTTTGATAGTTTCCACACCTCTTTCACCTCATAGACCTCATAGCATGGCTTCCATCTCTAGATTCAGAATGAAAAGAATTCCTTAAAATCTAAATTCTCTTCTTAAAGCGCTCATTTCCGATAATAAGGTTTTTGAAGCTATTAATGCACTTCCTAATGGAAAAAACCCACGTATGGATGGCCTTACTAATGCATTTTCAAGACCTTCAAGTACATGGTGACTACTTCATTACATTTGGTGTGGCAAGAGCCATATCTTTTGATGCAGTGCCCGATTGCCTCAATGAAGGCATTATCAAGATTATTCATAAAAAGGCAAAAAAACAAGATTGAAAATTGGCACCCAGTAACAATGTTACAAATCAGTTACAAGGTCCTCTCTAATCTGATTACTAATCGCATTGCTTTTCACCTTCAAAACTGGATAAAAAAGGATCAAAAGGGGTTCATCATGGGTAGATCCATCCTTGAGGCTATCATTGATATCTAGGAAGGCTTGAATTTTGTTGAAGAGTCTGCCCAACATGTAATCTTCCTTAAGATTGACTTTGAGAAAGCTTATGACATATTTGAGTGGGAAACCGTTCTCTAATCCCTCCAAGGCCTAGGCTATAGCCAAACATTTATTAAGATGATCTCTATGCTATTAAGGAATGTCTTGATTGACATAAACATCAATCGTCAGCTTTCTCAAACTATTCATTTGAAACAAACTATTAGACAAGGACGTCCCTTAGCTACTCTCCTTTTTGCTATTGTTGGTGATGGTCTCAGCTACTTGGTTAAACATGTTGGTGCATATCAAGCCTTCACACATTGGCTTGGAACATTGGAGCCTTGGAAGACTTGGCTTGGTTATCAATCTTGAAGACCACACATGAAGCTTGAACCCTTGAAGGATATATCTACATGGAACAATGCTTATTGGTTATTACCTTTTATCCTATGTAAAAGTCTATATGACTTTAGTCACTCTTGTAAACTCACCTACTAGTTTGAGTGGTGGAAAAGTAGATGATGTGATTGAGGGAATATCTCCTTAAGTTTAGTGGAGAGATTCTAGGGAGCTTCAATTTGAATTTCAAATTCAAATAACCAATCAACACTTATAAAAACCATGGAGAAAAGTCGCGGGTGTGTGACACTCTTCCCGAGGAATTTCTGAGTCAATCTTTGAGTGTGTGTGAGCTACATCATAGCCTACACCTTTGAGTACCATTGAGCATCACATTTCATGCCAATGGGAATGTACAATCATTAGATTTAATCAATATACTTACATTCATAATCTCTGGTTTCTTTGAGTGACTACCTTCAACTCTGTCAACTTCAGCAGGGCATATCTCAAGATCTACTGAACCAAATTGGATGATTCAAAGTTCATTGGATTCAGCTCAAAGTCTACTATACACCTACAAAGTTTCAAGATCATTGGATCAACCATTGCAGAGAAATCTCAGTCGGGGTGCTCACTGGTCTGTGACTGTAAGTCTCCTAAAAAATCGGGGGTACACCTTATTTTGCTAAAGTGATTTCTCTGAGTATGGTTTATCATTTCCTTTCATTCCACTTGCAAATGGAAGCTTACTAAGCTAATAGAATATCTCTAGAAGGAATTTTGCTAATTGTAACTACACTGGTCACACTGAGCATAACACTGAGCAGGTGTCAATACCAAAATAGCAAGTTTTTCAGGATTTTGAAGTCACAAGTAGTCTGTCTTGATTTAATCATTACTCATAACATTTTCAAAGCACATATATGGTTTCTTGGTATCATTTGGAAGCTCAAGGAGTCTACTAAACATATCTGGAGTCAAAGGAGGGCAGGTGTGAAGCAGGTCTAGCAGCACCAACTTGATCTTCTGAGTGCATCCAACCATCACTCCCAACAGTGGTATCAGAGCAAATAAGGTAATCATGGGTGATGGTTTCCCTTCCTTCATTGACAAAATAGACAGGAACAACTACCAAGCTTGTTCTCTAAGGATGAAGACCTATCTACAAGGAAGGAGCTTGTATGGATTCATATCAGGAGATGAGGAATTGCCCTCATTCAAAGCTAGAGGCCTACCCACCAAGGAAGAGCAAGAGAGACTCAATCAATGGTGTGCAAAAGATGCTTTAGCAAGGTCATATCTTCTAAACTCTATTTCTGATTTCCTTCTACCACACATAAGGAATTGCAAAACTTCCCAAGAGACTTGGGAAACCTTGTCAACTTATTTTTCATCAAGCACAAGGGCCAGAAAGAATCAGCTATGGGTTGAGTTTACAACTCTTAGGAAGCAATCAAAGCAATCTGTTTCAGATTTTGTTACCAAAGTCAAGGACATTGCAGACCAACTTGCAAGTGTTGGAGAGGAGATTGAGGAAGAGCAAATAGTCAGACAAGTGATCAATGGACTAAAGGCAGATGACAAGTGGGAGAGCTTTACCACAGCAATGGACTTATACATGGACATCCAAGCACCTGATTTAACAACCTTGATTGGACAACTCTTTACACATGAAGCAAAGATCACAAAGAATGGAGATCAATCAAAAGGTAACAATCCCTCTGCCCTTTATACTGATAAGAAGGTAAAAGACAAAGGTAAAAGCAAGAAGGTTGATGAAGAAGGCTCTACCTCCCAAGCAAACTATGCAGGGAGAGGTAGATCTTCAAGAGGAAGAGGCAGAGGAGGTAAGTCAGGTAGGGGGAGACCCTACAACCAATCTCCATGCAATATTTGTGGCTTGTCTAACCATACCACAGATGAATGCTACAAAAACTACAAGAACCAAAGAGGAAGAGGTCACCAAAGAGGAGGATACTCTCAAGGCAGAGGCAGATTCAACCAATCTCAAGGCTACCATGGCTACAACAATAATTACAATAATAGCTACAATCACAATGGCAATTATCAAGGTGGATACAGAAGTAGGAAAGACTACAACAATTATGCAGAGGAGCAAGATGATTCCTTATTGATCATGAACATGACATCTAAGTCAGGTATCAATGATGATCACTTATTCTATATTGATTCAGGTTGCTCTAATCATGTAGCTGGAAATGTTGCATTACTTTCTGATTTGGAAGAACCCAAAGGCAAGCACCAAGTGCAGACAGGTGATGACACTAAACATTCAGTTGTTAAAGTAGGCAATGTTAAAACTAGTGATGGTAATCAGAATCTATTGAGCAGAGTGTTGTATGTTCCAACAATCACCAAGAATCTGATGAGTGTAGGTCAGATTGTGGAAAAAGGTCTACAGGTCAGGTTCACTCAACACGGTGCATATGTGGAGGATCCAAGACATGGATTCAGAAGGATAGCCAAGGGAGAAAAATCAGGTAGATTGTTTACCTTTGAACTTGAAGACACTAAGAGTATTGCTTTGTACAACTATAAAGATCAAACCCTATTAGAATTGGAGATTTGGCACAAGAGATTAGGTCACATTGGAGAGAGGACTTTAAAGCAAATGAGTAGGGATCAATGTGTGCTTGGGATACCTAATGTATCCAAGCAACACATGATATACAAGTGTGGGGCTTGTCAATTTGGTAAGTCACACAGATTGCCTTATACCAAGAAAGGTTTTATGCATGAAGATTATCTGGAATTAGTGCATACAGATGTTTGGGGACCTAGCAAGGAGCCATCTATATCTGGATCAAGGTACTATGTGTCCTTCATTGATGACTATAGCAGGTGGACTGTCTTATACTTCATGAAACATAAAGATGAAGTATTTAATTGTTTCAAAAGGTATCTTGCATTAGTTGAAAATCAAACAGGTAGACATTTGAAGAAGCTAAGGTCAAATGGTGGTGGAGAATACTTCTCCAATGACTTTGAAGAGTTCTTGCAGGAAAGAGGCATCAAGAGGGAGATTACTACAAGGTACTCACCTGAACAAAATGGGGTAGCTGAGAGAAGGAATAGACTCATTGTAGAGACAGCTAGGTCTATGCTAAATGAAAAGAAATTGCCAAATTATCTTTGGGCAGAGAGTGTATCTACTGCCACATATTTAATTAACAGGTTGCCATCAAAGACACTTGATGGAATTACACCCTATGAGGCTTGGCATGGTAAGAGACCATCTCTGGATCATTGCAAAATCTTTGGTTGTGTTGCATATGTACATATTCCCTCACAGGTAAGGGGAAAGCTAGACCCTAAAGCTGAAAAATGTATCTTCATTGGTTATGATTTGAATCAGAAGGGATACAGATTCTACAACCCCTCAAACAAAGGCTTCAAGGTAAGCAGAGATGTCATCTTTGATGAGAATGATTCATGGTATGAAAATGAATGCAGGAAGGTTAGTCTACCTTATGACATGGAAGAAGACTTTCCCAAGCTTATCAAGCAAGAATCAATTCAGAAAGAGGACACAAGCTCAGATGATGAAGACACCATCAACATTGAAGAGTTCAAGGCTTGGAAGTCCAAAGGGAAGATGAAGATGAAGCAACTAGAAGACAATCCAGAATCCTCAACTCAAGCTATGAGGAGATCTCAGAGAGAAAAGAAAAAACCTATTAGGTATGGGTATGATACTTCACTTGTAACCAAGCACTCTGTATATCTTGCAAAGGATCTCTTGAATGAAGAACCAGGTACATTTGAAGAAGCAATCACTAAATCAGAATGGAAGGAAGCAATGGATGAAGAAATGGAGGCTCTCAAGGAGAGTGATACTTGGGACTTGGTACCCAAGAAGGACTCCATGAAGGTGATAGGATCCAGATGGATCTACAAACTCAAGAGGAACTCAGATGGTACAATAAACAGGTATAAAGCTAGGTTGGTAGCCAAGGGTTTTGCACAAACCCAAGGCATTGATTATGAGGAGACATTTTCTCCTGTGGCCAAGATGCCAACTATCAGAGTTATGGTAAGTGTAGCTGCATCCAAGAATTGGAACATGTACCAATTGGATGTGAAGAATGCATTCTTAAATGGATGGATATCTGAAGAAGTCTACATGTCACAACCACCTGGCTATGAAGATCCCAAGAAGGTAAATCATGTTTGTAAATTGAAGAAGGATTTGTATGGATTGAAGCAGGCACCTAGAGCATGGAATTACAGGTTGACAACCTACCTCCTAGACCAAGGATTCATAATGAGTAAATCAGATACTTCATTATTTATCAAAAGAAACAATTCAGAGGTAATATACTTGTGTGTCTATGTTGATGACATCATTATTACAGGAAATGATGTTCAGGGAATTAGACACATTAAAGGACTGATGATGAAGGAATTCAAGATCAATGATCTTGGATTATTGAAGTACTTCCTAGGACTTGAATTGGTATATACAAATTCAGGTATCTTTATTACTCAGAAAAAGTATATTCAGGACATGGTCAAGAAGTTTAATTTGCAGGAAGCTAAAGTCTCAAGCACTCCTATGGAGGTCAATCACAAACTCAGTGCTCATGAAGGGGAAGAACTCCAAGACATTACAGGTTACCAAATTTTGGTAGGTAGTCTTAATTATGCTACCTTAACCAGGATTGATATATCATATGGTGTTAGTGTACTTAGCCAATTTATGCATAAACCAAGGGTACCTCATTTGGAGGCAGCAAAGAAGATAGTAAAGTACCTAAAGGGAACACAAAATCATGGTTTGTACTTTCCCTATTCATCAGACATTGATATTAAGGTATACTCAGATGCAGATTGGGCAGGTTGCAAGGATGACAGGAGAAGCACATCTGGTTACATATGTTTTGCAGGTGATAAACCAATTTCTTGGTCATCCAAGAAACAACCCACAGTAGCTCTATCATCTACTGAGGTAGAGTATAGAGGGCTAGCAAATTCCACTCAAGAAGCTATCTGGTTGAAGCTTTTATATTCAGAATTGGGTCTATACACAAGGCCACCAATCATCTTTGGGGATAACACAAGTTCTCTTCACCTTGCAGCTAATCCAATTTATCATGCTAGAACAAAACACATAGAGGTTCATTACCACTATGTGAGGGAGAAATTACTTAGCAAAGACATTCAATTGACTTATGTGTCTACTAATATGCAATGTGCAGATTTGCTTACTAAAGCTCTGGATGGAAGCAAGCTATGCAGATTTAAATCCATGATTGGATTGCAGGAAATAATTGAAGACTAGAGATGAAGACTTGAGCCAAAGTGTTTGGCTTGAGGGGGAGCTCTTGGTGCATATCAAGCCTTCACACATTGGCTTGGAACATTGGAGCCTTGGAAGACTTGGCTTGGTTATCAATCTTGAAGACCACACATGAAGCTTGAACCCTTGAAGGATATATCTACATGGAACAATGCTTATTGGTTATTACCTTTTATCCTATGTAAAAGTCTATATGACTTTAGTCACTCTTGTAAACTCACCTACTAGTTTGAGTGGTGGAAAAGTAGATGATGTGATTGAGGGAATATCTCCTTAAGTTTAGTGGAGAGATTCTAGGGAGCTTCAATTTTAATTTCAAATTCAAATAACCAATCAACACTTATAAAAACCATGGAGAAAAGTCGCGGGTGTGTGACACTCTTCCCGAGGCATTTCTGAGTCAATCTTTGAGTGTGTGTGAGCTACATCATAGCCTACACCTCTGAGTACCATTGAGCATCACATTTCAATAGATTTAAATCAATATACTTACATTCATAATCTCTGGTTTCTCTGAGTGATGTGACATTTACAAGAGAGCACAATAATCTCTCCAAAAAAGTGAGATGCCTTAGGATCAATGATGGAGTACATGCTTTCTCCAAGTGGTGTTTATGTTTAATAGGAGCAAGAAATCCCCTTGCAAGCCGTTGAAGGATAAAGTAAATAATATTAGCAATAGACTACTTAACCAAGTGGCTAGTATCATATACTACACATATGAATGATGAACAAAAATGGCAACGTCTTATTTGAAAACGTATTCACGAGATATGGATTACCCTTTGAGCTAGTTAGTGATCGAGACACTTAACTCTCAAATGAGCTCAATGAATATCCACTTGAAGGTTTCATGGTCATACACAAGAATTCAACTCCATATCATCTAGAGGCAAAAGATTGGATTTCAAATCGAGGTGCACAAAAGATTGGACGCTCATCCATGAAGGTGTGAGAAGATATGTCAAGGAGCGACAAACAATAAAAAAATTTCTTGATGATTGGAAAGATGACATTCATGAAGATGAAGAAGATGCACAAGTTCCATGCATTTTACAAACTAAGAATAACTTGCTAATCCCTAGAATATTAGAAACCCCAGTTTGGCATAAAGAAAATATGCATGGATTTAATGTACATGCTTATGATGAAGTTTCTCAAAGAGAACCAAACAAATGATACAATCTCCAAGGATCCAAGGTACCAAGAGCCTGTAGATGCTTTTACAGTGGCCACATCTTCAAGTGCTATATATGCACAAATCGTGATCATGAGAGGAGCAAAGAAACATGTGGAAGCTAAACAAATCAAAATCAACCCAACATCAAACATAAGACAAAACAAAAATAAACAAAACCCAACAAGAAAATAGCATGAGGCTTCCCATAATCAGATAGACTCCTCGCATCTAGTTGAGGCAAATCAAACAAACAAAGAAGTAGGACATGATAGTAACCAAGAATTAAAAATATCTACGAGGTTTCAAGGTGATCAAAAAGAGAATTAAAATGAAATACCTCAAGAAAATCTAACGAGTGTGTGTGAAGATCAAGCATAAAATGGTTCTATAAATGATGAAACCAAACAACATTTGAGGAAATATTTGATGTGATCTGATAATGAAACATCTCTTTGAACATATGATTCAAATATGAATTATGACCAAGTGAGTGATTTATACGAAGAGAATGTGAGTGAGCATGATGCTAACCGGAAGGGCATGGCAAAGATGAGTCCTCTAAATAGTGAAAAGTATGCTAAAGGAGAAGAGCATGATGTCAGACAATGATCTTACTCATAAGAAAGAGGATAAGCTTGAGAATTCAAAACAATGATATGTATGTGAATGATGTCGCACTCCATGAAGAGGGACATATGAATGATCATCAGGAGGATGAGGATATACCATTGATTGCTCCTCTACATACTAATATGTATTTCAAAGATGATCATGTTGAGTTGAGTCCATATGCTAAAGAAATCGATCATGAAGTGGTAGGTGTAACATTTATTGAGATGTATGATAAATGTAATATGCATATAGCATCGAATGATATTCAATGCAAAAATATTAAGTCAAACGGTTACATTGATGAAACAAGATATGAATATTATCGGATGGATGACATTTTAGTTGATTCAAGTGTTTGTGGCAAGATTTTCAAGCATGAAGAAGTATTTAAGCAAGAGTCAATGATCGAAGAAATGTATCAAGATTGTGACAAAAGCACATCCCCTAAAGAGAATGAGCATGAAATAACTGACATAGATAAAGAATCAGATGATGATGTGTCAAATACAAAACTGGATTTGGCATCAGACTACATGTACATTCCTAGAAAAGATCATGATGATATGGATGAATGTAGAGGTTATAATCAACCTTACTTGGAGAAGCAACAATTTACTTATTTGGATGATCAAGGCTTTCTTGATTGTGATGATATTGATTCTCTTCATGATAATGGGGAAATGAATTTGGAGAGAGATGACGATGAAGAGTTTTTGGATACATTGGAGGAAGAAGCAAACATCATAGTTGCTAAGACTCGAGTAGGAAGAAATCATTACAGATTGGATGGCAATAATGATTGTGTATTATCGTCTAAACGTGATGAAGAATTAATTGAGGAATATAAGGAATCTATTACAAACTTTTGTTCCAATGAAGGCTGAATTCTTATTCAGAATGATGTAAATGAAGAAAATTTTCCAAAATATTTTAAGCATGAAATGGATCAAAATACATGCATGAAGGATCTTTTTGATGATGGTCTAAGCATGTTAAAAATCAAAACTCAATTTGCGAGAATCATGAATAAAAGCAAGTATGCTCAAATGAATACATCATGGATTTTGAATTATGTATGCCAATTACGACATCAAGGGGTGGACAAGCAAGTGAGATGGCTTATCCCATATCTAACCTATTTCAAAATGTTTTGCTTGTTTATCTTGTTCAAAAGTGGCTTTGTTACAAGCACAACTTGGATTTAGAGACTAATGAAGAGAAAAAATTGAAGAGACTAAGGTCAGATGGAGGGGGAGAGTATTTATCTAATGAGTTCAGAGATTACTTATGGAATGCAGGTATAAAAAGGGAAGTTCCTTGCAGGTACTCTCCTCAACAAAATGGTGTAGCAGAAAGGAGGAATAGAAGCCTTGTTGAGTTTGCAAGGTCAATGATGAAAGAGAAAAATTATCCTAATTATATGTAGGTTGAGGCTATAAATACAGCCACATACTTGGTTAATAGGTTACCTTGTAAATCTTTTTCAGGGTATGACACCATATGAAGCATGGTGGGATAAGAGACCTACCTTGGATCATTGCAAAGTATTTGGATGTTTCGCTTATGCGTATGTGCCATCTCAGTTGAGGCATAAATTGGAATGTAAAGTTGAAAAGTATGTGTTGATTGGTTATGATGATAAGCAGATGGGTTATAGGTTGTGGAATCCATCCACAAAGCAATTCCTTGTGTGAAAGGATGTTACATTTGATGAGCATGGTACTCGGTATGCATGTACAATTAATATTCATGCAGGTGATGAAGAAACATTGAGCCAGAAGAAAGGTAAATCAAAGGTTCAAATATTTGATGAAGAAGAGAACAATGAAGTAATAGATGAAGTTGAAGAAAGTCAAGGTTTTATCTAGAATGTGATGAACCAGAAACTTCAAGAAGTGGAGAACTCAGAAGATCATCAAGGCACAAATGGCAACCTACAAAGTATAGTTATGATAGTTCATACTTTACCACTAAAGATTATGCTTATATGGTAAAAGCAGAGGAAGACCCTTCTACATATGAAGAGGCAAAAGGTAAGGAAAATTGGGAGAAAGCTATGCAGGAGGAGTATGATGCATTGATGAAAAATGAGACTTGGGATGTGGTTCCTAAACCAAATAGTCAGAAGATCATTGGATGCAAATTGGTTTCAAGACAAAGAGGTATGCAGATGGAAGTGTGTCTAGATATAAAGAAAAACTTGTTGTGAAAGGGTATACTTAGCCATATGGTATATATTATGATGAGACTTATAGCCCTGTAGCAAAGATGACAACTATAAGGACTCTCATAGCTAATGCATCATGTAAAGGTTGGAATCTATGTCAATTAGATGTGAAGAATGATTTTCTAAATGGTTATATTTTAGATGATATTTTCATGGAGCAACCAGAAGGTTTTAATGATAAATATTGTCCGGAGTATGTGTGTAAGCTCAAGAGAGCTTTGTATGGTTTGAAGCATGCCCCAAGGGCATGGAGTTATAGACTTGTGAAGTTCTTGAAGGGGCTTGGTTTCTAAGTGTCTGAGGTAGATAGTAGCTTGCTTGTTAAAGCAAGTGATGATGGGTTCATTTACATTTGCATATGTGTTGATGAAATAATTCTTATAGGTACATATGGGAAGGGCATACAAAGTCTTTAGAAGCAAATGGAGAAAGAGTTCAAGATTAGTGACTTGGAAGATTTTTCATATTTCTTGGGCATGAAGATTTCATATACTCAACATGGAGTATATGTGACTCAAGAAAGGTATCTGAAGAACTTGCTAATCAAGTCTAAAATGGAATATTGCAGGGTAGCACCTACTTTAATTGAGGTGAATCATAAGTTGAGCAGATATGGAGGAGAAGAATTCAGCTCATTGTATCTAGCTGCTAACCTTGTGTTTCATGCCAGGACTAAACATATTGACATCCAATATCATTTTTTGAGAGAGAAGGTGATTGATAAAGAGATTAAAGTCATACATACTTCTACAAAAGATCAGATTGTAGACATGTTAACCAAAACCTTGGATGGACCTAAGTTACAGAGGTTCAAAGACATGGCAGGTATAAATAAGATGGAGAAAATCACAATTGATGATTGAGGGGGAGCTGTTGGTGCAAGAAAATCAACAATTGGTGCTTAGGACAAAGATTTGAATTCAAAGAATGAAACAAAGATCAACATATGAGGCTTGACGTTCAATGCATGATCAAAAGATGAAGACTTGTATATACATGTATACTAATCTTGTAATTAGTTCATAAATACTTTGTATCTTTGATGAGTCCGGATGTAAACATCTATATATACTCGATATAGATGTACTACGAATAAGAGGGATGATGAGAGATGAGTTTAAGAAGTCATAAGAGACTTTAGAAAGTGTGAAGAACATGAATCATCAATCATATTTCTCTGAATAGAAGAAAGTTGCACCTCGATCTTTTGCTTAGTGCTCCTTCTCTATTTATCCTAGTGAGGAATGCTTTTGTACAAGTATTATTCTATAGTTGAGTGACTTCTGTACAAGTTTTGAGAATTTAATTATAATTAGATTTAGAGAATTTTGAGTAGGAACATTTACATGTGTAAATGTGATGAAGTCAAGGAATGAATAGGCGCAATCTTGGTGGTCAATGTTTTGATCAGATCTCCCTCCACAATGTAAAGTTTTGAGCAGCACGCATCTTCAATTTGAAAGGTAAGCTACTTGTGGCTAAAAGCATTTGTATAAAGGCGGTCTAGTTTGGGAGAACCATGCATTGGAAGTTGTAGGTGTCAAAGTCGCCTACACAGAAGAGTAATTTTGGATATAGGCACATTGTTTGAAGCAAATCTCAAGATCTTCTGAATCTTTTTGAAACCTTTAACTTGGCGAAGGTGCAAAAACTTTAGTATAGATACCTTATACAAAGTTTCATTGAAAACTTTACACATTTGATTAGTAAATGAGTGGATTAAGTGTAGTAGACGTTTTTGAGTAATCAGTTTCTTCACAGTTAGTTCAAAGTTTAATAATTTGGCATTACTCTTCAAAAATTGGTTGAGGTTTTGAGTTGTTCTTGATATAGAGGTGCTCTAACATCATGTTCTTTTGGAGATTAACACTCTCCATCAACGTATGTATGTATGTATATGTATATGTATATGTATGTGTGTGTAATATGTGGGTATATATATTTGTGTCTCTATGTTTGTATGCATATGTTTATGTATGTACATATTTATTTATGAATGTAGAAATTAGTATTCGCAAAAAGCAAGGTATAATCTTATGCAATTATTTCTTCCAAAAATTTGACACTTGCACCAATCATTGAAGGAGTTGTAGAATAACGAAATAAGGTCTAGACTCCAACAGAAATTTAAAACACCACCAACCATTGATGTGATCAAAACAAATTCCTATACTTATTTGTGTCTAGCTTCCTAAATTTTGAAAAACGAAAGTTTCTATTATATGATTCTTCATATTTAATAAGAATGGCCCTAGCTAACTAGGACCCCATTCCTACTTCTTTTTCTTTTTTAGATTCTCATGTCTCTATGTATGTGTAAATGGAATCTATTCCAGCTAAATCTAGTTGAGCTTATGGTCTTAAATTTATATGTAATGATTTTATAATGAATATGTTAGAAATAATAGCACAACAAAATAGATCAGTAAAGAGAGTGGGGATTAAATGCAGAGAAAGAGAGATGTAAAGGGATACAGAACTAAAACTCTCAAGCTTCCAAGAGTAATGCAGCTAAAAAAATGGCATTATTCACCCATGTGCTCCCAATGTGGACGTTAGATGACAATCTAGAAAAACTCTAGATGATAGGCTTACTAGTGCAAAATGTTATGCATAGCTACACATAGGTCATGCTTATATAGATTTAATGAGAGGAGTCATTATATATAAACGTAGGCAAGAAGGACAAAATAGTCCCCACAATATATAATCCAACAATATAGACTAGGGGGATAGGACCCTAGACCTCACTAAATGGTGAAGGCCCCCTTTGCACTCCTCCAATTAAGGTTCTATGCACAAATTGTATGGTGCCCAAAGGGAAATGTTTTCACCATCAATCGCAACCCAATGGCACAAAAGCTTATGCCCTACTTAAGCCAATGTCTAGGCTAGAAAGGTCATCTATTACCATTAATATTGACACATAGATCTCATCTAACCTTGAAGTTTAAGGTTCCACAAAAGTCTCGCCTCTCACATGTTGGAACAAAGCAATCCCCAATTGATGATTCTCAAGTGCTTGAAGCAATTCAGAAATCAAAATGAAGTCAAAAAAGTCATTGAAGGAAGTGAAGAGATCTCATAAATGTAGCTTGTATACATATGTACATTACAGGTGAAAATTCTTGTAAAATAGGTATAGATGTTCATTAGAATGATAAAGGAATAATTTAATAGACAAACTGAGCGTTCAAAATTTAAGTTAGAAGGTAAGAAAGCTATAGCTATAAGCATTTAGCAAAATGGGACTTGTGCTAGGAGAAATCAACTTAAGAAGTTGACCATGTTAAAGTTGCTTGTTCAGAGAGACAATTTCTAACATACATTTGGTCTTAATGATCAAATCAGAGTTTTAGTGATTCTTTTGAAGATCTAATGAATGTTATGATTGCACAAAGGTAGCATAGAAGTATGTGCATCATTAGATTGAAGAAATTTGTAGATATTTATAGGTACAAAGTTAATCTCTGAAGGAGACTCTTTGAAGAAGAAGAAACTTCACACAGAGAAGTGTTTGTAAACTTTAGGAGGTTTTTTCCCTAGCTTGCATATACGCCTATTGCCCTAACAGGCTACTTATCTTTGTAGATTCTCTAGTAATACATTCAGCATTGTTTTGTTGTGCTCCAAGCTTCTTCTTCTTCCTTGTGCTGTTTGAGTGCTTCTGCAGATGTCTAGCTCCAACAATTGGTACCAGACGGGGTCGACGCTTCATCTAGGGCATCGTCGACACCTCTCTGATTGTAGTCTCAGAATCATAGCACTTGTGTAGGCTATTTCATCTTTTTGTGCAAAAGGTATTCACGAGTTTCAGTTTGCCAGTATAAGCATCTCAAAGTCTGCTACAAGTTTAGTAGAGTTTGTCTAGGCAGTTCTGTTCAACGTTTTGAGATACAGTCAATTTTTTGCATCAATGTATTTTAGTTACCGACCATGGCTAAAAGTAGTGATGTATTTCGTATGTTGGTTGTTGAGGATAAGTTGGATGGTACCAACTACCCGTTGTGGGCTTATATGATGCGACATGTATTGGTTGTAAAAGGACTATGGAACATTGTGCAACCATCCTATCACACCTGCAACTGTTATAACTTTAGGTATTGAAGCTGATGCAAAAGGTGTCGAAGATGATTATATTCTGCATATTCCTATTCGTGCTTCAATTTTTGCTGCACCTACTGTAGAGCAGATTTGTTGGGATGGCAGAAATGCTCTCGCACATGCATTGATAGCTTTATCTATCAAACGTACCATTTTTCCTCACATTTGCTCTTGTAGAACATCTAAGGATGCTTGGGATACACTTACCACATTGTACCAAGCTAGGAAAGAGGCTCATGATGCTTACCTCCGAGAACAGTTGGAGAGTGACCGCATGAATGAAGGTGATTCTTTGGATAGTTTTTTAACAAAGATCAAAGACTTGAAGGAACAATTGATTTCTACCGATGAGGTCATACCAGATAGCTCACTTGCGGAGACCGTTCTGAATGATCTTCTTTATTCATATGAGAGTTTTGCTTCTACTCTTTGGTTGATGATGAGAGGCAATCCAAATGCCTTGTCATTTGAGGAGTTAGTCTTTGTTTTGTTGCAGGAGGATCAGTCCAGGCAGAACAGGTCCATTATGTGTGTTGCAGATCAAGCTTTGCTTGCTAGTCAGAAGGGCAAAGGAAAATGGAGCTCTTCAATTAGTAAGAAAAAATCTGCTAATTGTGCACATTCGAAGAAGGAAGACAAAGATGAGAAGAAATAAGAAAAGTAGAAATTGTTTTGCAAGTACTGTAAAGGAAATGATCATATCATAAAAAACTGTCCTAAACTGGCTGCAAAAGAGGCAAAGATAACATAAGTTAGAATGGTTGTTGTAGAGGCCTCTACTCCAAAAATAGAGTCTGCTAACCTTGTGTAGGATGAAGAATGGTCGTTTACTACTGTTTCCAGTTTTGACCCATCTTCTCATGAGCATTGTGTATCTGTAGTAGACTCAGATGTTTGGTACTTTGATAGTGGGGCGACCAAACATATTACCTCCTAGTGCAGTTTCTTCTCTTCACTCCAGCCTGCCCCTACATGGAATACTGTCACATGCACCAACAACTCCTCTTATCTAGTCATGGCAGTTGGTAAGATCATTTTGACTATTGCTAATGGTAGTTCTTTCACTTTGTCAGATGTGTTATTTGTGCCAGGGATCAAGAAGAATCTGTTATCAGTTTCTACATTAGCCAAGATTGGCTTGGTTGTGAAATTTGTTGATAAGAGATGTACAGTTCATGATCTCTGAAATGGCCATGTTATTATTGCTTTTGGCATTTTATGTCGTGGGCTATATAAGCTCATAGACTATGAAAAATCGGTGAATGATTTGACATGTGTAGTACATGATTCTCAGGCTATGGTAGATGCAAAGCTTTGGCATGAATGCTTTGGTCATCTGAACTTGCTAGTTTGCTACGCCTATAGAAATCTAAAATGGTGTCCTCTTTGCCCAAACTTGAGGCACCCAGTAAACATGTATGTGAAGGATGTATTTTGGGCAAAATGAAGTGTTCCTCATTTCCAAAAGATGGTTCATTTTTGGGCTAGTCACAAATTGCAGCTTGTTCATAGTGATGTCTGTGGTCCTATGCTGACACCCTCTTTTGGAAATTATCTTTGCTTTGTGACTTTCATTGATGATTTCTCCAAGCATGCATGGGTATATCCACTCAAAGAAAAGTCCAAAGTGTTTATGTGCTTCAAACAGTTTTTAGTTTTGGCTAAAAAAATATCAGCATGTAAAATAGGCATCCTCCGTTCTGATCGAGGGTGGGAATATATGTCTTCTAATTTTAATGCATTTTTTGTCTAAACATGGGATAAAACACCACTGTACAGTGCCGTATACACCTCAATAGAATGGAGTTGCTGAATGGAAGAACTGATCACTCATGGAGATGGTGAGGTGTATGGTCAAGAGTCAAGCACATTGATTCTGGCTTGAGGCTGTCATGTGTGCAGCATATGTACTTAACAGGTGTCCCACTAAAGCACTGTAGTCTATCACTCCATATGAGACTTGGCATGATTGCAAGCCATCTGTTGCTCATCTGCGTGCTATCGGTTGTTTGGCATATGCATTAGTGCCTAAAAAACATCGTAGAAAATTGGATGATAAAGTAGTAAAATGTATTTTTGTTGGGCACAATTATGAAAGTAAAGGCTATCGTTTGTATCATCCATAGACTAAATGCATTTTGGTTAGCCGTGATGTTGTCTTTGTGCAAGACGCTCTTCAGCCATTGCTTTCATGTACTAAGGAGACATCTGTTAGCTCCAAAGACATGTATGATACTTTGTGGCCTCTTTTTACACCTGGAGAGTCTAGTGCTGGTCCTAATGAGGCAACGTCTCTGCCTTTGCAGGTTTCATGTGATGATGCAAATCATCCCATTTCTGATGCAGATTTACATGATGCACTTGTTGATGAGAGAGCTGATATTGAGGAGGCAAAAACTATGCCAAAATGGCTGGTGCAAACCTTGCGTGAAAGCAAATTAGATGCAACTCTGTCATATCATACTTGTTTAGGCTCTCATAGTGCCTATTTTGCATCAGATTGCTATGCTATGGCTGCATCTACTCTCTATGATGAGAATGAGCCTATTTCATTTGATGAAACACAAAATTCAAAAAATTGGATGGCTCCTATGCAATCTGAATATGATGTTATAATGAAGAATGGTACTTGGTCTTTGTGTGACTTGCCTCTTGGAAAGAAGGCCATTGGCACTAAGTGGGTTTACAAGCTGAAGCGTAAGCCTCATGGAATAGATGACATGTATAAGGCTAGGCTTGTTGTATAGGGTTATGCGCAAGAAAGGCGCATTGATTTTGATCAGACCTTTGCACCTACATGTTGTATGACTACTCTTTGGAGCATCTGTGCACTTGCAGCTCATCATGGTTCGAATGTACATCAGCAGGACATTAAAAGAACATTTCTGAATGGTGACTTGCATGAAGAAGTGTATGTTTTTCAGCCCCGTGGCTTTGTGTAAAAAGGGCATGAAAACTAGGTGTGCAGGTTAAAAAGAAAGCATTATATGGTTTAAAGCAAGCACCACGTGCTTGGTATGAGAAGATACATGCCTATCTGATTGCACATGGTTTTGAGAACAATCCAACTAAAGCACCTTATACATTAAGCGTGCTAATGATATGCTTCTAATCATTGTTGTCTATGTTGATGACATCCTTCTCACTGGTCCTATTCAGAAGCATATTGCTGATTTTAAGGCTGATTTGCGTACCTCATTTGAGATGTCTCACTTGGGGCATTTGCATCATTATTTGGGCATTCAATTTATGCATGTTGATGGTGGAATGACTTTGTGTCAAATGAAATATATTGACACATTATTGCAGTGTTTTGGCCTTGAAGATTGTAAACCTATTGCAACTCCTATGGAGACAGGTTTACGATTGAGTCTTCATGATGCTGGAGATGCATTTGATGATGTTCTCTATCAACAGGCTATTGGATGTTGGATTTACTTATGCATTACTTGGCCAGATATTCACTTTGTTGTCTCATAGATGAGTAGGTTTATGCATTGCACAGGTTTCAAGCATTGGTAGGCGGTTAAGCGCATCTTTCGCTACTTGAGTGGTACTCAGCTACTTGCGTTGTTTTATCCCATGGGGGGATCACTACCGCCAGATCTGCATGCTTTTTCTGACTCTGATTGGGCTGGTTGGTATGACACTCATGTGTCCACCAGTGGTTTTTTCTTGATGCTTGGTAGCTCATGCATATCTTGGATGACCAAGAAGCAGCCTACTATGGCCACTTCCAGTTGTGAGGCTGAGTATAGGGCAGCTTTCGGAGTGACTATTGACTGTGTGTGGCTCAGATGCCTTATGGCTAATTTGGGTGTTGGTGAGACTTTTGCCACCACCATCTTCACTAATAGTCAGATCATATTGGGAGTTGCAAGGAACCCTGTGTTCCATGCTCGCACTAAGTGTTGGAGACTTCTTTATCTCCAAAGGCTTGATCTATACTGATTTAAGAACACCTCCATACCAATCATAGACCAAACTTTAAACAAATGTTACCTTGATTTACAAATCCATTCACTATCATTTCTCTGAGTGAAGTTTCTTCTTCTTCAAGAAGTATACTCCAGGATTTAACTTCATTACCTGCACATAACTTCAAATTTCTTCACTCTAATGATGCACATATCTCCATGCTACCTCTATGCAATCATACCATCCATTAGACCTTGAAAGAAATCATTAAAACTCTGATTTGAGCATTAAGATCAAAAGTATGTCAGAAACTATCTTTCTAAACAAGCGACTTTGACATAGTCAACTTCTAAGGTTGATTTCTCACAGCACAAGTACCGTTTTGCTAAATGCTTTTAGCCATAGCTTCCTTACCTTTTAACTTAGATTTTTAAATCTCATTCATCAAAAACGTTACACTGTGCATTGAGACTCAAGCAAAACGTTGACACAAAAAAGTGTGCGACTTTGAGAGTTCTATCTGTAGACTTTACATACACATGTTCCTATTGATCATACACATAACCTAAAAGGAATTAGACCTTGAAACTTTGAACATAGCTTTATTAGCTTCTAAATTAGATGTGTACAAAAGATTTCATGATCCTCTTGATCAGGCTGAGAGAAATCAGAGAAAGACTCGATGCTAACTCAGAAAGATGACTCTCTACACATCTATCTCATGGACACTTGGCTTCTAATGACTCTCACTCCTATTTCTTTACATTATTGAGTTATATATATATATATATATATATATATATATATATATATATATATATATATATATATATATATATATATATATATATACATATATATATATATATATATATATATATATATATATATATATATATATATATATATATATATGATTCTAGACTCATCTTGCATCTATTACATTACTCCTTATCATTCTAATGATCATCTATACTCATAGTATACGAATTTTCATATGTAATGTACATATAAATAGAAGCTACATTTCTGAGATCTCTTCACTTTCTTCAACGACTTCTTTGGCTTCATTTTCATTCCTGACTTGCTTCAAGTTCTTCATAATCATCAATTTTGGATTGCTTTGTTCCAACAACTCCCCCTCAATCACTAATTGTGATTATATCATTCTTCTTTATTCCAGCCATCTCTTTAAACTTCTGTAGCTTAGGTCCATCTAAGATCTTTGTCAACATATCTGCAACTTGCTCTTTTGTTGGTGTATACAATACTTCAATCTCTTTGTCAAGTACCTTTTCTCTCAAGAAATGATACTGAATCTCTATGTGTTTAGTCCTAGCATGAAAAAGAGGATAAGCTGCTAAATATAATGAACTCAGGTTGTCTCCAAAAATAATTTGAGTACTCTAATTAGTTCCTAAATTCTTTAATAAGATCTTCAACCATATCACTTATTTTGCAGCCTCTGCCATTCCTTTATCCTCAGCTTATGTGGATGACAAAGCAACTGTATGTTGCTTCTTTGAGCACCAAGAAACTAACTTATCTCCAATATAACAGAGATAACCATGAGTAGACCTTCTATCATCTGAATTACCTGCCCAATCTGCATCACTAAACACTTTCATTCTTGTGTCAAAAGTAAAACCATAATACAAACCTTCACTTAGAGTTCCCTTGATATATCTAAGTACCCTTTGAGTTGTAATCCAATGAGTTTTCTTTGGAGAATGCATAAATTGTGATAAAACACCAACTACATATGATAGGTCTGGTCTTATCAAGGTAGCATAGATCAAACTACATACCAAACTCTCATATTTCTTCATTTCATCAAATTCTTCTCCTCCATATCTGCTCAACCTACGATTTACCTCCAATAGTGTGGTTGAAGGCTTGCAAACTTCCATGTTAAACTTGACCAAAAGATTCTTCAAGTATCTCTCTTGTGTAACATATACTCCATGTTGAGTATACACAATCTGCATTCCTAAGAAATAAGACAAGTTTCCCAAATCACATATCTTAAACTCCTTTTCTATTTGCCTCTTAAGCTCCTTGATTCCTTGAGCATCTATACCTGTGACAATAATATCATCAACATAAATACACATATATATGAACCCATCTTCACTTGCCTTCACTAGCAAGCTACTGCTTTTAAAGCTTGATATCCACATTCATTCAAGAACTTAACAAGCCTGTAATTCGATGGCCTTGGGGCTTGCTTTAAACCATACAAAGCTCTCTTGAGCTTACATACATAATCTAATCCAATTGAATCCATGAAACCCTCTGGTTGCTCCATGTACACCTCATCTGCAATATATCCATTTAGAAATGCATTCTTCATATCTAATTGTGACAACTTCCATCCTTTTCAAGCAGCAATATCAATTAAGGTTCTAATTGTAGAAATCTTAGCAACTAGACTAAAGGTTTCATCATAATCTACCCCATAAGTTTGGGCATAACCTTTAACTATAAGTCTAGATTTGTATCTAGACACCTCACCACTTGCAAACCTATTTGTTTTATACACCGACTTACATCCAATTACCTTCTCGTTCTTTGGTCTTGGTACCAACTCCCACGTCTCACTCTCAAGTAGAGCATCATACTCTTCTTGCATTGCCTTCTCCCAATTCTGCTTTCCTTTAGCTTCTTCATATGTGGTTGGATCTTCTTCTGTCTTCACAATATAAGCATAATCTTTTGTAGTTAAGAAAGATGTATCATACCTATACCTGATAGGTTCTTTTCTTTCTCTCAAAGATCTTCTGACCTCTGCACTTCTTGAATTCTCAGCCACATTTTATTCTCGATCAAATCTTGGCCTATCTTCATCATTGCGGTGCAATTTACTTTTACAATTATCATCATCAATATCTTCTTTATACACCTTTACTTTTGTCTTCCCTTTTCTTTGTATTTCTTCAACATCTGCATAATCATTTGTTGACCCTGTATACCATGTGCTTTGCTCATCAACTGTAACATCTTTTGTAACAAGAAATTGTTTTGTAGATGGAATCCACAATCTGTATCCAATCTGTCTATCATCATACCCAATAAACACATACCTCTCTGCTTTGGGTTCTAACTTATGTCTTAATTGAGAAGGAACATAAGCATATGCCAAACATCCAAATACCTTACAATGATCAATTGTAGGTTTCTTACCCCACCATGCTTCATAAGGTGTTCTACCATTCAAAGCTTTGCAAGGTAACCTATTCACAAGATATGTTGCACTGTTGATAGCTTCTGCCCATAAGTAGTTTGGATAATTCTTCTCTTTCATCATTGATCTTGCAAACTCTACAAGAGTTCTATTTCTTCTTTCTCCAACTCCATTTTGTTGAGGGGAGTACCTGCAAGTTACTTCTCTTTTTATACCTGCATTCCACAAATAATCATCAAACTCTTTAGAAAAATATTCTCCCCCTCCATCTGATCTCAACCTCTTGAGCTTTTGTCTTGTAATCCTTTCTACATAAGCATGATAATTTCTGAATGTCTTGAACACTTTAGACTTGTCTTTTATTACATAAAGTGTAATCCATCTTGTTGCGTCATCAACAAACAATACATAATACCTGGATCCATTTATGCTACAGTCCCTTGAAGGACCCCACACATCTGTATGAACCAACTCAAGCATATTTGAATACTTGTATCCTGGTTTATTGTATGAACTTCTGTGAGCTTTACCTAATTGACAAGCTTCACACTTGTATACCATGTGTTGACTTTCAACATTTGGCAATCCAAGAACTACATCATTTTTTGACATTTCTTTTATGGCTCTCTCATTGAAATGACCTAACCTTTTATGCCATAGGTCTACTTCAGACATCTTTTGACTTCCATATGTAAATAATGCATGTCCCACATTACCTTGGACCTTGAGAGAAAAAAGCCTTCCTTCTTTTTGACCTATAATGATGTTTCTATATCCTTGATTTGGATCTTGCACATAAACACCATTATTGTGAGTCTGACTTCATATTCTTTCTCCACAATTTTTCCTACACTTATCAAGTTTTTAGGAATAGTAAGAACATAAAGTACCTAACTTAAGAGTCTGCTTCCACTCTTTGTCTTCACTCATTGAATGCTTTCCACTTTATGCTTGATATTATCTCATGTTTGAACTGTATGTCCACTCACCTTTGCTTCCATTTCAAACATCAATGATATATTGCCACTCAGATGATTGCTACATCCTGAGTCAATATAGAACACCCTTTCATCTTCTCCTATTGCTTCATGTGTTGCATTCAGGATGAGATTCATTTCATTCGTTTGATCTGATGCATAATTATAATAGTTGTTATTATAGGACTAAGGTTGAAAGCTTCTTCCACCTCCTCTAGCATATGGTGTCCTACCACCTCTTCCTCTAAAGTTACCTCTTTGATTTCTGCCTCCTCTACCTCTTTTATTAAAACTCTGATTATGATTTCCACCATTTTGCTTGTTATACCAACAATCATTTGCCAAATGATTTGTTCTACCACAAATCCAACAAGCTTTAACATTATCTTTATTCTTATCTCCTCTTCCTTTACCTCTTGAATTCATCTTCCCTCTTGTGAAATTAAATTGGCTTGAAGATCCTTCATCAGCAGTTGACTGCTTTCCTTTTCCATTCTTTTTCTTGTCCTTGGAGTACATAGCTTGACTTGCACTCCTAGCATTATCTCCCTTAATGTCTTGCTCAAAAGTTAGCATGTGTCCTAGCAATTGATTAAGATCAGGAGTAAAGTGATCTAATGACAATTCTATGGACAATATAAAAGGTTTCCATTTCGCATCTCCTCTTAGACCTGTAAGTATTTGTCTTACCAACTTATCCTCTTCAATATCTTCACCTACTGCTCCCAAGTTATCTGCAATATCTTTCATTCTTGCCACATAATCAGAAATTGATTGTGAGCTCTTCTTCTTGAAGGTTGTGAACTCCGCCCATAATGAGGACTTCCTTGAATTAGTTGTATTTTGAAAATGCTCTTCCAAATCATTACGTACATCTATTGCACTTTCAAATCCTCTAATATGAGGTAGAAGATAATCATTTAAAGCCATGTAAATGATGCTCCTAGCTTGAGCATCCTTCTTCATCTAGTTCTTCAAATCTGCAAGTTGTTCCCTAGTTAGAACACTAGGATCTTCAAACTCAGGCTTTTGTTCTTCTCCTATAATGAATGCCATCAATTCTTTGCTCATGAGGTGTGCCTCCATCCTCATGGACCAAGCTGGATAGTTCTCCCTATCTAGCTTATGAATCTGCAAGCTTTCTCCCATCTTTGATCTTTGTCTTCTGCAAATATTAGGATGAATGAATATACTTTGTACCTTTAATGTAAAGCTTTAGTCTTTCACATCTTTTCGAGTTCAATCTTCACACTTCTTCAGGTTGTCTTTAAAACTTTGATCTTATCCACCTTCAACTTGAAAAGATTCCAATGTCTACAATAGTTGGGACTTCAAATGCTCTTTCCTTCACATTAAATTGCACCTTTTGCTCTGATACCACTATTGGAGACCTGTTAATATCCACAAGCTCGATCTATACTGATTTAAGGTAGCATAGATCATAGAACAAACTTTACACAAATGTTACCTTGATTTACAAATTCATTCACTATCACTTCTCTGAGTGAAGTTTCTTCTTCTTCAAGAAGTTTGCTCCAGGATTTAACTTCATTACCTGCACATAACTTCAAATTTCTTCAATATAATGATGCACATATCTCCATGCTGCCTTTGTGCAATTATACCATCCATTAGACCTTCAAAGAAATCATTAACACTCTAATTTGATCATTAACATCAAAAGTATGTCAGAAACTATCTTTTTGAACAAGCGACTTTGACATAGTCAACTTCTAAGGTTGATTTCTCATAGCACAAGTCCCATTTTGCTAAATGCTTTTAGCCATAGCTTCCCTACCTTCTAACTTAGATTTTGAATGCTTAGTCATCAAAAACATTACACTGTGCACTGAGATCCAAACAAAACATTGACACAAAAAGGTGTGTGACTCTAAGAGTTCTATCTACAGACTTTACATACACAAAACCAAAAAGGAATTAAACCTTGAAACTTTGAACATAGTTTGATTATCTTCTAGATTAGATGGCTACAAAAGATTTCTTGATCCACGTGATCAGGCTGAGAGAAATCAGAGAAAGACTAGATGCTAACTCAGAAAGATGACTCTCTACACATCTATCTCATGGACACTTGGCTTCTAATGACTCTCACTCCTATTTCTTTACATTATTGATTTATATACATATGATTCTAGACTCATCCAACATCTATTACATTACTCCTTATCATTCTAATGATCATCTATACTCATAGTACAAGAATTTTCATCTGTAATGTACATATCAATACAAGCTACATTTCTGAGATCTCTTCACTTTGTTCAATGACTTCTTTGGCTTTCTTTTGATTCCTGACTTGCTTCAAGTTCTTCATAATCATCAATTTGGGATTGCTTTTTTCCAACGCTAAGCACATTGAGATGCATTATCATTATGTCAGGGAGATGTTCTGTGCTGGGGAGATCAGCTTGGCATATGTGCCCATGTGCGAGAACATTGCAGACCTTTTCACGAAGGCTCTGCCTAGGGAGAAGTTTGAAGCTTTCTGCAAAGCTTTGGGCTTACTTCCTTTTGTGGATTGATTCCACATTGCTTGGCACTTCCTTATACATGAGTGCCAGCTCCTTGTTCACCGCGTCACTGCCAGGGGGGATTTGCTGATATATTTAGGTAGTGATGTGTGTGAACACACTACGATCGCCCGAGCACTTTTTTCCCTCTTTAGGAGGTTTTTTCCCCGAGCTTGTATATATGCCTATTGCCCTAATGGGCTAATTATCTTTGTACATTCTCTAGCAATACATTCAGTATTGTGTGTTGTGCTCCAAGCTTCTTCTTCTTCTTCCTTGTGTTGTTCAAGTGCTTCCGAAGACATCTAACTCCAACAAAATCATGGTAACAAAGGTGTAAATTTTGGTCTAAGATCAAGCATTTGAAGACTTAGAGGTCTCCATCAGTGGTATCAGAGCTAAAGGTGCAATATGAAGTGAAATAAAGAGCATTTGAAGTCTAGACTATTGCAGACATTGAAGTTTCTTCAAATTGAAGGTGGATAAGATTAAAGACTTGAAGACAACCTGAAGAAGTGTGAAGATTGAGCTTGATAGGATATGAAACATTTAAGTTTTGCATTAAAGTTACAAAGCATATTCATATATCTTAACATTTGGAGAGACAAAGATCAAAAGATGGGGGAAAGCTTGTAGATTGATAAGCTAGATAGGGAAAACTATCCAGCTTGGTCCATGAGGATGGAGCCACAGCTCATGAGCAAAGATTTTATGGCATTCATTATAGGAAAAGAAGAAAAGCCTGAGTTTAAAGATCTTGGTGTTCCAACTAGGGAAGAGCTTGCAGATTTGGAGAATAGGATGAAGAAGGATGCTCAAGCTAGGAGTATCATTTACATGGCTGTAACTGATTATCTTCTACCTCACATTAGATGATTAGAAAGTGTAGCAGATGTGTGGAATGCTTTGGAAGAGTATTTTCAAAACACAACCAAGTCAAGGAAGGCCTCATTATGCACTGAGTTCACAACCTCCAAGAAGAAGAGCTCACAATCAATTTCTGATTATGTGGCAAGAATGAAGGACATTGCAGATAGCTTGGGAGAAGTATATGAAGATATTGAAGAGGACAAGTTGGTAAGACAAATACTTATAGGTCTGAGAGGAGATGAGAAATGGAAGCCTTTCATATTGTCTACACAGATGTCATTAGATCATTTTACTCTTCATCTTAATCAATTGCTAGGACACATGCTAACTTTTGAGCAGGACATTAAGGGAAATAATGATAGGAGTGCAAGCCAAGCTATGTACTCCAAGGATAAGAGAAAGAATTTCAAAGGAAAGCAGTCAACTGATGATGAAGGATATTCAAGCCAAGTTTATTTCACAAGAGGGAAGATGAATTCAAGAGGCAGAGGAAGAGGAGGTAAGAAGAAAGATAATGTTAAAGCTTGTTGGATGTGTCGCGGAACAAATCCTTTGGCAAATGAGTGTTGGTATAAAAATCAAAGTGGTGTAAGTCATAATCAAAGTTTCAATCAAAGAGGTAGAGGAGGCAAAAATCAAAGAGGTAACTTCAAAGGAAGAGGTGGTAGGACTTCATATGCTAGAGGAGGTGGAAGAAGCTTTCAACCTCAGTCTTATAATAACACTTATTACAATTATGCATCTGATCAGAAGGATGACTTGACTCTCATCTTGAATGCAACACATGAAGCAATAGAAGCAAAGGTGACTGGACATACAATTCAAATAGGAGACAACAGCAAGCATAAGGTGGAAAGCATTGGATCAGTGAAGACAAAGAGTGGGAGCACACTCTTAACTAAGCTACTTTATGTTCCTACTATTCCTAAAAACTTGATAAGTGTAGGTCAAATTGTGGAGAAGGGATACGAAGTCAAATTCACAAATGATGGTGTTTATGTGCAAGATCCAAATCAAGGATATAGAAGTATAATTCTAGGTCAAAAGAAAGGAAGGCCTTTTACTCTCGAGGTCCAAGGTAATGTGGGACATGCATTTTTTACTTATGGAAGTCAAACGATGTCTGAGTTAGACATATGGCATAAAAGGCTAGGTCATTTCAATGAGAGAGCTATAAAAGAAATGTCAAAGAATGATGTAGTGCTTGGATTGCCAAATGCTGAAGGTCAAAACATGGTATATAAGTGTGAAGCTTGTCAATTAGTTAAAGCTCACAGAAGTTCATACAATAAATCAAGATACAAGTATTTAAATATGCTTGAGTTGGTTCATACAAATGTGTGGGGTCCCTCAAGTAACTATAGCATAAATGGATCCAGATATTATGTGTTGTTTGTTGATGATGCAACAAGATGGATTACACTTTATGTAATCAAGGACAAATCTGAAGTGTTGAAGACATTCAAGCATTATCATGCTTATGCAGAGAGGATTACAAGACAAAAGCTCAAGAGGTTGAGATGAGATGGAGAGGGAGAATATTTTTCTAAAGAATTTGATGATTATTTGTGGAATGTAGGTATAAAAAGAGAAGTGACTTGCAGGTACTCCCCTCAACAAAATGGAGTTGTAGAAAAAAGAAATAGAACTCTTATAGAGTTTGCAAGATCAATGATGAAGGAGAAGAATTCTCCTAACTACTTGTGGGCAAAAGCTATCAACACTACAAAATAGCTTGTGAACACGTTACTCTTCAAAGCTTTGGATGGTAGAACTCCTTATGAAACATGGTGGGATAAGAAACCTACTCTTGATCATTGTAAGGTATTTGGATGTTTGGCATATGCTTATGTTCCTTCTCAATTAAGACATAAGCTAGAGCCCAAAGCAGAGAAGTATGTGTTCATAAGGTATAATGATAGACAGATGGGATACAGATCACAAAAGATGTTACATTTGATGAGCAAAGCACATGGTATACAGGGTTAACTAATGATTATGTAGATTTTGAAGAAATTCAAAGGAAAGGAAAGACAAAAGTGGAGGTATATGAAGACGATATTGATGATGATGATTGTAAAAGTGAATTGCAAGATAATGATGAAGATAGGCCAAGATTTGATCCAAAATCAAATGCAGCTAAGACTTCAAGAAATGTAGAGGTCAAAAGATCTTTGAGAGAAAGAAAGCAACCTACCAAGTATAGCTATGATACATCTTTCTTAACAACAAAAGATTATGCTTATATTATGAAGACATATGAAGATCCAACCACATATGAAGAAGCTAAAGGAAAACAAAATTGGAAGAAGGAAATGCAAGAGGAGTATCATGCTCTACTTGAGAATGCGACATGGGAATTGGTCCCAAGACCAAGAAATCAGAAGGTAATTGGGTGTAAATGGTGTATAAGACAAAGAGGTTTACAAATGGTGAGGTGTCTAGGTACAAAGCTAGACTTGTGGTTAAAGGTTATGCCCAAACTTATGGGGTAGACTATGATGAAACCTTTAGTTTTTGCTAAGATGTCTACAATTAGAACCCTAATTGCTATTGCTTCTTGTAACGGATGGAAGTTGTCACAATTAGATGTGAAGAATGCATTTCTGAATGGATATATTGCACATGAGGTATACATGGAGAAACTAGAGGGCTTCATGGATTCTATTGGATCAAATTATGTATGTAAGCTCAAGAGAGCTTTATATGGTTTGAAACAGGCCCCAAGGGCATGGAATTATAGGCTTGTTAAGTTCTTGAATGAATTTGGATATCAAGCTTCAAAACCAAATAGTAGCTTGTTAGTGAAGGCAAGTGAAGATGGGTTCATATATGTGTGTATTTATGTTGATGATATTATTGTCAGAGATATAGATGCTCAAAGAATCAAGGAGCTTAAGAAGCAAATAGAAAAGGAGTTTAAGATAAGTTATTTGGGAAACTTGTTTTATTTCTTAGGAATGCAGATTGTGTATACTCAACATGGAGTATATGTTACACGAGAGATACTTGAAGAATCTTCTGATCATGTTCAACATGGAAAATTGCACGTCTTCAACCACGCCATTGCAGGTAAATCACAAATTGAGTAGATATGGAGGACAAGAATTTAATGACATGAAGAAATATCAGAGTTTGGTAGGTAGTTTAATTTATGCTACCTTGACAAGAGCAGATCTATCATATGCAGTTGGTGTCTTATCACAATGTATGCATTGTCCAAAGAAAACTCATTGGATTGCAGCTCAAAGGGTACTTAGATATATCAAGGGAACCCTGAGTGAAGTTTTGTATTATGGTTTTACTTCTGACACAAGAATTGAAGTGTTTAGTGATGCAGATTGGCCAAGTAATTCAGATGATAGAAGTTCTACTCATGGTTATCTCTGTTATATTGGAGATAAGTTAATCTCTTGGTGCTCAAAGAAGCAATATACAATTGCTTTGTCATCCACAAAAGCTGAGTATAAAGGAATGGTAGAGGTTGCAAAGGAAGTGATATGGTTGAAGTGCTTATTGAAGAGTTTTGGAATTGATCAGAGTACTCCAATAATTTTTGGAAATAACATGAGTTCATTATATTTGGAAACTAATCTTGTTTTTCAGGCTATGAATAAACACAAAGAGATTCAGTATCATTTCTTGAGAGAAAAGGTACTTTACAAAGAGATTGAAGTCTTGTATACACCAACAAAAAAGCAAGTTGCAGATATGTTGACAAAGAGCTTAGATGGAGCTAAATTACAAGATTTCAAAGAGATGGTAGGAATAAAGAAGAATGGCATGATCACAATTAGTATTGAGGGGGAGCTATTGGAACAAAGCAATCATCAATTGATGATTATGAAGTGCTTGAAGCACATCAAAAATCAATATGAAGTTAAAGAAGTCATTGAAGGAAGTGCAGCTTGTATACATACGTACATTACAGATGAAAATTCTTGTACAATAGGCATAGATGTTTATTAGAATGGTAAAGGAATAAATATAGTAGATGCAAGGTGAGTCTAGAATCATATGTATATAAGTCAATAATGTAAAGAAATTGAGGGAGAGTCATTAGGATTCAAGAGTTCATGTGATAGATGTGTAGAGAGTCATCTTCTTGACTTAGCGACGAGTCTTTCTCTAATTTCTCTCAGCCTGATCAAGCGGATGAAGAAATCTTTTGTACACATCTAATTTAGAAGTTAACCAAACTATGTTCAAAGTTTCATGGTCTAAAACTTTTCAGCTTGTATGTATGATCAATCGGAACATGTATATGTAAAGTTTGTAGATAAAGCTCTTGAGTCACGCATTTTTATGTGTGAGAGTTTTTCTTAGATCTCAATGCAAAATGTAAATTTTTTGATAACTGAGCATTCAAAAGATAAGTTATAAAGTAAGAAAGCTATAGCTAAAAGCATTTAGCAAAAAGGGGACTTGTGCTGTGAGAAATCAACTTAAGAAGTTGACCATGTCAAAGTTGCTTGTTCAAAGAGATAGTTGGTCTTAATCATCAAATCAGAGTTTTAGTGATTCTTTTGAAGATCTAATGAATGTTATGAGTGTGCAAAGGTAGCATGGAAGTATATGCATAATTAGATTGAAGAAATTTGAAGTTATTTGCAGGTAATGAAGTTAATCTCTAAAGCGGACTCTTTGAAGAAGAAGAAACTTCACACTGAGAAGTGTTTGTGAAGTATTTTGTAAATCATGGTAACATTTGTGTAATTTTTGGTGTATGCTTGCTATAGAAGTGTTCTTAAATCAGCATAGATCAAGCATTTGGAGATTAAGAGGTCTCCATCATCACAATGGCTTCTCCTCATCAGGGAGGCCTTACAATGTAGAGCATGATGGATCATTTGTGGACATCAAAGGGTGGAGTATTGAGTATATCTAATAGAATGTATCATTTATATACCAATAATAGTTTCGCATTTTAATTATGGTTCCCCCCCTATAGAAAGAATTATCACTACACGTCACTTGTTTTGGTATTGATGTTTCTCACTGATAGAGGGTGGAAATGTGAGGTTGTTAAAAAACCTTTATGGATCATTAGATCTTATATGCAAATCAATGAAGACATAAAATAATCAAATTGAATTTTGAGAAAATAAAAGGCAAAGGATATGTTTCTATGTGTGAAGTCATATTTGGAGTTTCAACCCGTCTCGAAGCTACCTCCAGCTATTTGTTTCATCCCCCATTAGTAGTATCAGAGCTTGTCAAAACCTTGAGACTTAGAAGGAATTAGTAAAAATAATTTTGAATGCAAAAGAAAAGATGATGATGATCAACCACAAAGACTAAGAGGAGTCAAAAGTATAGGAAAAAATAAACTAAAAAATTTGGTAAATTCAAATGGAAAGCTACCAAGAGATAACATCTACAAACTTGAAGACATTCATACAAATCAGATGGGTATGAAAATTTTATTCTATGTTAGGATGGTAAAGATATATGTATAAATATAAGTTATAGAAAGGAAACGTTCAGCTTTAGACGTTAACGATTAGTGGCTACCTTATTGATAAATGATTTTGTTGGTTACTAAGTGGTGCTTAGACAATTCCTTTGATCTTGAGAATGTTAACTCTAATATTTGAATGAATGGACTTAAAAGGATAGAATGTTCATATTTAATTTGTCTCAATATTTTAGGAACAATATTGTTGGGCACATACAAAGCTTGGATACATCCAAGAAAGTATAGGAGATCTTTGGAATATTATATCCATTTTCTACAAAAGCAAAAAAAACAAATCACCTAAAGAATGAGCTAAATAGTATAAGAAAGGCCCCAAGAACAAACATAAAAGAGTATGTAATGAAGGTGAACAAACATAGAAGAGTAGATTGGAGGCGTTATTAAATATGATGGCCGAGTGGCTCATATTCTCAAAGGCTTCAAAGAAGATGCAAGATGGAAGACCTTAACCACATGAGCGCATATTAGGTATTCCTTTCACGAGTTTAATCAATCATGCATGCTGAATGAGGAAATGAAGCAAGGAATATCTCAATCAAAGGATAATAAAGCACCTTTTCTATGCTAGTGAAGAAAAAGGAAAATGACATCGAAAACATTTTCATAGTAGGGATGAAAGCAAGATGTGTTATGGGATATCTAGACATACAAGTTCATTTTCACTAAATCAAGGATTAACAAAGGAATATGAAAGGAAGATGAAAGGAATATTCTTTCCTTTTTAAAACAAAGTAGAATATGTATTACGAAAAATCTAGCCCTACTTCATTTTCACTTTATCAGGGAGTAACTGAAATAAAAAAGTGTTGATTTGGAGCATGTTATCAAATAGAAGTACTTTGTTTGACGTGTTTACTAAAACTTTTCATGGATTAAAGATTCAATTATTAGAAGGATGCATTACAATGAAGGATCTAGGTTAGGACTTGAGAGGTCTATGGAAAAGCAAGACTTATAAATTCCGCATAATAAGTGAGGGACTAATAGAATCATCAAATTATTTTGGAATTCTAATCATTGATCCTATAAGAAAGTGTATTTACACTAATTGGTGACCGGTTTCTATTTTGTAGGATAACTAATTTTCTACATAAGTACATTTAGAGGTGTTGTACATTTATCCACAACTTTGTGTATCACTTATTATAGACCATTTAAATTTATAAAATATTAACCTAGCTTAGTCATATGCCTTTCTGGCTTCCTCTGCAACTTTAGGTGCTTATATTCATATGTCTATGTAGACAGAATCTAACCCAACTAACTGTCCATTTACCTTAGACTTTCTACATCGTGTATATTTGCTTCTTTTACAAATTGTTTTTATACATTTAATAAACGTTCCCAAATGGCGTCTTTCTTGGGTTTCATATCTATATAGTTTTGAGAACCTATAAATGGCAATGATACATCTCTACATATAGGTACACTGTTTTCATTGCAAGTCACCCATTTCGGTGTAGATGATTGTCATTGATATAGAATACTTTTGATGCGTTTCAAAGACCCGTACAAGAGCGTTTGGTATACATTGAATGTCTAGAATATGAAGTTCTTCATATTCTAACTAAATTGAAATTAGGAGGAAACGTAAGACTACAAACCAAGATTAAATATCTAGATTCATTTTTGGATTTCTAATATCTTCCAAGGCTGCCTAGGGAGTTTGTTTCCTCCCCCATCACCTATGTATGTTTTTATATTTATGTATGCATCTATGTACGTACGTATGTATATATATATATATATATATATATATATATATATATATATATATATGAATATATGTATGTATGTAGCTATGTATGTATTTATGCACGCATGTATGCATGCATGGATGTAGTTACATGTTTAGATAGTTATGTATATTTCTTGATATTTATGTATGTACATGTGTTTGTATATGGAAATGTGTGAATGTATGCATGTATGTATGGATATGTGTATGTATGTATGTACGTATGTGTGTATGTATGTATGTATGTATGTATGTATGTATGCATCTATGCATGTATGTATGTGTTACGTATGTGTCTATGTATATATGCATGTATGTATGTATTTATTAATTGTATATATGTATGTATGTACATATTATGCTTTATATATATATATATATATATATATATATATATATATATACACAAACACACACACACACACACATATATATATATATATATATATATATATATATATATATATATATATATATATATATATATATATATATATATATATATATATATATATATATATATATATATATATATATGTGTGTGTGTGTGTGTGTGTTTGTGTGTATATATATATATATATATATATATATATATATATATATATATATATATATATATATATATATATATATATATATATATATATATATATATATATATATGTATATGTATGTATGTATGTGTGTGTGTACATACATATGTATCTATCTTTACTATTAATTAGCGCATATATGTATGTATATATGTAGTTGTGCATATATATAGGTATGTATGTATCTATCTATGCATGAATGTATTCATGCATGTATGTACTTATGTATGTATGTATGCATGTATATATGTATGTATAAGGAATTGAACTCAGAACCACTTGGTTAGGAATGTGATGGGCTAACCACTTCCCCCAAAAGCCATGGTTGAGGATTAATTCCTAATCCTCTTAGTTAGGGTGTAGTTCAACCATCTCCTATCTATGAAGGGTGTGGTTCAACTGTCTCCTACCTATCACTTTATTACATTCTTTCCACCTTGGTCAATCATTTTCCTCAATGACGTACTCTTGTATCCCTCTAGCCTCGATGATCAGCTCCTTGAACTAGCTAAGTAGCCTTGAATTGATGTCCTTATCCTTGCACAATTTCTTGAACCTTGTTTGCAACCTTGGTCTCTTGAACTCTAAACCTTGGTGTCTTGAACCTTCTTGTTCGCAACCTTGGTGTCTTGGGCCCTTGTTCTCAACCTTAGCCTTGAACCTTGTTCTCACCCTTGTTCGGTATCTTGAACCCTCAATCAAGTGCCACCCATGGTTTTCCAAGGGCTTTATACTTTCTAGCTATCTCATTGGATTTTGAGAGTCTATTTTGAGAGCTTTCCAATGATATCTTACATGCCTCAATCAGACCTACCGATTGAGAGATACACCTCAATGTTTGTTAGGCTAACTTGTGAAAGCAAGGTGTGCTACTTTGTACCCCTTCATATAGAGAATGCCCAAGCGCCTTTGTTTACAAGTCATCAGGTCAATCCTCCTTTCCCAAGCCTACTTGCTAGCCTTTGATACCAATGTAAGGAATTGAGCTCACAACCTCTTACTTAGGAATGTGATGGGCTAACCACTCGCCCCGAAAGCCATGGTTGAGGATTACTTCCTAATCCTCTGTATTAGGGTGTAGTTCAACAATCTCCTATATGTGAAGGGTGTGGTTCAACCATCTCCTACCTATCACTTTATTACAATATGTATGTATGGATGTATGTATGTATGTATGTATGTATGAATGTATTTATGTATGTATGGATTTATGTATGTAAGTATATATGTGTTTTCATGTATTTACGAATGAAGTTATATAGGAAGGTTCGAAGCCATGTGCATATGTATGTATGTTTAAATTTAATGCCGATGGTTATATACACAAGTACATAGGTATGCATAAATCATTGTATATAGGTATGTATGCAGTTATTTACATATATATGTAGGAATAAATGTGATCATATTGTACATATGCATGCATGTAGCTATGTATATATATATATATATATATATATATATATATATATATATATATATATATATATATATATATATATATATATATATATATATATATATATATATATATATACATATATATATATATGTGTGTGTGTGTGTATGTGTATATATAGATAGTTATCAATATATATGTATACACACACAGACACTTACACACACACACATACATACACACACATACACACACACACACACATATATATATATATATATATATATAGAAACACACACAAGTATGTATATGTGTAGGTTTAAAGGTATGTGAATATTAATGTATGTTTGTTTGTATGTATGTATGTATTTATCCATACATACATACATACATACACACACATGCACACAATATATATATATATATATATATATATATATATATATATATATATATATATATATATATATATATATATATATATATAATGTTGCATTTATTCGACCAAATAATAGAAAAATACCAATTTTGTTTGGTTTATTTAGGGATTTCGGAGTAAACCTGAAATAAAAATGAAGTACAAATTTATTTTTGCTCAAAAGCTTTTTGATTGAAACACTTTTCGATCAAAAATATTTTCAATCAAAAGCACTTTAGATCCAAAAGTTGCTTCAAAACTATATATATATATATATATATATATATATATATATATATATATATATATATATATATATATATATATATATATATATATATATATATATATATATATATATATATTGTTTTTTCATTACATCGAAAAGCTTATTTTGAACATGCTTCCTAAGAATGTGGTAGAGGTCTGCTTCTACCATAGCAATCAGAGAGGACTTTGCTCACCATATCATTGAGGTAATAGTCTATTTTTCCTTTATTTTCTATTTCATTGTTATGTTTATTGTGTGTTTTGCATATGTTATGATTCGCATGTGGGTCTCTTCCATATGTATTATTTGTATTTATGTGATTGGTTTTATGCCTTTGAATCATAAATAGTATACATGTTTGACTCCTGGAAGCATTTCGTACTTCTATAGTTTGATGAATAAAATTAAAAATAAATCACTACTATGATTCTCTACCTCACTACATCGATTATTACTCTCACAATTATAGTATAGAACTAGGCAATAGATCTATTGAGATTTTTCAAATCTGCACCTCAATTTTTACTCTCTCAATAGTATAGGTAGTGTATTTGGGCTATTGTGACTATCTCATTCTTTGACTCTTACTCTCACAATAGTCATTTAGATTTGTGTGAAATAATTACACAGTGTAGGGTCACTGGGCATGTAGAAACTATTGTCATCGTCTAATTCTTTGACTTTTACTATGAGAGTAGTTAATACACTCATGTGAGAAGAGTCATACATATATAGGAAGTGTATATGAACTATTATGAATGTCTAATTATTTGACTCTTACTTTATTAGTAGTTAGATAGATTCACTTCAAGATTATAATTAAAATTTCTATTTAATTATAAATATACTTATCTATCTATCTATCCATATTTCTCTGTATGGAATTTTGCATGTATGTATTTACCTATCTATGTACATTTATCTATATATTCATCTATTTATCCATGCACTTTTTAATCTATCTATGTATCCATCTATCTATCTATTCCATTATCTATGCATCCAATTTTTCATATATCAGTCATTTATTTGTTTATATATAGATCTATGTATCTATATTTATCTATCTATTCAATTATCTATCCATTCAATTATTCATTTATCCATCATTTATTTATCTATATATAGATCCAACTATCTATATTTATCTATCCATTCAATTATTAATTTATCTATAATTTATTTATCTATGTGTAGGTCTACCTATCTATTCAATTATCTATCCATGCAATTATTCATCTATCGATCATTTATTTGTCTATATATTGATTTACATATCCATACACTTATTGATTTATCTATTTATATGTGTGCTTGAAATGTATTTAAGTATCTATCATTCTTTTAGTCTTATCTTTTTTATTATTGTTTTTATGAATTAGAATAGTGTTCAAAAATTTAATATTAATCAATTTATCTGAGAGTTTATTTCTTATATTTGCATAGATGGGAGATAAAATAAATAAGAATGAGCAAACTTATTTGGAAGAGTTTGTCTACTCGTACATGTATGGAATGTGAAAAGACTATATCATAGTACCAATGGATACATAAAATTACAAGGAGTTCATCGAACAACTATGTAGAACATCATATATTAACATTGAAGATAAATCTAGAAGTGTATCATGCGGAGCACAAATACTAGGTGAATGAATGTCCAAAGATCTCACTCACATCCTTGGACAAATAGTCAAAGTAGTAGATTTATTGGACTTGGATATCACAACAATGCCAATATTTATCGACAGAAACATTTTCTTTTAACATTATCAAACAATGAAGAGAGGACAGGGGATGAGACTTGACACTATGGAATAGGCAAACAGACCAATGATAGTAACAACAATAGATTCATACATAGATGTACATGTGAATATGGAAGATCAAACATCCATTAGCCTATGTTTACTCCCATATTCATGTGTTCATTTTGAAGATGTTGATCTCATGGTAGAGGGACAATATGGAATGGTCCATAAAGTAAGAATAGGTGAGCCAAGGTTCATCTACAAAATTTATGTAGAAAATTTATTCAAACTACACTATGGTGACTTACAAACATGAGAGAATGTAGCAATGAATGAGGCCACCATATTACCTATTACCCATAGTGGAATAATCAGTGCAATTGCATTAGCTAGACATCATAGTAAAACTCCATGCCTCATTTACAAATTTTGGAATAGTAGTACATTGGACATGTGGCTTGAGAAAATGAAAAAGGAGTATTTAAACATACCATGAAGCAGAAGTATCAAAGACACACAAGCAGATAGAGCTATAATGAAGACAAATATAAAGAATTTAATCAATGGATTGTTGCAAACATCAATCCTACACACTTGTAATATTTCACGTCATGATATCCATCTAGGAAACATAGTTGCATTTTGAAGGCAAGCATGTGTACATTGGACTATGTGACTTTAGAAGACCAACACATTTTCCCAAAAAAATGTTTTCCAAAGTTATTAGATCTTGACATATCAACTATAAACGAGTGGAGTCAAAAGTATTGGTGGATTGCACCACAACACATATCCACTTGCCCTCTACCATTCAATAAAATTTGGGAGATCTATAATATTTCAATACTTCTTTTGCAAATTTTAAAATACATAGATTTAGATAGTAACTCCATTGCCAAAAGATGGAGTTTATAAGTTCATGCATTAGAATAGCTATAATAAAGTGATAGGTAGGAGATGGTTGAGCCACACCCTTCATAGATAGGAGATGGTTGAACCACACCCTAAGAGAGAGGATTAGGAAGTAATCCTCAACCATGGCTTTTGGAGCAAGTGGTTAGCCCATCACATTCCTAACCAAGAGGTTGTGAGTTCAATTCTTTACATTGATATCAGGGCCGAGGAAGTAGGCTTGGGAAAGGTGGATTAATCTAATGGCCTCTAAAAAAGGGAAGTTGGGCGTCCTCTATATGAAAGGGTACAAAGTAGCACACGTTGCTTGCATAAGTTAGCCCAACAAATATTGAGGTGTATCTCTCAATCCATAGGTTGGATGGAGGCATGTAAGATATCATTGGAAAGCTCTCGAAACAGACATTCCAAATCTAATGAGATAGCTAGAAAGTGTAAGGGTATCAGGAAACCATGGGCTTCACTTGATTGAGGGTTCAAGATGATGATGCAAATAGATCCAAGCCTACATATTTGGACAATTAGCTATTCACTTCTATGTACACACATGAAGTCTCATATGAATACCCACTTGTAAAAGTTTGGTTTTACTCCTTGTAAAAGTGCATATGTAAAAAAGGCACTTACATACACATGGAGTTTGGAGAATCAATTATGAGAGTTTTGGTGGAGAGTTGATGAGAGAGGAAGTCCTAAATTTTAGGTACACTTTTTGGCAGAGTTTGAAATTCAAACATTGAAAATTAGCTCCACATTTAAGCTATAAAAGTGACTCAAAATGTTGCATGCATATGAGCCCAATTCGCAAGAGTTTTCAGAGGGATTCTACTTGGGTATTGAGCTCTCACTATAGCTCTACCATTGCCCTCATATTATGCAATTATTCATTTCCAATATCATTGTACGTTATGTGTAGTAATACATACATGTCGATCATGTTCTCTTGTCTCTACTCTGTCAAGTGCTACTAAGAATAGTGAATTTCTTAGAGCTATTTCGTAGCATGTAATGAATAATTTTGAGTGATTTAAAGTGCTATATCGTCATTAGACAGTCTAATCATATGCCACAAAATTTCATCTTGATTGCTTCAGCCATGTCTAAGCAATTTTCGAATTACTGATCTCTGGTCTGCAATCTATTCTGATCCTAAAAAGTCGGGATACAACCCAGACTTGCCAAAGATCATTCTCCTTTCCTAATTGATCATTTTGAGTGAAATAACTTGTGGAAGTTAGGTATCTAAGATAACTAGATATTCCCAAATTGATTTTGTCCAATTGTTAGCGGAGAAAGAGAACTTTTCATTTCTCAAAAATATAGTGACCAAAATAAAAAGTTTTTTGTCAATGATTATCTGTTTTGATTCAAAAATTTGAGAATCATCTTCCAAAGCACTTAGGTGATTAGTTGTACTTTTTGGAAAGCTCAAGGGTCAAATCTTCACTCCTCAACTCAACTTTGGCTGGTGTGAAGCAAGAATTTGCAAAAAACTCATCTCTGCAAGGTGCCCACCATCTCCTCCAATACTGGTATGAGAGCAACATCAAGGTAAAATGGGAGATGGATTTCTATCATTCGTTGATCAATTGGACAGGGGCAATAATCCAACAGGGTCCCTAAGGATGATGACTTACCTCCAAGGAAGAAGCTTGTATGGATACATCTTTGGAGATGAAGAACTAACCTTTAGAAGAAAAAATTAACCTACAAAAGAGGTGCAAGAGAGACTAGTTGCATGGTGTGGAAAGGATGCTCTAGCTAAGTCTCACATACTCAACTCAATCTTTGGTTTTTTGTTCCCTCATATTAGGAATTCTAAGACTTCCCAAGAGACTTGGGATGTGCTATCTTCATACTTCTCATCAAATACAAGGGCCACAAAGCACCAGCTTTGGATGGAGTTTACAACCTTGAAGAAGCAACTAAAGCAAAGTGTAGCTATGTGACCAAGATGAAGGATGTCAGTGACCAACTTGGGAGTACTAGAGAAGAAATAGAAGAGGAGCAAAAATTAAGGTAGATCATAAGTGGCATCAAGGCTGATGACAAATGGGAGTCTTTCACCATAGCAATGGACCTATATATGGACATGCACATACCCGACCTCACTACATTGATGGGGAAACTCTTCACACATGAGACAATGCTAAACAAGAATGGAGATATTTCTTGAGGTAATTAATCTTCTGCCCTTTGCATAGATAAGAATAGGAATAAAGATAAAGGCAAAGGTAAGAAGAATGAAGAAGATGCAAGTACCTCTCAAGTGAATTTCATAGGTAAAGGAAGTGGTACTAGAGGTAGGGGCAGAGGAGGAAAACAAGGCACGGGGAGACCATATAGTTCTTCACCTTCAAAATTTCTAGCTTGATCAATCATACCACAAATGAGTGCTTTAGGAACACAAAGAGTCAGACAGGAAGAAACTTCCACAAAGGAGGCTATGGACAATCAAGAGGCAGGCTCAATAATGGAGGAAACAATTACCATCACAGCTACAACCAAGGCTTCAACAACAACTATCAAGGAGGTTTTAGAGGAAGGAGTGACTACAACAATTCTATAGATGACCAAGAGGACTCTCTATTGCTAATGAATATGATAGGGAAGCAAGGTAAAGATGATGAATACCTATTCTATATTGATTCTGGTTGTTCCAATCATGTAGCTAGCAATATAGCACTATTGTCTGACCTTGAAGAACCTAACGGGAAGCATGAAGTCCAAACAGGTGATGACACTAGACACTTAGTAAAGAAAATTGGAAATGTTAAAGCGTCTAATGGTAATATGAACCTTCTAAGCAAAGTATTGTATGTGCCAACAATAACTAAAACTCTAATCAGTGTTGGACATATTGTTAAAAAGGGTTTAGAGGTTTGATTCACAAGACATGGAGAATATGTGGAGGGTCCTCAACAAGGCTTCAAGAGGATTGAAAAAGGTGAGAAATCTGGTAGACTTTTTACCTTTGAAGTTGAAGATACAAGAAACATTTCTCTCTTCAATTACAAGAACCAAACCCTATCTGAATTGGAGATATGGCATAAGAGACTAGGTCATATAGGTGAAAGGACATTGAAGAAAATGTGCAAGGATCAAAGTGTGCTTGGCGTCCCAAATGTTTCAAAGCAACACATGATTTACAAATGTGGAGCATGCCAATTTGGCAAGTCACATAGTCAACCATTCAACAAAAGAGGATACATGTATGACGATTACTTGGGTCCTTGTACACACAAATGTGTGGGGTCCTGCTGGAGTTAGACATCTGCGGAAGCACGAGAACAGCACAAGGAAGAAGAAGAAGCTTGGAGCACAACACACAAGACTGAATGTATTACTAGAGAATGTACAAAGATAAGTAGCCCATTAGGGCAATAGGCGTATATATGAGCCGGGGGAAAAAACCTCCTAAAGAGGGAAAAAAGTGCCCCGGCGGTGTCGGGATGAAATCCCGCAGGGAGTGTGCATTGTTTTTTTTCAAAGTTCATTGTTTTATGAGTTTTTGTGTGATGTTTTGCTTTAAAAGAGGGTATATTTCATGCATGATTTGACTGATTTGATTGCCTGTTCAATAAGAAACCATGTTAGGACCGTGCGTGTAAATAACTGACATTAGACCCATGAAAACCTAGGTTTGACCCTTCGAAAGTGACTGAAAATGAGGGTTTATCCCATGAAAAATATACTTGAACCCTTGGAAACCCTTGGAGTCTAGGCTGAAATTGTAAATAAACCATTAAATTGACGAGCTTGAGATAACTGTGAGGAAAACCCTCATTTTCCCGACCAAAAACCCTAGGTCGGACCTTTGGAATCGGCGTTTAACCTAGGTGAAACCCTTGAAAATAATTAATTTTGTATATACAATGTGAAACCAAAACTAAAAATAAAAAGGAGAAAATCAAAAATAGAATTGAGAGATGGGATTTTCTAAGAATAGTAAGTGAACATGCATGGTGGTTTGAAATTGGAAAGTTGACTAAGGAGGTCAGAAGATTCTAGATAAGTCCTAGCCAGGGGGAAACCTATAAATAGGTGTCCAGACATCATTTATTTCCCCCCGTCGAACTTCTTGGTGAATCTTCACTTTCAGGTTTATGCGGTTTCTGATTATCTGAAGTAAAGAGAAGGGAGGCTACTGTTGAGGATACTTGAAGAAAACAACGGACCGAAGTGAAGACCTAAAGAAAAGCTTGGACTGCGAAGACCGAAGCAGAATCCCGTAGGCGATTTCTCGCACTGTAGCGAGGGATCTATTTTATATCGTTCGATCCGCATTGTAGCAGCGGTGTTTATATTGTATCATCGCACCGCACTGTAGCGGTTTTATTGTGCCGTCGGCCCGCACTGTAGCGGCCTGTTTGTATCATTAATTTTATTGGAGGCTTCAGTTTTATTTCCGATTGTATCTTCGAGCTTGATCTACATCACGTGTATCACTGCGTTACCCCCCCATTGTCTCTTTTCGACGCCCACGGTCCCAAGTCTCGACACTTCCGAGGGGCAAGGGACCCTACGAGGATCGTGCACGCTCCGAAGAGCACAGGCGAGGCGCCCAGCGCGCAGACGCCGCTCGCAGGACAGCGGGAACGGCGCACCAGAGCGGGGCCTGATCCAACCCCACGCGCCGGCTTCCTGCCACGACGTCCTTCTTCCCGACACCTGAACCCGACGTGAAGCGAGGTGGTTGCCCGGTGATCCTCGACGCTGTCGTCACGATTTGGAGCCATTGCTTTCGGCATAAGATGTTTTGGAGAGGCATCCACCGCTATCATATCGTCAGGAAGATTTGAGCAAAACCGTGTATACAAGCATTCAAGAGGCACTATGCTGATAACTTGATGGGGCTCAATGCATATGATCGGCATAAGAAATTTATGAATGACTATGCTCTTCACTATGGCAAAGTATCTGTGAACATAGAGGAAAGGAGGCCTATCAAGACTGATCAGGATACTTTGCGTGAAACTTACAGGTTTATTCGAACTGAAGAAGACGATTCTGACAACACATGGGAACAAAGATTGGCAAAGCGATACTACGATAAACTTTTCAAGGAATATTGTATCGCTGACATGTCACATTACAAGGATGGAAAGATTGGAATGAGGTGGCGTTCGGAGAAGGAAGTTATTTCTGGAAAAGGCCAGTTCATCTTTGGAAGCAAGAATTGTGATGTCAAGGAGGATCTTTCCAGTTATGAGAGGATTTTCACGGACGTGGCAGTTCTTGGAGGGGCGGCTGCTGGAGGTCGAAACGCATGCGGTGGAGAGGGTTTTTTTTAGCAATTTCAGAAGAAAAGAGTGGGGATCGTCGATCTGGGTGGCATGTGGAAGAAGTAGAGAGGCACACATTAACCGACTGCACAGGGGCGCTCACATCTGGGAGGACAGAGAATCGGGGCTTGTCGCATCATCAAACTTCCAAGTCTCGACATTTTTGAAGCCTCACATTTGCGAGAGCTGGACTTCATTCCTTAGCTCTGAGAGCGTACCAGCACGATCTGTGATTTGAAGCTAGAGGCTGAGAGGGAAAGAAAGGCACAACATATATGTGAGGACGCTAAAGGATGCCTTTCTTCTATCTGCGTTATTCTCATGAAGCTTCCATCGAGGCCAATTCACGAGCTATTTCCTGGAAATCCTCGATGCAGGGCATTTGGGAAAGGATTCAGTATGCACTCTCTGATTGGATGTTTGCTTCTCCATATATCAAACTCTAACTGTGCGTGCCACTTATCTGAAGACTACCTAATGACATTGCTAATCCTGAAATGTTACAACATGGTGGCTGAAGCGTTCTGACTTGAGAACTGATTGTCGATGAAGCTCAGATAAATTGTGAAGCAATCAAAGTTTGAAACTCCTTCAACGGAGTCGCTCAGACATACAGTAGAAAGATTCAGTTGTGGTTTAATTATGCTCTTTGTGAGAAAGAGCGTCTTCAATAGAACTCCAGCGATGCTGCTCACATATGATGATGTTTATATACTGAAGCTAGATGATTCGCTGGACGTTAAGCATAATGTCCAATTTGTGTACAGGCATATGGCTTGAAAGTTGATGCTGTTTGTCCAGGCAAGAAAGGTGGTGAATACTGTAAACTGCTGTACATGACTTTACAGGCCATCAGACTTACACTGAATTGCCTGGGCATAATTTTGTGTTGACTGCTACTTTTGAAGAAGTTGAATCGAAGAATTACGATATCCTAGTCATTCCAGGTGGCAGAGCTCCCGAGTACCTTTCTGCGAATGATTCTGTGATCGAGTTTATAAAAGGCTTTGCAGTTTAACAAACCTATTGCTTCTATTTGCCATGGTCAACAAAATTTGGCTGCTGCAGTGAGTGGTAGCGTGAAGGGGGAGTTCCGTGCAAGGAGGAGGACTGTAACCGGCAACTTTCTAGCGGGAGATTGCCTCAACAGTGATGGTGCATACGATCGGTCTTCTCTGAATATGAACGACATGATTGGTAATAGTAATGGAAGGCTTGTATTTCCCGGTACCTCCTTCCGTAATTCATGCTTGAGTGTGGAGATCAACGGATTTCTCATACTCGTGCAAGGATCTGCTGCGGCTGTTCAGCCAGGTACACCGAGGAGTTCAGAGTCCCGACTTTAAATCCCATCTCTGCTGTTCCGCAAGTAGCTGCTCGTTTCTTCAACATTATCTGAATCCAGGAAAGGCGATCCGCACACGCACACATCGATGCCCTTCGTTCACAGTGTTCAGTTTTTGGGTCTGCCCAACAATTTTGCCTCGCCCACTTGCGTTGATTCTCGAGGAACGGGTATTGAATTGATGATGTCGGTGCAAATTCCAGGTTCAATTTCAATATAATAAGCTTGCACGGTATGAATTGTCTCTGAAAAAACGCAACCATTATCAATCAGATCAGTTGATTTAGCTTTAGTGGCATCACGTATTGTTCAATGCTCTCTTTGATTATACGTAAGAAAAGAAAACTTTCGTAGTTAAATCTCCTTCAATGTCATTGCATTAGGTCCTGTTTCTCAAGAAAGATCTCCAGCAATCAGATTTTTCGTATGAAGAGGGCAGCCTATATTCAATCTGACAATGCTAGGTTCGATAGTTTATTCTCATCACATCAATGCGCCGTGATTTTGTTCAACATTCTTTAGCCAAGCTATGGGCTGCATCTGCGCTTTCAATGGTTACGCTCCTCAAAGGAAGTACCTACATATTTATGATTGATGGATATTAAGGCGAAGGAGGGCCATTCGAGATTTCTGTTGACAGATTAACTTGACTGTGGTTAATGTTGAGGCATGCCTTTGGATGTTTAGTTCAATTGTGGTTTATTATATGCTGTCGTTGTTATGTGATGATTGCTGTCCCTAATCATGCGAACCCGCCAGAAAATCCTTAAAGAATGGAGTTGGCTTGTTGGAATGCTCTTGCATTGGTACGTGCTGTGCTCGACGGCATTTGGAAAATAAACTGTAAATAAGGAGAATACATATATTTTTTTTTAGTGCCCTTGACTCACTTATGATATCACTAAATTCTATTAAAGTAATATGAAAAATAGAGACTTGTCTCATCTGAGTTCCGAGGTCCTCGTGGATAGTTGGTCAAAATACGAATGGTCACTCCTTTTCCCCTCCTTTCCATGAAACCCGACGACATCCTGGTGAACCCGACGTGAAAGGAGGGGGTGAGTGAGTTATAGAGCCACAAAGATTAGCATAATTAAAATGGAAGAGATCCTAGCTCAATTCCTACGATTTCAAGAAGAGGATAGGCGTCAAAAAGCCATCCAATCACTTTATGAACGTCTAGTCAATCGGTGTGGCTTTTTCAATGGAAAGAATGTCTCAAAGTTCTGCAAAGAATATGAACTCGAGGCCAAATATCTAGGTGTCGGACTAAGTCCAATGACGGAAAAAGAACTATGTGAAAACTTTATCTATGTGTCGGGATACGACATACGAGACCAAATAATGCGAATAAATCAAACGACATGGTCCCAATACAAAGCGACACTCCTCAAGCAGTTTATGCTAGAGGATCTTGATAAAGTAACTCGTAGATCTTTCCTGAGGTGGGTTCATATGCCCAAAGACCAACCAATTCTTGAGATCAAAGAAGAGTTTGAGCGACAATATGATGATCTTTCTGAGCACGATAAGAGGTGCATGAGTCATGAAAGAGTTTCGTTGTTTCTTCGAACAATCGATGTTAATGCCCGAGAGGAGTTAATTCCACTTCTTCAAGATATAGACTCCGACTCAGGACTCACAGAGGATTGGATGCTCGTCCATGAAGCTGTGATGAAATACGTAAAGAAACAACAAACAATAGAGAAATTTTTAAATGATTGGAGAACAGATCTTCAAACAGATGAAAATTATAACCATGTTCCAGGCATTTTACCAATCGTGGATAATGTTCAAGTCCATGAGGTTGTAGAGACCCCATTTGGGCATGAAGTAGATATGCATGGGCTTAATATTCATAGTAATGATGAGAAATATGAAGAAACTTCTAAAAGTGCGATTGATGTAACCTCAAAGGTTACAAGGTGCCAAGAGCCCCTAGACTTCTTTACAATGATTATATCTTTAGGTGCCATGAGTGGACAAAGCCCGAAGATGGGAGGATCAAAAGAGCAAGTAGAAGCTAATCAAAATCAAACCAAACTAAATCAAAATCAAACCAAATTAAACCAACATCAAACCAAACAAACAACAAACATAAAACAAAACAAAAACCAACAAAACCCAACAAGAAATCAAGATGAAGCTTCCTCTACTCCGATAAATTCCTCACATCGAATAAAAGATAATCAAACAAATCAAGAAACATATCAAAATGCAAACAAAGAGATAGAGATATCTAGAAGGCTCATAGGTGACCAAATGAAGATAAAAGATGAGATACAAATAGAGAACCTAATAAATATGTCTGAAGATCGAGCTCGAGATGCATCTTTACATGATGACATCGGGCAAGATGTGGAGTATGATTGGATGTCACTTGATGGTGATGATCCTTTTCTAACACAAGATTCGGATAGAACTTCTGATCTAATGACTGAATTACATGAAGGAACTCCCATGGAACATGATGTTGAATCTAAGGACCTGTCAATAGAAGATCCGATGGGTAAGAAAATAGATATGCAGGAATCCGCATTATACATGCATACAGAGATGCAAGAAAATGAACCTACTTATATGAAGGAGGACATGCAAATAATGAGTCCTCTAGAGATTGAAATGTGTGATGACGAAGATGAGTATGATGCTAATCTAGAGGAAGTACAAATGATAAGCCCTCTAGATAGTGATATGTATGTCGATGGTGATAAGCATGATCCGAATCCTACGGATAGTCTAGATCTAGATCAAGATCAAGATCAAGATACTGATATTCTTTTGAGTGATGTCACATTGGACAAAGATCCCACACATAAAAAAGAGGATAAGTTGGATGGAGTTCAAAATAATGATATGTATGTAAATGAAGCTACACTCTATGAAGAGAGAAATATGAATGAACATGAGGAGGATGGGAAAATACCATTGATCATTTCTCTAAATACTGATATGTATGTCAAAAATAATCATGTTGAGTTGAGTCCACACGTTGAAGAAATTGAGCATAAAGTGGCAGATGAAATGTTTATTGTGACATATGATAAATCAGATGCGTGTATAGCATTGAAGGATATTCAATGTAAAACTATTGAGCCAAACGATTGCAACGATGAAGCTCAAGTTGATTTGGATGCGTATGTTGAGATTCTCATACATGATGAGATTCTTGAGCAAGAATCAGTGATTGAAGAATCAATGCTTGAAGAAGGTGGACTAAGTACATCCTCTGAAGAGAATGAGCAAGAAATGATTGAGAGATATGAAAAATTCTATGATGGGATCTTGAATAAAGAAGTTGAGTTCCCGTCAATCTACATGCACTGTCCTATAAGGTGTAAAAATTATGATGAGTTTGATCTTGATAAGAAAGTCTCTAGTGATATTGAAGATGAAGACTTTCTTGGATTCAGTGATATTGAGTCTCTTCATGAAAATGGGCAAATGAATCTGGAAAAAGACAATGATGAAGAGTTTCTGGAAAGATTGGAGAAAGAAGCAGACTTCATAATTTCCGAAACTCAGTCAGGAAGGAATGATTTTGCCATGGAGAATAAAGATGACTGTGTCTTGATGTCTGAGTATGATGAACACTTCCATTTGAAGTGGGATTCAAATGATTCTATTCAAAAACCTCATCTTAATGGTGATGAAGACATGATAGAAGATATTGAAAGGAATAAAACTCCTATAAATGATCTCAAGCATGAAATAAAAGAAAATACATGCTTGCAAGAAAATTTCAATTATGAATCAAACATATGCAAATTTCAAACTTCATATACATGTATTCATGACTCTGCACATGATGAATTTGAAAGAATCATAAATAAAGATACTTATGCTCAGATAATTGAAATATGGATATCCAAATTCTCTGTGAGTTACAAAGACCAAACAAGCTGCCAAGAGGTAAACAAGCAAAAAAGGTGGCTTGTATACATATTTACTATATTTATGAATGCAACACTGATTGGTGCAATTCAAAGATGGCTTGTTTTTAAACATACCTTCTTTGGAGAATTTATTTGTGAAAATGTATTGGAAAGGAATTTCCTGTATTCACAAGAAATTCAAAAGTGACTTTTGTAAATATAATTATGAAAATACTTAATAATTATGTTTTGATTTTTTTGAGATGGATAAAAGCAAATATAAAAAAAAAATAAATAAATAAATAAATAAACAAATAAATGCATAAATAAATAGATCAAGAAAATGCATCTAGCTCTCAAGAAAATGAAAATTTTTCAAAATAAACTTTTTGAATATGATGCTACTAATGTGTTTTCTAAGTTTATATAAACAGGTGTTGATATGGAGCTAATTGGAGATCTAGAAGTTTGATGGATTGTGCAGGAGGCAACCACTTTCAAATTACATCTTTATGGTTTATTGCAAATGGTTTTTGAAGTTCTTTCATGGGTTGCATGTACATATTGTGTCATATGATTTGATGTTTCTTATGATTTGTTTAGTTTCTATGAGTGCAGGAATGATCAAGCAAAGCCAACGGAGATGATGACTCAAGAACAAAGCCGTGAAAATCTTTTCCATTAGCTATCGTGCTTTAACCCTGATCTTTTCTTTGCACCATTTTTGAGATGCATTGCATACCAAATATGCATGTAAAAATATATAGGAAACACGTCTTTGAAATTCCGTAGAAGCACGTCCATCTGCACAATTAGATAGGTAAATATCATTGAAAAATAATAAATCAAGTTTTGAGAGATAAGAGAGAACAGATCTAAGTAAGGAAGAGTGATTGCATCTTTAGGAGAGTGGAGTTGAGAGTGATGTGAGCTTCCTTGCTTAGATACCATGAAACTTTGATATTTTTGCACCATTTTGTTTCTCTTCATGCACCTAAAACATGCATAAATGAAATGTAAAGAGCACGAGTGATATTTTCGTTAAAACCCATAGTTGCACGAGTGATTGCACTTGTATTGAATTGTATATCCATGATGAAAATGTGAGTTCAATTTGAGTGTACATCCTCAACACCGAATTCCTAATACCTCCCTATTTGCACCATGCTGTTTCTTATGCACTTAGAGTATGCATATGTAGGGCTCATTACATGGCCGTGCATAGGCACATTTGTTTTAACCCATGCACTTGATTTCACTCACATTTGGATTCTTGAAGACTTGCAGATACCGAGATCGATGGTGGTACATCCGGAGGATGTACAGGTTCAGAGGGGGTGGATGTCGTCACGATTTGGAGCCATTGCTTTCGGCATAAGATGTTTTGGAGAGGCATCCACCGCTATCATATCGTCAGGAAGATTTGAGCAAAACCGTGTATACAAGCATTCAAGAGGCACTATGCTGATAACTTGATGGGGCTCAATGCATATGATCGGCATAAGAAATTTATGAATGACTATGCTCTTCACTATGGCAAAGTATCTGTGAACATAGAGGAAAGGAGGCCTATCAAGACTGATCAGGATACTTTGCGTGAAACTTACAGGTTTATTCGAACTGAAGAAGACGATTCTGACAACACATGGGAACAAAGATTGGCAAAGCGATACTACGATAAACTTTTCAAGGAATATTGTATCGCTGACATGTCACATTACAAGGATGGAAAGATTGGAATGAGGTGGCGTTCGGAGAAGGAAGTTATTTCTGGAAAAGGCCAGTTCATCTTTGGAAGCAAGAATTGTGATGTCAAGGAGGATCTTTCCAGTTATGAGAGGATTTTCACGGACGTGGCAGTTCTTGGAGGGGCGGCTGCTGGAGGTCGAAACGCATGCGGTGGAGAGGGTTTTTTTTAGCAATTTCAGAAGAAAAGAGTGGGGATCGTCGATCTGGGTGGCATGTGGAAGAAGTAGAGAGGCACACATTAACCGACTGCACAGGGGCGCTCACATCTGGGAGGACAGAGAATCGGGGCTTGTCGCATCATCAAACTTCCAAGTCTCGACATTTTTGAAGCCTCACATTTGCGAGAGCTGGACTTCATTCCTTAGCTCTGAGAGCGTACCAGCACGATCTGTGATTTGAAGCTAGAGGCTGAGAGGGAAAGAAAGGCACAACATATATGTGAGGACGCTAAAGGATGCCTTTCTTCTATCTGCGTTATTCTCATGAAGCTTCCATCGAGGCCAATTCACGAGCTATTTCCTGGAAATCCTCGATGCAGGGCATTTGGGAAAGGATTCAGTATGCACTCTCTGATTGGATGTTTGCTTCTCCATATATCAAACTCTAACTGTGCGTGCCACTTATCTGAAGACTACCTAATGACATTGCTAATCCTGAAATGTTACAACATGGTGGCTGAAGCGTTCTGACTTGAGAACTGATTGTCGATGAAGCTCAGATAAATTGTGAAGCAATCAAAGTTTGAAACTCCTTCAACGGAGTCGCTCAGACATACAGTAGAAAGATTCAGTTGTGGTTTAATTATGCTCTTTGTGAGAAAGAGCGTCTTCAATAGAACTCCAGCGATGCTGCTCACATATGATGATGTTTATATACTGAAGCTAGATGATTCGCTGGACGTTAAGCATAATGTCCAATTTGTGTACAGGCATATGGCTTGAAAGTTGATGCTGTTTGTCCAGGCAAGAAAGGTGGTGAATACTGTAAACTGCTGTACATGACTTTACAGGCCATCAGACTTACACTGAATTGCCTGGGCATAATTTTGTGTTGACTGCTACTTTTGAAGAAGTTGAATCGAAGAATTACGATATCCTAGTCATTCCAGGTGGCAGAGCTCCCGAGTACCTTTCTGCGAATGATTCTGTGATCGAGTTTATAAAAGGCTTTGCAGTTTAACAAACCTATTGCTTCTATTTGCCATGGTCAACAAAATTTGGCTGCTGCAGTGAGTGGTAGCGTGAAGGGGGAGTTCCGTGCAAGGAGGAGGACTGTAACCGGCAACTTTCTAGCGGCAGATTGCCTCAACAGTGATGGTGCATACGATCGGTCTTCTCTGAATATGAACGACATGATTGGTAATAGTAATGGAAGGCTTGTATTTCCCGGTACCTCCTTCCGTAATTCATGCTTGAGTGTGGAGATCAACGGATTTCTCATACTCGTGCAAGGATCTGCTGCGGCTGTTCAGCCAGGTACACCGAGGAGTTCAGAGTCCCGACTTTAAATCCCATCTCTGCTGTTCCGCAAGTAGCTGCTCGTTTCTTCAACATTATCTGAATCCAGGAAAGGCGATCCGCACACGCACACATCGATGCCCTTCGTTCACAGTGTTCAGTTTTTGGGTCTGCCCAACAATTTTGCCTCGCCCACTTGCGTTGATTCTCGAGGAACGGGTATTGAATTGATGATGTCGGTGCAAATTCCAGGTTCAATTTCAATATAATAAGCTTGCACGGTATGAATTGTCTCTGAAAAAACGCAACCATTATCAATCAGATCAGTTGATTTAGCTTTAGTGGCATCACGTATTGTTCAATGCTCTCTTTGATTATACGTAAGAAAAGAAAACTTTCGTAGTTAAATCTCCTTCAATGTCATTGCATTAGGTCCTGTTTCTCAAGAAAGATCTCCAGCAATCAGATTTTTCGTATGAAGAGGGCAGCCTATATTCAATCTGACAATGCTAGGTTCGATAGTTTATTCTCATCACATCAATGCGCCGTGATTTTGTTCAACATTCTTTAGCCAAGCTATGGGCTGCATCTGCGCTTTCAATGGTTACGCTCCTCAAAGGAAGTACCTACATATTTATGATTGATGGATATTAAGGCGAAGGAGGGCCATTCGAGATTTCTGTTGACAGATTAACTTGACTGTGGTTAATGTTGAGGCATGCCTTTGGATGTTTAGTTCAATTGTGGTTTATTATATGCTGTCGTTGTTATGTGATGATTGCTGTCCCTAATCATGCGAACCCGCCAGAAAATCCTTAAAGAATGGAGTTGGCTTGTTGGAATGCTCTTGCATTGGTACGTGCTGTGCTCGACGGCATTTGGAAAATAAACTGTAAATAAGGAGAATACATATATTTTTTTTTAGTGCCCTTGACTCACTTATGATATCACTAAATTCTATTAAAGTAATATGAAAAATAGAGACTTGTCTCATCTGAGTTCCGAGGTCCTCGTGGATAGTTGGTCAAAATACGAATGGTCACTCCTTTTCCCCTCCTTTCCATGAAACCCGACGACAACGCGTCACCTACTCCTTGCGGAAAGAGACAAGAACCTCGGCATCAGACAGAGACTTCAGGTACTAGCATTTCAAGTTATTTGAAATTTTGCATTGTTTCGCACACACATTGAACAGAAAGACTGTTTTGCTGCTTGCGTTTGAGCATCCACACTTTGCATTAGTTTAGTCCATACGTGTGAGCACTTTTTTTCTTGCTAGGACTAGGGATTTACTGATTTCATAGCTTAGACAAAACATTAGAAAACTTATCACAAAAAGGGGGAAAATACATTGAAATCTTGGGAATCGAAGAGAGGACAGTTTGATTAGACTTTGGCCTAGGCAAATCAGAGAGCTTAGACTGACCTTTACCTCCTGGCTCGTGACTCATCAAGCCTCTTCTCTGATCTCTACTCTGAGCTTAGAGAGATAGTTGAACCACTTACACTAGACCTTGTGCTACATTCTAGGACAGAGCAGAGAAGAGAGATGGAGGATATATTCAAGGAAATGGTAATAGAGAAACAAGGGGCCCGCGTAGTCCAAGCGGTATTGAGAGAAAAAGGAAAGTTTACAGGCTTGAATGTAACCGAGTACCTAGATGTTTTTGAGGAACACGCACGGATTTATGGTCTACCCGAGGATGTGTTTACACATTACTTCACACGGGTAGTATCAGGATCCATTTTAGCCCCTATTACAGCACATATAGCAAAGCCTTGGGCCGAATTCAGAAAAGAATTGCATAAGCTCTTTTATCTAGAAGACTTTTCCCAACATAGTAGAGAAGGGTTCTTGCGGTGGATAAGCTCTCCGAAGCCCGCTGCATCCCTCACTCATCTTTTAAATGAGTTCTTGAGAAGATATGAACAACTTCCACAGGCCGATTTAGATGCTTTAAAACCTGACCTAGTTATATCTTTCCTTAGGATCCTAAGTCTTGAAGACAGGACTGAGGTCGAAAGGAGGATTGAAGAGCCTGGGAAGAGATTTGGATTGACTGAAGATTGGGGTGTAGTGAGGAGAGAGGTAGAAGCGGTTGCCCAAATGAGGCAACGCCAGGCGGTGTTATACGATAGACCTGCAGTGGTAACACCACAACCACCTAGGGAAGCTCCACTTCCGGCAATTCCGAATGTGCCTGCAACGTCAGCTTTTGCTAATGTTGCATCCACTTCGCGATCGCCAATAGAGCTACAGGTTGAGATTCTCAGTCGACATATAGAGAATCTTATTACAATGCAAGCGTCTATGTCAAAAGAAATGGTGAGTATTCACAATAAAGTTAATTCTATGGGATATCAGGACCCCACTCCTCCTCAAGCAAGTACGAGTTATGTAGATACATTACAGTGAGGCACTATGCCCGTTCCAAATATGCAAGGCTATGTGATGCCACAGCCTGCACCTCCAGTGCAGCCTGTTGCCCAACAAATACCTACACCACCAGTGCAAACCACATTTCAAAGAAACACTGGACCTTTTGAGAGACGAGCGACTGGTGGGTTTGGAGGGGCTAAGAGATGCATATGGTGTGATGCACAAGAGCATTTTTCATATGCCTGTGAAGAGCTTAAGTTAGCAAAAGACCATCAACTGGTGATAGATATCGATAAGAAGTTATGTGACTTCAGGACCGCCTTCCTCTACCTGTGAATTGGGGAAAGGGGGGAATGAAGAAGTTTTATGAAGATTTATCTGGCAATAATGCAAGTACATCAGCTGCACGATTAGAACCTGTTGAGGAGGAAGATGAAAAAGTGCCTAGACCTCGACCCCAAAGAAATTATTCCATTGAGGCTTTAGTGAGGGCTAGGGATGCGATCATGCAGAAGACTGCCTGGAAGTCTCCTATTGAAGAATCTTCGGTCTATTCCCATATAGCCAATGTGGAGGAAAAGAGGAAAAGGGATGAGAGTCAGGAAGAGACTGAGCCTGAAAGAAGAGTGACTAGAAAGCAAAGTCAAGAGGCCGAAGAAAAAGCTAAAGAGCCAGAGAAGAAAGTTCAGTTTAAAGAGCCTGTAGCTACTCAGGCAGAGGCAAAGAAGAAGGAGATAAGAGAGGGAAAGAGGCCGGCTGAGCCAACTAAGATTCAAGAACTGACTAAAGAGAAAGAGAAAGAACCAGAACCTGTCCAAAAGAAAGATGAAATTCAAGAAAGTATTCAAGAGGCTGACAAAGAAAAGAAGAAGAAAAAGAAGAGAACTCCAAAGGTTGTATTAATTTCTGAGTTGGAAAGGAAAAATGATGCAAGAGAGATATTAAATGACATTTTATTGAAGAGCCAAGTGACCATGTCCTTGGAGCAGGTCTTCTCCATAGCGAAGCCTGAGTTCAAGGACAGTTTCATAAAGCTGGTTAAGAGAAAGAGATTTCCACTACCTGAAGATGTAGAGATGGAAGAAGCACCTGAAGATATTCAAGTAACAAATGAAGCAGTTACATTGAGTGATACATCTGATGATGATGATGATGAGGTTGCCAGGTGTCATAAAAATTCTCTAGGTCCTATCATACCTGATGATGAGATGAGAAAGACGGAAAGTGAGTTTAGCAAGACCTTTTGGGCAAGAGGAACTCCAGAGATGAAGATAAAGTTAGGGAGCAACGAGGAGTCATGTTTTGCTCTGGCCTTGATTGACTCAGGGTCAGAGATAAATGTGATTTCTAAGAAGCTCTATGATAAGTTTAGGTGGCCGATTGATAAAGATCATGGATGGAGGATGAGGACAGCGGATAATGGTTCAGGAGCACTGCTTGGGGCATGCGCCTTTGTGCCTGTGACCATAGGTGGGATTTCTGAGGAATTTCACTTCTTTGTCCAGGACCATTGTTCATATGAGGCTATCCTTGGGCAGCCCTTTATAGCTGAGGTAAGAATGGAGACTAAGGCCATGGATGATGGATCTGCCTATGCACGAATCCGTTCTAGATCTGGCCTTCATTCTCTGCAAGTGATGATTGTGTGTCCAAATCACTCCAGGAATAGAAAGAATATAAGAAAGAAACCTATTAATTCACATGACCATGATGAGTGTATGCCTGTTGGAGAGTATGGAACTTTTGCTGATCAAAATTTCTGTTAGGATCCACTGTTGAGCGAGACAATAGTGGGAGTTGGTTTGATGTCTCGCATGACTTTGTACATACTTTTGAAAGTTTTTCCGTTTATTCATCTGCATTCAAGTTGCTATGTTTACAAAAAGAGAATGTTTCAAATAAATTCAGAAAAGTTCATGAGAGATACTATAAGGATTTAGGAATGATGTTACCTGATGAGAAGATTGAAGATGTGATCCAGTTGGAGAGAAGTTCGACTACTCTGGAAGAGCTTGAGAAGGCATTTGAGAGAAATGAGAAATCAGAACTCATTATGCTCAGCTCTATCCAAGAGTATGAGATGATTAAGGAGTTTATGAGAGAGCATGAAGTAAATGTAAATACAAAGTATAAGACTGTGGATAAGAAAGTAAAACCTATAGCTCAGCCATTACCAGAAGATAGTCATGAAAAGTATCTACGAGTGTCAGATGACCCTATGTTGAGACGAAGAGAGCTCATAGGGCATCATTTTACTGATGAGACCATTAAAGAGATCAAGTTTGGAGAGAAATTGTTTCTGAGAGAAGAAGAGAAAAAGAAATTTATTGAAGTTATTAAGAAACATGAAAAAGCATTTTCACTTTTTCCACATGAGATAGGTTGCGCGGACCCGAAACAAGTACCTCCCATGATTATCTTTACAGTGCCACATATACCATGGAATATCCGGCCTATACCAGTCCCAAAGGCTCACTTACCTGAGCTGATGAGATTACTAAAGGAAAAGATTTCCATGCGGATATTGGAACCCTCCTCGGCTCCATATTCGAATAGGTGGTTTACTGTGCCTAAGAAAAATGGGAAGCTTCGTTTCATTCAGGATCTCCAACCTGTGAATAAAGTCACAATTAGAAATGTAGGGACAGGACCCATAGTGGATGAGTTTGCTGAGGCGTTTGCTGGGCATTCTATCTACTCTATGGGTGATCTGTATTCAGGTTATGACCAGTTTGAGTTGGCTATGGAGAGTAGAGACATTACGACCATGAGGACTCCACTGGGCCTTGTACGCATGTGTACTTTGCCGTAGGGAGCAACGAATTCTGTGGCTCACATGATGAATGCCATGAATCTGGTTTTACGAGACTTTATACCATCTGTGACTATGCCATTCATTGATGATGTTCCGATAAAGGGATGTGAGGAAAGAGTGAAAGATGTGAGTTTAGATGTTTCAGGATGTAGAAAGTTTGTGAGAGATCATATTGCTGATTGTGAGAAGATCTTTGAGAAGTTTGAAGATGTGGGGCTAACACTTTCTTTAGAGAAATCGGTTTTTGGCGTTGATGAGGTCCTCATTGTAGGACATCTGTGTGGACATTATGGCCGCAAGCCGTACCCGCAGAAAGTTGAGGCCATTAGTAGGATCTCTGAGGTGTGTCATAATGTCAGTGAGGTGAGAAGGTTTCTAGGAGCCTGTGTATTCTATGTGATATGGATTCCTCACTTTGCTCACGTTGCGAACCCCTTATATGATCTGCTGAGAAAGAGAAAGAAGTTTGTATGGACAGAGAAACAGTCAAGAGCTATGCGTAAACTGAAGCAACTGCTAATTGAAGCTCCGATTCTGAAGCGTGTTGACTATTCAGGTCAGAGACCTATCATTTTGACCGTTGATACCACTCCTATTGGCATAGGCTAGGTCATAGGGCAAGATGATGATGAGGGGCAGAGATATGCAGTACGCTTTGGTGCTAAGATCCTACATGATACCCAAAGAAAATATCCACAGATTAAGAGAGAGTTATGGGGATTAGTGACTGCTTTAAAGAGCGATAAAGAGTATTTCATTGGGGCGAATGTGATAGTTGAGAATGATTGTCTTCCACTGATTGGCATGATTGCAAATTGTTCATCTCCGGATATTGCTATGCTTAGATGGATCTCTTATATAAAGTTTATAAATCCTGCATTTGTACACATAGCTGGGAAGTTGAATACAGTGGCTGATATGCTTTCAAGGGCAAAATTCGATGATGAGTCTGATGATGATGATGAGGTAGAAAAGGATATACATATGATAAGATACGATCCATTGGTGTATGCATATGATCAGTTCCGAGAGAATGAGTATGATGGCGAGTGGAGAGATATAGGGAGATATCTGAGTACCCTGAAACCTTCCCCAGGCTGGTCCACAAATAAGTATAGATCCATCAAGAAAAAGTCTTACAACTTTTTCTTGAAGGACGGGCTTATTTGGCGACACGCTAAAGGCAAGGTGAAGAGTCCACAGAGAGTACTAAATTCGAGGAGTCTTCAGAGAAAAGTTATGAGAGAGATGCATGAGACCTTATGGGCAGGTCACAAAGGATTTTATGCTACATATGAGAAGATTAGGGAAGCTTACTGTTGGTGTGTGAAACACCACAAGAACTAAACTAATGTGGTATTAGAAGACCTCCATAACCATCATTAGCTTAGCAATACTCACATTGTAAGTCTTCATCTCTAAACTTAGTGAAAATCCAAATTTCACTTCACAGAAATCTGCGCCTTTTCTTCAATCCTTCAATCTGACCTGTATTAGCTTAATCTTTGCTAAATCTTTTGATTACTTGCTAAGAGAAGTTCTTGCTAGTGTTAAGCAACACATAACAAACAAAACTTTCAAGCAATAACTTCACAATCCTCTGATTTTGTACCAATCTTTACACTATGTCTGAAAACTGAAAATTTACTTCATCGATTTGACATACCTTCACTCTTAAACTGATTTCTCTGAGTACGCGTCCCGTTTCTCAAAGATCTTTTGACCAAATGTAGTTGAGGATAATAGCTTTCAAACGAGCTATCACTTACCAAAAACTTTACACCATGCTTCGAGATCTGACCTTCAGAAGATCAGTCAAATGTGCGCCAGAAAAGTCGTAACTGTCAACTAACTTTCATAGTCATATGAAATGACTTGAGACTCAATGTACAATAAGAATTAGACACAATGATTCTACACAAACATGTGTTGATTATCAGAGAAGGTGTGTACAAAATGGCTTGGCCTAATTTTGCTCACAGCCATGGAAAACTCTATCAGACTCAGAAGTTTTCTCTCACCATCTCTCTCAGAAATTACAAGACTTTTCTCTACTCCCTCAAACTACAAAATTGAGTTCTCTCATACATGTTTCTGACTCAAATTAACTTATATACCTATGGTTTACATTCATCTAGACTTGAACTCGTAAGTTCTAAAGATCAATTACAAATCTAGACTCTAATGTTGCACTAATTTACAATAGTGAAATTGTCCCTTCACTTAGGCTTGATTTTCTGTAGGTCTTTCCTTCACTTCTTCTTTCCTCCATCATATGTCTCCATATGTCTTCATATATCAATGCCTAATTAGTGAGTGAAGCCCCAACAGCTCCCCCTCAATCACTAATTAGCATAATTTGACTTCTTCACATAATCTTCTTCTCTTTTATTCCTGCCATCTCCTTGAACTTACTTGTCTTTACTCCATCCAAGCTTTTTGTCATAATATCTGCAATCTGATCTTTTGTGGAAGTATACACCACTTCAATTTCTTTCTCCATTACCTTTTCTCTAAGAAAATGATACTGTATCTCTATGTGCTTTGTCCTTGCATGAAACACAGGATTTGCTGCAAGATATAATGAACTCATGTTATCTCCATGAATAATGGGTATACCTTGATCAATTCCCAAGCTTTTGAATAATGTCTGCATCCATATGACTTCCTTTGCTGCTTCCACAAGTCCTTTGTATTCAGCTTCTGTTGATGATAAGGCCACTGTGTGTTGTTTCTTTGAACACCAACTCACAAGCTTATCTCCAATGTATATCATGTAGCCATGAGTAGACCTTCTGTCATCTTGACTTCCTGCCCAATCTGAATCACTATAGGCTCTCAATCTTATATCTGATGTAAAAGGATAATACAATCCTTCTTTCAAAGTCCCTTTGATATATCTAAGGACTCTTTGACCTGCAATCCAATGTGGATCCTTTGGACAATGCATGAATTGGGAAAGAACACCAACTGCATAACTAAGATCAGGCCTTGTTAGAGTTGCATAAATCAAACTTCCAACTAAAGATTGATACTTCCTCATGTCTTTGAACTCTGCACCAACATATCTACTGAGTTTGTGATTGACTTCTAATGGTGTAGATGCCTCTCTGCAATTCTCCATGTTGAACTTCTTTAGAAGATTCAAGAGATACCTTTCTTGTGATACATAAATGCCATGCTCTGCATAAGTGATTTCCATTCCAAGAAAATATGACAATTTTCCTAGATCACTTATCTTGAATTCTCTTTCAAGTAGCTTCTTCACCTCCTTGATTCCTTCATTTGAGGTACCTGTAATTATAATGTCATCTACATATATACAAATGTAGATCATACCTTCATCTGTTCTTTTGATAAGTAAACTTGCATCTGCCTTTGAACTTTGATACCCAAGGTCATTAAGATACTTTACAAGTCTATAATTCCAAGCTCTTGGAGCTTGCTTCAAACCATAAAGGGCTCTTCTCAACCTGCAAACATAATTTGGAAACTTATGATCTGCAAACCCTTGAGGTTGCTCCATGTAAACCTCATCTGATATATATCCATTCAAAAATGCATTCTTAATGTCCAATTGACTCAATGTCCATCCTTTTGATGCTGCAATGGCAATGATTGTTCTTATGGTTGACATCTTTGCCACAGGACTGAATGTCTCATCATAATCTATGCCAAATGTTTGAGCATAGCCTTTAACCACCAATCTAGCTTTGTATCTGGCTATAGTTCCATCTGCATGCTTCTTAACTTTGTAAACCCATTTGTTTCCAATCACTTTCTTACCATTAGGTTTTGGGACAAGTTCCCAAGTTTTGTTCTCTTCAAGAGCATCAAATTCTTCCTTCATTGCTACTTCCCAATGTCTCTTACCCTTTGCTTCATCATAGCTTTGAGGTTCTTCATCTTCCTTAACCATGTAAGCATAATTTTTCTGAGTCAAGTAAGAAGTGTCATATGAATACCTTGTAGGTTGATTCCTTATTCTGGTTGACCTTCTTGGTTCACACTCTTCATGTCTATCTGGATGTACTTCTTCATCAAATATTGGTCCATCTTCATTCCTTCTATATGATCCAACTCTTGATGTGCTTGCTTGCATATGTTCTTCATCTCCATCTATCTGCATATGTGATTTACCTCTTGCACTCCTTCTTATCTCTTCTTCAAATGTTTCAAGATCACATTCTTTATCTGCATACCAACTCTTCTGTTCATCAAAAGTCACATCTCTGGAAACAATAAAATGTTTAGTTAAAGGACTCCATAGTCTATAACCCATTTGTTTTTCATCATACCCAATAAACACATATTTTTCTGCCTTTGGTTCAAGCTTATGTCTGAGTTGTGATGGTACATAAGCATAGGCAATTGACCCAAACACTTTACAATGATCAAGTGTTGGTTTCTTACCCCACCAAGCTTCATAAGGGGTCATACCATTCAAAGCTCCACATGGTAACCTATTCACAAGGTATGTGGCTGTATTTACAGCCTCAGCCCAAAGATAATTAGGGCAATTCTTTTCCTTTAACATTGCTCTTGCAAATTCAACCAATGTTCTATTCCTCCTTTCTGCCACCCCATTATGTTGAGGTGTATACCTGCAAGTTATCTCTCTCTTGATACCTGCATTCCAAAGATAGTCATTAAATTCTTGGGAGAAGTATTCTCCCCCTCCATCAGACCTTAGCCTCTTGAGTTTGTGACCTGTAACTCTTTCTGCATAAGCATGAAAATGTTTGAAGGCTCCAAAGACTTCTGATCTTTCCTTTAGAACATAAAGGGTTATCCACCTTGTAGCATCATCAATAAACAAAACATAATACCTAGATCCATTTATTGAACCTTCTTTTGTTGGTCCCCATACATCTGTATGTATGAGTTCAAGCAAACCATCATGCTTGAAACCTTTCTTCTGAAATGGTTGTCTATGAGCTTTTCCCATCTGACAAGCTTCACACTTGTATATCATATGTTGATTCTTTACATTTGGTAGTCCCAATACAGATTGATTCTCCACCATAGTTTTGATTCCTCTTTCATTGAAATGTCCCAATCTTTTATGCCAAAGATCTAACTCTGTAATTACTTCATCACCATGTGTAATTAGGGCTTGACCAACATTTCCTTGCACTTTGAGAGTAAAAAGTCTACCTTCCTTCTTACCACAAACAATGGGTTTGTATGCATCCTCTGGATCTTCAACAAATACCCCTTCATTTGTAAATCTGACTTGAAAACCTTTTTCCACTATTTGTCCAACACTAATCAAATTCTTTGGTATTGTTGGAACATACAAAACATTTGTTAATAAATCAGCTCCACTCCTGCACTTCACTTTTCCAATTGAATGCACATTATGTTTTGTATTGTCACCTGTTTGTACTGTATGACTTGAACTTCCTTCTTCCAATTCTGACAATAATTCTATATTACCTGATAAATGATTTGAACAACCAGAGTCAATATAGAATACCTTGAGATCCTCCTTCTCTGATGAACTAATTGAATTCATCATCAATGTTGTATGGTTGTCATTCTGGGTATCATTTGCATAATTGTAATATGTAGTGTTGTATGATTGGTTCTGATTCCAATTTCTTCCACCACCTCTACCAAAACTTCCTCTTGAATTATGTCTTCCTCTTTGAAATTGATTCTGAAACCTTCCACCTCTTCCTCTGCCATTGTTGTTCTGATTTTGGCTTGCTCCTTGTTGATTGTGCCAACAATCATATGCTAGATGATTGCTCAATCCACAAATCCAACATGTCTTCTTGTTATTGTTCTGATTACCTCTACCTCTTCCATTACCTCGACCTTTGCCTCTGCCAAAACCTCTTCCTCTTGCATAATTTGTTTGAGTTGTTGACTCTTCTTCATCCTTTGCTTTGCCTTTATCTCCTTTCTTTTTGTTCTTCACATACATTGCAGAACTTTGACCTTTGTCTCCATCTGACTTTAAGTCTTGCTCAAATGTAAGCATCAATCCAAGTAATTGATTCAATTCTGGCACATAATGGTTTAATGAGAGTTCTGTTGAAAGTACAAAAGGCTTCCACCTTTCATCACCTCTTAATCCTGCAAGTAATTGAGCTATCAACCTATGATCTTCAATATCCTCATCAATAGATCCAAGGCTATCTGCCAAGTCTTTCATCTTAGTGACATAATCACTAATGTTCTGATTTTGCTTCTTCTTGAATGTGGTAAACTCTGACCATAAGCTAGCTTTCCTAGCTTTAGTGGTGTTTTGGAAGTGATCTTCCAAAGCATTCCAAATATCTTCAGCTGTTTCTAAACCTCTGATGTGTGGCAATAAATGATCTGTAATAGTGTTGTATATATAAGCTCTTGCACTTGCATCTCTCTTCTGCCATAGCTTCAAAGCTTCTAGCTCTTCCTTCCTTGGATGACTTTCATCTTCAAATTTAGGCTTCTCCTCTTCACCTGTCACATATACCATTAAGTCCTTACTCATAAGTAAGGCCTCCATCCTCATTACCCAAGCAGGATAGTTATCTCTGTCCAATTTGTCAATGGACACATGATCTGCCATGGTATCCTTGCTTCTGCTTCAACCTGTAAGTGTAAGGTTAAAGATTGATACCTTTTGTAGACCTTTACCCTTGGGAGCAACTTCGAAATACTCTTCTGATGACTTTGGTTGTTGAACACCTCAGCTTCCTCCTTCTTTGATAAAGAACTCTTCAAATCTTCTTGTATCTGCTCTCCTTTACTTCTCGAGGACCTTATCTGCTCTGATACCACTTGTTGGTGTGTGAAACACCACAAGAACTAAACTAATGTGGTATTAGAAGACCTCCATAACCATCATTAGCTTAGCAATACTCACATTGTAAGTCTTCATCTCTAAACTTAGTGAAAATCCAAATTTCACTTCACAGAAATCTGCGCCTTTTCTTCAATCCTTCAATCTGACCTGTATTAGCTTAATCTTTGCTAAATCTTTTGATTACTTGCTAAGAGAAGTTCTTGCTAGTGTTAAGCAACACATAACAAACAAAACTTTCAAGCAATAACTTCACAATCCTCTGATTTTGTACCAATCTTTACACTATGTCTGAAAACTGAAAATTTACTTCATCGATTTGACATACCTTCACTCTTAAACTGATTTCTCTGAGTACGCGTCCCGTTTCTCAAAGATCTTTTGACCAAATGTAGTTGAGGATAATAGCTTTCAAACGAGCTATCACTTACCAAAAACTTTACACCATGCTTCGAGATCTGACCTTCAGAAGATCAGTCAAATGTGCGCCAGAAAAGTCGTAACTGTCAACTAACTTTCATAGTCATATGAAATGACTTGAGACTCAATGTACAATAAGAATTAGACACAATGATTCTACACAAACATGTGTTGATTATCAGAGAAGGTGTGTACAAAATGGCTTGGCCTAATTTTGCTCACAGCCATGGAAAACTCTATCAGACTCAGAAGTTTTCTCTCACCATCTCTCTCAGAAATTACAAGACTTTTCTCTACTCCCTCAAACTACAAAATTGAGTTCTCTCATACATGTTTCTGACTCAAATTAACTTATATACCTATGGTTTACATTCATCTAGACTTGAACTCGTAAGTTCTAAAGATCAATTACAAATCTAGACTCTAATGTTGCACTAATTTACAATAGTGAAATTGTCCCTTCACTTAGGCTTGATTTTCTGTAGGTCTTTCCTTCACTTCTTCTTTCCTCCATCATATGTCTCCATATGTCTTCATATATCAATGCCTAATTAGTGAGTGAAGCCCCAACACTTACTGGTGGCCAGGAATTTATGTGAGTGTGAGAGGTTTTGTAGACACTTGTGCTACATGCCAAGTGCATTCATCAGTTAGGCACAGAGACCTGTTACATCCAACTTACCCTCCTTGTATCCATTACAAGTGGGTGGTCGACCTTGTAACCATGCCCAAAGGGATAGATAAGATGAGATACATTGTACTTGCCAGAGAGGACTTGACCAACCATGTGGAAGGACGAGCTCTTCATACGAAGACTACTTATAATGTATGTAAATTCCTTTTAGAAGAAGTGATCTTGAGATTCGGATACGTTGAGAAAGTGGTTGCAGACAGGGGAGAGTTGGATGCGAGAGAGGCAAAAGAGTTCTTTGATCGTCATGGAATTCGATTGTCTCTCACCACTGCGTATAATCCAGAGGCAAATGGGAAAATCGAGAGAGGTCACCCTTCCATCGTGAAGGCGATCTCTAAGGCTTGCAGCGATGACATCAAGCAGTGGCGTAGGTTTCTTCCGTTCGCGTTATGGGCTGATAGGATGACTTACACTCGATCCACAGGTTTCATGCCTGCTGAATTGATGTACTGTCAAAAGCCAATCTTCCCCATCTAGACTCAGATAGTGACATGGTTGACGCTCCCATGGAATGATGGTATGACGAGAGAAGAGTTATTATCATTGAGAATAAAGCAGTTAGAACAAGGAAATGAAAAGTTGAAAGAAGCAGTCCAAAAGTTAAAGGAGTCAAGGTTAAAGAACAAGATCTATTTTGACAAAACCCATCGACTGAGACCACGTAGGATTGAAGTAGATGATTGGGTATTGGTGTACGACAGTACATTTGATACTCAATACGATGCTAGGAAGAAATTGATGAAACGATGGTTTGGGCCGTATATGGTTACGTCTGTGTTTGAAAATGGTACGTATGCACTTCGTGAGTTAGACAGTACTCCTTTGAGATCTTTGATTGCAGGAAAGAGGTTAAAATTATTCAAGAAAAGAAATGAAGCGGATTATGAGATTGAGCAAGAACTTCTGGAGGGAACTGATGATACTGATGCTGATGCTGATGAAGAATGATAGACCATGGAATTAAAGAGAAGCTGGATCAAAATGAGGAAAAATGACCAGGTGAAACGTTTCTGATTTGAGATGTGTTTTCTTTCTGAGCATATGCTTTGCATTTGTGTGTATGATAAAGATATGCATGAGTATATGAAAATCATGTAGAATGAAGATAACAAAGATCTATTATGGGTTTGTATGAAGCATGAGCGGCTAGAAATTATATGAATAGGATCAGTTAGTGGACTAGAGACTTTTGGGAGTGAAACTTTGGGAATGTGATGACATGCTTAGACCGAGTGCATGTATATGCTGATTGATTTGAACACTTAGTGAGTGGGAAACTTTGGATCCTAGTATTTATTTCCTATGAGATCTTACCTCCATATGGATCATGATTTATAAAGAAACATTCATACTCATGCCAGCTTATATGTGCGTGTATGTTGTTGGTGCACTACGATGGGCTAGTAGGCAGGTGGAACCACCTTGGTCGGGTGATCAAGGCCACGAGCCGTAGCTAGTTTCATCGTAGGCCTGACCTATCTGTTGTCATGCGCCTGTATGGGTCGGTAGGCGGGTGGAGTCACTCTGTCCGGGTGGTCAGAGCCATGAGCTGACGTCGATTTCATGCAGGGCTGATGTTGTGTATGTCGTGCGCTATGCCGGGTCGGCAGAGAGGTGGAATAAACTTGGCCGGGTGGACAAGTCCATGAGTCGCACCCGATTTCGACATAGGCCGATTTGTGAAAAATAAAAGATAAAAAGAAATGCTGAGCTGAGATGAAGAGGAAAAGAAAAAGAAAAAGAAAAATAAAAAAGAAAAAGAAAAAGAAAGAAAGATCTAATGGAGAGCCGATCAAGTATGACATAAATAGTAGGAATCGAGGTATATTCTACAAACTCAGTTAGTAGAAACATATGTATATGCTAGTACTTAGAATGAGCAGTTGGATCTGAAACAGTTGAACGAACAAAAGATCTAGAAAGCCGACGATTTATTCATGTGATTACTTGTTAGATTGCAGACGCAGAAACATAGTATGATGTTTGTGAATCTTGAATCTACCTAATTTTCTAAAATTCATACTAATCTTTATAAAAATTGCATGACTACATGAGATTATGATTTGAGTTTTGAAAAGAAAAAGATAAAAAGTGTAAAGAGATTTCAAAAAGAACCCTGATACTCTTCTGTTGGATCTTGCAGGTTGGCCCATCGGGACGATGTGCAGGTTTAGCGGGGGCGAATGTCGGGATGAAATCCCGCAGGGAGTGTGCATTGTTTTTTTTCAAAGTTCATTGTTTTATGAGTTTTTGTGTGATGTTTTGCTTTAAAAGAGGGTATATTTCATGCATGATTTGACTAATTTGATTGCCTGTTCAATAAGAAACCATGTTAGAGATGTGCGTCAGAACCGTGCGTGTAAATAACTGACATTAGACCCATGAAAACCTAGGTTTGACCCTTCGAAAGTGACTGAAAATGAGGGTTTATCCCATGAAAAATATACTTGAACCCTTGGAAACCCTTGGAGTCTAGGCTGAAATTGTAAATAAACCATTAAATTGACGAGCTTGAGATAACTGTGAGCAAAACCCTCATTTTCCCAACCAAAAACCCTAGGTCGGACCTTTGGAATTGGCGTTTAACCTAGGTGAAACCCTTGAAAATAATTAATTTTGTATATACAGTGTGAAACCAAAACTAAAAATAAAAAGGAGACAATCAAAAATAGAATTGAGAGATGGGATTTTCTAAGAATAGTAAGTGAACATGCATGGTGGTTTGAAATTGGAAAGTTGACTAAGGAGGTCAGAAGATTCTAGATAAGTCCTAGCCAGGGGGAAACCTATAAATAGGTGTCCAGACATCATTTATTTCCCCCCGTCGAACTTCTTGGTGAATCTTCACTTTCAGGTTTATGCGGTTTCTGATTATCTGAAGTAAAGAGAAGGGAGGCTACTGTTGAGGATACTTGAAGAAAAGAACGGACCGAAGTGAAGACCTAAAGAAAAGCTTGGACTGCGAAGACCGAAGCGGAATCCCGTAGGCGATTTCTCGCACTATAGCGAGGGATCTATTTTATATCGGCCGATCCGCACTGTAGCAGCGGCGTTTATATTGTATCATCACACCGCACTGTAGCGGTTTTATTGTACCGTCGGCCCGCACTGTAGCGGCCTGTTTGTATCATTAATTTTATTGGAGGCTTCAGTTTTATTTCCGATTGTATCTTCGAGCTTGATCTACATCACGTGTATCACTGCGTTACCCCCCCATTGTCTCTTTTCGACGCCCACGGTCCCAAGTCTCGACACTTCCGAGGGGCAAGGAACCCTACGAGGATCGTGCATGCTCCGGAGAGCACAGGCGAGGCGCCCAGCGTGCAGACGCCGCTCGTAGGACAGCGGGAACGGCACACCAGAGCGGGACCTGATCCAACCCCACGCGCCGGCTTCCTGCCACGACCTCCTTCTTCCCGACAGCGGTCCTAGAGTGTTCACACACATCACTACCTAAATATATCAACAAATCCCCCCTGGGAGTGATGCGGTGAACAAGGAGGTGGCACTCATGTATAAGGAAGTGCCGAGCTATGTGGAAATCACTCCACAAAAGGAAGTAAGCCCAAAGCTTTGCGGAAAGCTTCAAACTTCTCCCTAGGCAGAGCCTTCGTGAAAAGGTCTGCAATGTTCTCCTGCATAGGCACATATGCCAAGCTGATCTCCCCAGCAGAGAACCTCTCCCTGACATAGTGATAATGCACCTCAATGTGCTTAGTGCGAGCATGGAACACAGGGTTCCTTGCAACTCCCAATGCGCTCTAACTGTCAGTGAAGATGGTGGTGGCAGAAGACTGGCCAACACCCAAATCAGCCATAAGGCGTCTGAGCCACACATACTCAACAGTCGCTGTGAAAGCTGCCCTATACTCAGCCTCACAACTGGAAGTGGCCACAGTAGGCTGCTTCTTGCTCAACCAAGATATACATGAGCTACCAAGCATGAAGCAAAAACCACTGGTGGACACACGAGTGTCATAGCAACCAGCCCAATGTGAGTCAGAAAAAGCATGCAAATCTGGCGATAGTGATCCCCCCTTGGGATAAAACAACCCAAGTAGCCGAGTACCACTCAAGTAGCGAGAGATGCGCTTAACCGCTTTCCAATGCGTGACTCCTGGGCAATGCATAAACCTGCTCATCTGTGAGACAGCAAACTAAATATTTGGCCGAGTAATGCATAAGTAAATCAAGCATCCAACAGCCTGCTAATAGAGAACATCATCAAATGCATCTCCAACATCATGAAGACTCAATCGTAAACCTGTCTCCATAGGAGTGGCAATAGGCTTACAGTCTTCAAGGCCAAAACGCTGCAATAATGTGTCAATATATTTCGTTTGACACAAAGCCATTCCACCATCAACTTGCATAAACTGAATGCCCAAATAGTGATGCAAATGCCCCAAATCAAACATCTCAAATGAGGCATGCAAATCAGCCTTGAAATCAGCAATATGCTTCTCAAGAGGACCAGTGAGCAGCATGTCGTCTACATAGACAACAATGATCAAAAGCACATCATTAGCACGCTTAACATATAAGGTTCTTTCAGTTGGACTGTTCTCAAATCCATGTGCAATCAGATAGGCATGTATCTTCTCATACCAGGCACGTGGTCCTTGCTTTAAACCATATAACGCCTTCTTTAACCTGCACACCTGGTTTTCATGCCCTTTCTGCACAAAGCCACGGGGCTGAAAAACATACACTTCTTCATGCAAGTCACCATTCAGAAATGTTGTTTTAATGTCCAACTGATTTACATTCCAACCATGATGGGCTGCAAGTGCACAAATGCTCCGAACAGTAGTCATACGGCATGTAGGTGCAAAGGTCTCATCAAAATCAATGCCTCTTTCCTGCGCATAACCCTTTGCAACAAGCCTAGCCTTATACCTGTCAACTGTACCATCAGGTATACGCTTCAGCTTGTATACCCACTTAGTGCCAATGGCCTTCTTGCCAGGAGGCAAGTCACATAAAGACCATGTACCATTCTTCATTATAGCATCATATTCAGATTGCATAGCAGCCATCCAATTTTCTGAATTTTGTGCTTCATCAAAAGAAACAGGCTCATTCTCATCACAGAGACTAGATGCAACCATAGCATAGCAATCTGATGCAAAGGAGGTACTATGAGAGCCTGAACGAGTACAATATGACAAAGGTGCATCTAATTTGTTGTCACGCAAAGTCTGCACCAGCCATTTTGGCATAGTTTTTGTCTGTTCAATATCAGCTCTCTCATCAACAAGTGCATCATGTAAATCTGCATCAGAAATGGAATGATCTGCATCATCATATGAAACCTGCAAAGGCTGAGAAGTTTCCTCATTAGGACCAGCACTAGCCTGTCCACCTGTAAAAAGAGGCATCAAAGTATCATACATGTCTTTGGAGCTAACAGATGTCTCCTTAGTACATGAAAGCAATGGCTGAATAGCATCTTCCACAAAGACAACATCACGGCTAACCAGAATGCGTTTAGTCTGTGGATGATACAGACGATAGCCTTTACTTTCAGAACTGTACCCAACAAAAATACATTTTACTGCCTTATCATCCAATTTTCTGCGATGTTGTTCAGGCACTAATGCATATGCCAAGCAACCAAAAACACGCAGATGAGCAACAGATGGCTTGCGGTCATGCCAAGCCTCATATGGAGTGATAGACTGCAACGCTTTGGTGGGACACTTGTTCAGTACATATGCTGCACACATGACAGCCTCAAGCCAGAAACTATGTGGTAAAGCCTGACTTTTGACCATGCACCTCGCCATCTCCATGAGTGACCTATTCTTTCGTTCAGCAACTCCATTCTGTTGAGGTGTATACGGCACTGTACACTGGTGTTTTATCCCACGTTCAGCCAGAAATGCATTAAAATCTGAAGACATATATTCCCCCCCTCGATCAGAACGGAGGGTGCCCATTTTACATGCTGACAAATTTTCAGCCAAAACCAAAAACTGTTTGAAGCACATGAACACTTCGGACTTTGCTTTGAGTGGTGCATGCCTGGAAAAATCATCAATGAAAGTCACAAAGTAAAGGTAATTTCCAAAAGAGGGTGTCTGCATAGGACCACAGACATCACTATGTACAAGCTGCAATTTCTGCATAGCCCGAACTGAACCATCTTTTGGAAAGGAAGAACGCTGCATTTTGCCCAAAATACAGCCTTCACAAACATGTTTTCGAGGTGCCTCAAGTTTGGGCAAAGAGGACACCATTTCAGATTTCTGCAGGCGTAACAAAGTAGCAAAATTCAGATGACCAAAGCGTGCATGCCAAAGCTTTGCATCTGACATAGCCTAAGAATCATGAACTGCACATGCCGAATCATTCACATATCTTTCATAGTCTATGAGCTTATACAGCCCACGACATAAAATGCCAGAAGCAATAATCACATCGCCATTTGAGAGATCATGGACTGTACACCTATCATCAATAAATTTCACAACCAAGCCAATCTTGGCTAATGCAGAAACTGATAACAAGTTCTTTTTGATTCCTGGCACAAATAAAGCATCTGACAAAGTGAAAGAACTACCATCAGCAGTAGTCAGAATGATCTTATCAACTCCCATAACAGGATAAGAGGAGTTATTGGCGCATGTGACAGTATTCCCTGTAGGGGCAGGCTCGAGTGAAGAGAAGAAACTGTGCTGCGAGGTAATATGTTTGGTCGCCCCACTGTCAAAGTACCAAACATCTGAGTCTACTGCAGACATGCACTGATCATGAGAAGATGGGTCAAAACTGCAGACAATAGTAAATGCACATTCTTCTTCCTGCACAAGATTTGCAGACTCTGTTTTTTGGTGTAGAGGCCTCTGAAACAACCATCCCAGCCTCTTTCTTCTTTGCCTCTTTAGCAGCCAGTTTTGGACAGTTCTTTATAATATGATCATTTCCTTTACAGTACTTGTAGAAGAGCAGCCAGTTTTGGACAGTTCTTTATAATATGATCATTTCCTTTACAGTACTTCTGCTTACTAGTAGAAGAGCTCCATTTTCCTTTGCCCTTCTGACTAGCCAGGAAAGCTTGATCTGCAACACGCATAATGTCGAAGAGTAGAGGCAAAACTCTGATATGAATCAGGAAGGCCATTCAGAACGGTCTGCATAAGTGAGCTATCTGGTATAACCTCATCAGCAGAAATCAACTGTTCCTTCAGGTCTTTGATCTTTGTAAGAAAAGTGTCCATAGAATCACCTTCATTCATGTGCTCACTCTCCAACTGTTTTCGGAGGTAAGCAACACGAGCCTCATTCCTAGCCTGGTACAAAGTGGTAAGTGTATCCCAAGCATCCTTTGCTGTTCTGCAAGAGCGAATGTGAGGAATAATGGCACGTTTGACAGACAAAGCTATCAATGCATGTGCCTGGGCATCTCTGCCATCCCAACGAATCTGCTCTGCAGTAGGTGCAACAGAAACGGCAGCACGAACAGGAATCTGCGGAATATCATCTTCGACACCATCTTCATCAGCTCCAACACCTGTATTTGCAGTACCTATCGTTACAGGTGTAACAGGACATCTTTCAACACCCTGCACAATGTTCCACAATCCTTTTGCAACCAGTACATGTCGCATCATATAAGCCCATAATGGGTAGTTGGTACCATCCAACTTATCCTCAACAGCCAACATACGGAATACATCACTGCTTTCAGCCATGGACGGTGACTAAAATACCTTGATGCAGAAAATTGACTGTATCTCAAAAAGTTGAACGGAACTGCCCAGATGAGTTCTGCTAGACCTGTAGCAGACTTCGAGACGCTTAAACTGGCGAACAGAAACTGGTATATACCTTTGGCACAAAAGGACGAAATAGCCTGCACAAGCACTGTGATAGTGCGTTCGGAGGCCAAAACGAGCTCAGATCGCGATTTCGGCACCACAAAGCAAAGCCGTTTTGATCTCGGAAACACCCTGAGTATGCTCACCAAATTTTGTGTGAATCTGAGACTGCAAACGAAGGAGTGTCGACGGCACCCTAGAAGAAGCAACGACCTGCTCTGATACCAATTGTTGGAGTTAGACGTCTGCGGAAGCACGAGAACAGCACAAGGAAGAAGAAGAAGCTTGGAGCACAACACACAAGACTGAATGTATTACTAGAGAATGTACAAAGATAAGTAGCCCATTAGGGCAATAGGCGTATATACAAGCCGGGGGAAAAAAACCTCTTAAAGAGGGAAAAAAGTGCCCCGACGGTCCTAGAGTGTTCACACACATCACTACCTAAATATATCAACAGGTCCTAGTAGAGAGCCATTAGTTTTAGGGTCAAGGTATTATGTTTCATTTATAGATGACTATAGTAGGTGGAAAATACTTTATTCTATGAAGCATAAAGATGAATTCTTCGCTTGTTTCAAGAGGTGCTTGGCATTGGTTGAGAATCAAACAGTTAAAAGTCTGAAGAGCCTCAGATCTGATGGAGGTGGTGAGTATTTCTCACATGAGTTTGACTCCTTCTTACATGATAGAGGCATAGAGAGAGAGATATTACAACAAGGTACACTCCTTGTGGAGAGAGATGGTGGATGATGCAACCTGAAGATGAATTGATGCTACTACAACCAACTTCACACCAGCCAATGGAGACTTTAGAGTTGGTTATTAGACCCTTTGAGCTTCCTAAATCCACAAAAAAATCACCCAAGTGCTTTGGAACAAGTATCTCAAAAGAGATAGATAGGTGAGGAGAAAAATGCAGATTTCTCACAAATTGTAAATGCAATGCACATGAAATTTTGTGACCATAACCTAGACTTCAGTAGCTCTCCAATGCACTTTAAAACGGTGAAAAAAGTCACATATAGCCTGAGATATGAGCTTCTTATTACTATTCTGAGTGAGTATAGCAGAGAACAAATCAGAGAAGAAGTAAATGATGAATGTATAGATTCACATATAATTACAACCTCAATGGCAATGAATACTTGCAAAATTGGAGCATAATAATAGATCTATGGATTAAGCTCTTCAATCTCTACGAATGGGCATGAAATGGGCACAAATCAAGCACTCTTTGGTGACTTCCTTCTTGCTCCTTTTATAGCTACTTTTGGAGGTAGTTTTGAATTTAAATTCAAATGACTTTGCCTAAAAGTGATGATAGGAATTAGGAAATATTCCATCGGCTAATGGATTCATAGTTTTGGGTAGTTAGAGCCACAAATTTGCTTTTTACATCATGGATGAATTAAGCCATTCTTTCTTTTACAATTACGAGAGATAAAATGCACTCTTTTACAAGAGGTGTTCATATGTCCACACATATGACTAGAAGTGCACATCATATTAAGCATGTAGGCTTGCGCAAAATGCACCAACAACTCCCCCTCAAGCCTAACATGCTTGGCCTCCAAATAAGTCTTCAATTGTCCTTGATTTCCTGCAAGCCAATCATCAACTTGAATCTACTCAATTTTGTACCATCAAGAGCTTTAGTCAACATGTTTGCACATTGCATATCTATAGAGAAATAGGATAGTTTAATATCCTTGCTCATTAGCTTCTCCCTTACATAATGGTAGTGAATTTCAATATGCTTGGTTCTAGCATGGTATACCGGATTAGCTGCAAGATGTAGTGAGCTTGTGTTGTCACCAAAAATGTAAGCAAGTAAAAAGTGGGGGAGAGGCCTTCCTCATATATAGTTGGAGGAGGCTCTCTAACATATATCATGAAGAATGAAGTACAAGATCTCTATACAAAGATTTTAACCACACGATTTCTTGAGTTGCATTAGCCAAACCTCTATATTCGGCTTCAATAGAAGATAACACCACTTTTGGTTGCTTCTTGGATGACCAAGAAATCATTTCTGAACCTACATGTGCTTCTTCCATCATCTCTAGATCTGGCCCAATCCGCATCTAAGTAGACCTTTAACTCAATATCTGAAGTAAATAGATAAAACAAACCTTCATTCAAGGTGTTGGCAACAGTCAGGGAACTGAAGGAGCCACTAGACAAAGAGGGTCGGAACGAAGAGATAGCACAAGCAGACACAGTAGCCAAAGAAGATCTGGCAAGTAGGCCATCTAAATTTTTCAGACATCAAGGAGTTGAGCACACAAGAATGAAAGAGCAAGTAGGGAGCTCAAAGAGGTGTATGACAAATCAGCAGAGAAAATCCCTACACAAATAGTGATTTTAATCACTAAACACCATTGTAAATACCATTTCGTATTCTTTTGTAGCTCCATTTTGTGCAAGCCAAGGAGTCCTTGAGCTTGAGGAGCTTTAGAAGTATCTACCTGCCAATTTTCGTATTTTTTAGATCTCGTTTGAGCCCTCAAATAAGCCCTGGAACCTAATTTTTGACTAGGCCGGACACTAGGTCTGGACAGGGCCAAAGCTAGTCAAAAACTATAAAAGGAGCTAGAGAGCTCATTTTTGAGGTTAGATTGTAAATGAAATGAACTTGTAAGAGATTTTTGAAAGTAATCTAAAGAACTCCATTGCTTCTCACTCTTTGCCTTACCTTGTGTGCACGTGTGTGTGTATGTGTGTGCATGTTAGTGTGCTTCTCACTCACGCACTTGTGCCTTCACTTGCTCGAGGTCTTCATACCATCCTCACGTCTTCCCGGATTGACATTAAAGGAGGTGCTACTCGTCACTGAGCTACACCAAATTTTGGCGCCGTTGCCGGGGATCGAGCTTTGAGGACGAGCGTGTGATGGTAAGACGTAGATTGGAGACGTTGGCGTTGTAGGTAATTTCTTTACTTTTCCTATTTTTCTCTTTCTTACCTTACTACCATCATCACCATCATCATCATCACCATCTTCCACCTCCATTTCCATCATCGCGAAAATTTCAGTTTTTTGATCATATCACCTTCTCCACCTCATTTCCCTCATTTCACTTGTGAGAGAGAGCGAGAGAGCGAAATTGTGTGTGCTGTTTTTGCATGTTTCTTGAGTTGTCTTGCAGGTACAGGCCGCATCATCGTCCCCAGCACTCTGCGCAGATACGGAATTCGCGGCAACTGTCTGTGTGTCGCCGACCTCTGTCAATCGCGACCGACAGAAAAAATGCTCAAATTGTCAAAGAAAGTGCAAAACCATGATCTACAGGCCTAGAGCTTCCTAAAAATGTGCTCAGATTTTTGAAACTCCTCAGATTTCTGTTAATCGCGATCGCTCTGTCAATCGCGATCGACAAACCATGACGGACAGACCTGTCAATCGCGATCGACCCATCAATCGCGATTGACAGCCCACGACGGCTCTGTCAATCGTGACCGACAGAGTCAACGACCGATTGACCACAACTGACGGATCATACGCGTGACACGTGTCAATCGCGATCGAGTCATCAATCGCGACTGACTCATCAATCCCGACTGACAGCCCACGACGGCTCTGTCAATCACGATCGACACAGTCAACGATTGGTTGACCATGACGGACAGACCCTCGCGACCGACCTATCAATCGCGATCGACCCATAAATCGCTACTGACAGAGTCAACGACCCTTTGACCACGATTGATTGACTTTTCGAGCCACGTGTCAATCACGATTGACCCATCAATTGCGACTGACAACCACGACGGACCTGTCAATCGCGATCAACACATCAATCGTGATTGACCTGTCAATCGCGACTGACAGAACTTGTGAACGCGATAGAAGGGCAAATTGGGTCAAGATTTTAGGGCAAAGAATAGGGGGCTAATTTGGTCAATTTGTGGGACAACCACCAGGGGTTAGCATTGCATGTTGAGGCCGCAACCCAAGCAATTCAAGAATTTCTACCTGCCTGATTAAGCTGTCTTGAACCCTGTTTTAAACCCTGAAGCCTGAACTGACATAACTTTCTCATACGAAATCCGTTTGCTGTGATTCTTGTTTTGTTGGAAAGCTCGTGGGGAGTACAACCAAAACCTCCACTGGTTATGTGAAAAGTAAGATCAAGACTATTAGATAGGGTTTTTTGAAGTTAACCATACCCCGAAGTAGGAAACCTGAGGGATCCTTGGGATTGTTTTTCATAAAGGCAAGGGATAATTTGGTTTATGAGTTACATGCATGAAAGTGGTCTAGTCTGTCATTTGAATTTAAGTCTGGAGCTGATCTTGGAACTGATGCAGGTCTATTGAGAAGCAATTGAGAGCATCCAAGCAAGGGCTTTGTGCAAGCTTGAGAATCAACTTCTCGAGCATTAAAGAACAAGGATCAGCACGAAAGGTCGGCATATTCTCAACTCCCCTTCGTCAATTCCTAGCGTAGGCTAAGAACGACTAGAGGTAGGAGTAAGTCAGGGCGACGATAGGCAATTATCAAGTTGAAGAATACCTAAACTTTCAAGTTCAAGCTAAGGACATAATCTTTGTACTGTCGAAAACTTTAAAGGAAAAGAACTTAACGTGGAACGAACAACTTTAAGCGCGGAACTACACTCAAATATACCTTACGACGTGATATCAGACAAGAATTTTAACACGGTAATCAACTAAAAAGAATCAAGTAACTGGTACAAAAGGACTATGCAACGAGGTTGTACTTGGGCAATTTGGGTTATTCAATCAGGCTTATGAACCTTAGATCAGGGCGACATCTAGGGAGAGATAGACAAAGCCTTAGGTCTTCAGAGGCTAGTGTCAACCACACCGCTAGGTCTTGGGCCCAGCAGTTGAGCCACCACTCATACTACCCTAGCTCCAAGACTAGTGAATCAGAGATGTCTCAAGGCATGGACCGACCTATGGGAAGTTCAGGAGTGCCATACTTGCACAGGGTAGAAGGCCCTTACAAAACACAGTTGGAATACCTTAGGACCAACCGATTAGGTGCTAGCATCTATGAGGACAGCCTAGGAAGGTCCGTGATCCAGATTAAAAACCCTGACCAATCCATTGGACTAGAGCACCCCACTGTCAAGTTTGAAAACGGAGCATACTTGGACAAAGAAGGAACTATATACGTAGTCACCAGTCCCCAGATAGGACAGACGAATTCGGAAATGTGATCTCAGAAGCAGATTTAGGTGACTTGGAGCAAGGAAACATGGGTGTAGAACCTAGAACCCCCCGAGGCAAATCTGTTCTCACTAGGATTATCACACCAGAGTGGATTTCCCAGGACAATAAGAGCATAGATCTGCTTCTGAACCGAGAAACTGACGAAGCCTTTTGGAGGTATAAATCCGATCGGCCAATTGATATAGGAACAATCATGATCTATGAGTTTAAGGATCCTGATAGCCCAGGCAGAGTGACCTACTTAGATCACGCTTCAGAGAGGATCTTTGTGGTTACAGAAAATGATAGGCATGCTTACACTTGGAAGGGTGAATTCGTTTTCCCCCAACCAAGATCGAACGTGTCCTGTGGTCACCCAGGAGCTGGAACCTCCCACGCTCACGGAACTCAAAGGGACAGACATAGAGAAAGGCCGGAGGTGAGCTTTGCCAACTCAGGGGGCAGAGAAAGAACGAGGACGGAAACAAATAGAGTAGAGCCTGAGGTACTTAGAGCTCACAGGAATCAAAGAAATGCGGATGAGTTCCCTCTACCACGACCTAGAGAGCTCACAAGGACTTTGAGACCAACTCAGCTAGTTAAGTCCATGAAGAACTACTTCGATGGCACGGGAGATCCATACGATCATGTGGCTGAGTTTAGGCAAGTCTTGAGAGCTGAACAAGTGGAGGATTTATTCACGCAGTATAATGCCTTTGGTCTAACCCTTAGGAGCACAGCCCTTACGTGGTTTCAACCATTGAATGAGAGACAGTTCAGGAGCATAGACCAACTCCTAGAGGCTTTCATTATTGAATTCTCTAAGAGTGGCATAAGACATAACACCTCCTCGTTGATTCACAGCTTCAAGCAAACCCCTCAAGAAACCGTGAGACTTGCAGGAAGAAGATTTAGGCAATACTTAGAAAGATGTCCTGTTTCGGAGCTCCCCACACCTGCTAAGCAAGTGGCTTTATTCTTGGATGGATTGCTAAGTACCAAATTGAGATCCTATGTGTACTTGAAGGACCCTAGGACCATAGAAGAGTGTGTACGTATGTGCATCGACATTGAGGATAACCTAGGGGAGGAGTTAGAACTTTCCAAGATTTACAAAGATTCAGATAGTGCCTCTAGCCTCTCTTCCACGCAATCCACATCAATTGAGGAACTTGCAGAGAAAGTATCTCAGAAATTAGGTGTCACTAGCAAACAGATCCCAAGGTTTGCCCCGATGAAAAGATGCTATACTTGTGGGGGTGACCATATGGCAAATGTATGTCCCATTATGGCTCAACCCCAAGTAAATCCTAGTAGCCAGTACTGCACCATAGAACGGAGGTACACCAATCACACCGTGCAAGATTGCCCATACAACAAGCAAGCGGTTAGGCAACCCTACCCTCAACCATACCCTCAGTAGGGAAGATACCAGAACCTCTACCCTCCACAGCCATATGGCAGGCCACAACAACCTTATCAGCAACCATACCAAAACCAACAAAGGCCTCAGCCTGTGTTAGCACAACAACCCCTTGCCCCAGCTAATGTGATCCTAGTAAAATATGCAGTAGCAGAAGAAAACCTGAATAGAGCTATAGTCCCTGTAACACCACTGCTTTCTGAAAGTGACCCCAGTGACCATAGCTTTGATTCTACACATGTCGATAGTCCCCATGATTACTACATGCAATCCCCTGAACATGGTGAGTCCTACTACAGTGAGGAACTGAGTGAACCTAGTTGGGAGTCAGATTACACAAACGTCATGTATACAAACCCCAACCCTAGGCCTCAGCCTAGGCAGGTAAGACCCCCATTCCCTAGAGGACCATGCTACAGATGTCAGGGAGATCACCTCATTAGTGATTGTCCCTTACCTCCACTTACACAACCCCAGTTAGTGACAATTCAGGGCTTTTGCCAAGAATGTGAAAAGGAGCATCTCTTACGAGACTGCCCTAAGAATCCTAATAATATGCCAAAAATCACTCCTATTAACGTTATTGGGTTGGTGGTAGACTCCATAGGAAGTGTGACGTCCACCGCACCAGTACAGGTGGTGACTAGAGCTTAGGCATTGCAACAAAACCAAGGGGTAAACCAGGAAAAGAACCCAGAGGCTAGTGAAACCGAGAGCATAACCAAGAAAAGAACAAGAGCCTGGAAAGATAGTCCGGAAAGAATGAAAAGACAATGGGCTAAAAAGATGAGTGAACTTGAGGAAAGCATAAGAGAAACCAAAGCCAGGATAACTGAACTCACATCTCAAACTCCCTCTCACACTACCCCACCACCACCATTCCCATCGCCATCCGACCCGCCACCTTCCAACCCACCTCATACGATTCCACCACCCCCTAGAGTAGGATCAATCCTAGCAGATCCCACTCCCGAGGACCTAAACATGATGCTTAAAGCCTATCAGGCTAGAATTCAAGAAGGGCCAAACGTAACTGATCATGAAAAGTGTTACCCTAGGGCAGAACTAGAGCTAGAACGAACCAAAATTTGTGCTAAAATGGTGGAATTAGCCCAGATCATGTTTGAGGCCAGTCGTCTATTTAACATCTCTAGTTCAGCCAAGACGCAGTTACACTTTGATGGATTACTAGAAAGAATACAGAAACTAATTGCACAATCAGAAAAGGAACCTGCCTCCCAACACAAGGGCAAGGCAAGTGATAGAGTAGGACCCCCTGCTCGGGAAGCCTACATGCCTGAAGCCTACGTGCCTGAAGCCTATGCGCCTAACTCTACGGAGCCGAACACCTCATCTTCTATGAATCGGTTTACACCAGAATTTCTACGAGAGATTCAAGAAGACAAATGGGCTAAAGAAAGTGAAGTCCCTCCTCCTATTGAACTTGTGGATGATGCACATGACCAATTCCCACAAGACATCCCATCCATTTATGAGGAGCAGGAGAGCACCCAATCTCAAGAAAGATTCGACTTTGAGTCTAACTCTCTACAAGAATTACCCCACTTCACAGGCCCATGGGAAGCTAAGTCCACATGCATGAGAGCACCCACGGTCATGGTAAGAAACGAAGACTCAGTGATACCTAGGAACACAGAGGTAGTGAAAAACACTAAAGTTCAGTGCAACCTCACTTTAGAAGAGCTACTCAAAGTAAGGCCAGAGCTATGGAAACATGTAGCCAAACAAGTACCAGCGATAGCAAAACCTCGTTCCCAGGTAGGATCCCAGAGAACAGTGCCAGAAATACCATTGGACAAGATAGGAGAGATGAGTGAAGGTGAAGAGGGAAACACTTATCTTCCCATTACACATCAAGGATACACAACCAAGGCAATTCTCGACTCAGGTGCAGGAGTTGAAATTGCTACCACTTCCCTGTGGAAGCGTTGGGGCAAGCCAGCACTCAGGCCCACGAGGATGAAATTGCAGATGGCCGATGGTCACATAGAAAGACCCTTAGGATTGCTAGAAGGAATAACTCTCACCACATGTGGTGTTGAGTTCGAGCATACATTTGCTATATGTGACTTTAGCAAAAATCATGCCTATGAGATGATTTTGGGAAGACCATTTATGCGACAGTTGCAAGTGGTACAGGATTGGGGAAAAATGGAAAGATCCATCGTAGTGGTGCCCAAGAAAAATGGAAAGCTGCGTGTATGCATTAACTTAAAGAAGATCAATGCAGCCACAATTCGAGATAACTATCCGCGATCACAGAGCATCTCTTAGAAAGAGTAGCAGGCAAGGAAGTGTACAGCTTCCTTGATGGATTTTCGGGCTACAATCAAGTAGCCATTGCCCCAGAGGATCAACATAAGACAGCATTTGCCACTGAATGGGGCATATTTGCCTTTCGGGTAATGCCATTCGGGCTTACTGATGCACCTGCTACCTTTCAATGATTGATGTGTCACGTGTTTAAAGAGTTCCTGAGGAAGAACTTAGAAGTCTATGTTGATGATCTTTGTGCTCATTCCAACATCAGACAAACCCATATTCCTGAACTCAGACAAATCTTCGACAAATGTAGAGAATATCAAGTCTGCCTGAACCCCGAAAAGTGCGTTTATATGGTCAGGCAAGGCAAGATTCTAGGACACATAGTGTCAAAGAATGGCATATCCACTGATGAAGAGAAAGTGAGAGCCATAGCAGAGTTACCTAGACCAAAGAATGTCAAGGAAGTACAAGCTTTCATGGGGCATTGTGGTTATTACCGACGGTTTATACACATGTATGCCATCATAGCAAAGCCCATGTACGGACTTCTGACTAACTTTGAGTGGACTGATGAATGTGAGAATTCCTTCAATGAGCTTAAACGGCGATTATGTTGAGCACCAATCTTAACCACACCAGATTGGAATAAGCCTTTCCATGTTCATGTGGATGCATCCAATTATGCTATTGGGTGTGTACTCGCGCAACCTACTGGTGAAGGTAATATGGATCTTCCAATTGCCTATGCTAGTAGACAATTGAATGCAGCTGAACGAAATTATACCACTACGGAGAGAGAAGGACTAGGCATGGTATATGCAGTTAAAAAGTTTAGACATTATTTGCTTGCAAATAAGTTTAAATTTTTTACTGACCATCAGGCACTGCTATATCTCGTGAACAAGCCATGCAATACAGGTAGATTAGTAAGATGGTTTCTCTTACTAATGGAATACGACTTCGAGGTTGTGGTAAGGAAAGGTAGGACTCACTTGAGAGCAGACCATCTCTCTAGGCTCACATCTGGAGAAGCCCCACAAGGAGTGTCAGATGACGTGCCTGATGCTTACTTGTTTAATTTGGAAGTGGTGCCGCAGTGAGCTAAACCATTAGTTCCAGTATTGACATACGGGCCTAATCACCCAGTAATAGCCACACAGGATAGAGAGGTAGTAAAAGCCCAAAAGTACCACATCATGGCTGGAAGTATGTACAAGCACACAGATCAGGGGATCTTGGCCTGTTGTGTGGAAGAGGATGAGCACGCTAAATGGTTGCAAGTAGCACATGTAGGTGCATTAGAGCAACACTATTCAAAGCAACGAACCCTGTAGACATTAAGGAGACTCCGAGTGCATTGGCCGACTATGGAAGGTGATGTCCAAAAGTTGTGCAAGGAATGCCCAATCTACTGCACTAAACCACCTGTGGAACATGCCACTCTTTATCAAGTGTCCATAGTGCCAGATTGGAGTGAACCACTAGTATCCTTCTTAAGGACGAAAACAGTCCCTCCAGACATGACTCTGGCTAGGCAAAGGAGTTTAGAACGAGAAGCCCAGGATTACTCACTCATTGGTGATAATCTATACAAGCGTGGTAAAGATGGCTACCTGAGACTGTGTGTCCATGAGAGTGAATATCTTAAGATCTTGGAAACTGCTCATCAAGGTGTAGCCGGAGGACACTTTGGACCAGATCGGGTGATCAAGGCAATACTATTTGTGGGCTTCTGGTGGCCGACCCTTCACATGGATGCACATACCTATGTGAAACGATGTGATGTCTGTCAGAGAACTCAGTATCCTATACGTAAAGATGAGATGCCACTGAAACCTATGATGGGTGGACGTGCATTCTCTAAGTGGGGAATAGACTTCGTAGGTCCTATTAATTCCCCAGCTAAGGGTTCCCATGCAGAATATATCATTGTTGCAACAGACTATCTAACAAAGTGGGTAGAGGTAAAAGCCACAACGAAGAACGATGCTCAAACAACTGCTAAATTCTTGTTTGAGAATGTATTCACAAGATACGGGCTACCTATAGAGCTAGTAAGTGATAGAGGCACTCACTTCTTGAACGAAGTGATTGAAAATCTACTCCAAGAATTCTTGGTAGTTCATAAGAAATCTGCCCCCTATCACCCACAAGCTAATGGGCAAGCCGAAAGCACAAACAAGATTCTATGTAATGTGTTGACCAAGTTAGTGAATAATAAACGCTCTGATTGGGACAAACATCTACACCATGCTGTTTGGGCATACCGAGTTGCCTACAAAACGGTACTCCAAGCCACTCCCTTTCAAAGGGTGTTTGGTCAAAATGTTGTGCTACCTTTAGACTTTTTGATACCTACATTGAAAGTGGCACAAGAGCATGAATGGACGGGTCATGAACTCTCCTCTAGACTTTTTGACCTTGAACGATTAGGAGAAACAAGACTGAGAGCAGCTGCAGGGATATATGCAGCTAAGAAACGACAGAAGGCCTACTTTGATGCCCACGTTAAGGATAAAGGGTTGAAAGCCGGAGACCTAGTGCTCGTCTACACTTTGAAACAACATGCTAGGAAGCTAGAGAAAAGAGGCTACGGACCCATGATCATTAATAGAATCTCAACAAGTGGAGCAGTGCAACTAGCCACATTAGAAGGCAATGTTCTTCCAAGCTACATTAGTGGATGCAGAGTCAAGTTGTATGAAGAACCTCTCACAGAGGAAATGCTAAGCCGACTCAACACTGCTAAGAAACGCAAAGAAGAAGAAAAGCGAATTTGAGAAGAAGCTCAAGCAAAAGCTTTAGAGCGCATACAGAGAATGAAATTAAGAAGACAGGGTAGAGAGCAACCTAGGACAGTTGCTTATGCAGATCAAGGATATCACATGGCTATGTGTGAAGTTTCAGGCATCAACTCTCATAGGATAATTGATCGACGTCCTTTTATAACCTTAAGTATAGGACAAGGAAATAATGCAAGGACTGTAAGAGCCTTGATTGACTCAGGTGCAGCCACTAGTGCTGTTCAATTGTCTTACTGTCAAGAGTTGAAATTAACTGTCAATCCTATAGAAGCATATCTCATAGGATTGGGAGGCGTGGAAACCCCTTGCATGGGCGAGGTGGAACTTCCCCTCTATATTCATGACGAGGCAATGACAGTCAAAGTACTAGTGTGTCAAGATGAGGACCTCACTGAACCTCTTGTCTTGGGTCAAGACTGGATCTATGACCAAGCAGTCAACTTAAACCTAAGAAGTGGACTTCTTCAGGTATGGGTGAATCAGACTAGAATGACAGTTGAGTTAAATAATTCATCATCTGAGCTTGTGTCCTCTTTCTGAATTGATTCTTGCTTGATAAGCTTGGGAAAGTCTTCTTCCATGTCATAAGGTAGACTAACCTTCCTGCATTCATTTTCATACCATGAATCATTCTCATCAAAGATGACATCTCTGCTTACCTTGAAGCCTTTGTTTGAGGGGTTGTAGAATCTGTATCCCTTCTGATTCAAATCATAACCAATGAAGATACATTTTTCACCTTTAGGGTCTAGCTTTCCCCTTACCTGTGAGGGAATATGTACATATGCAACACAACCAAAGATTTTGCAATGATCCAGAGATGGTCTCTTACCATGCCAAGCCTCATAGGGTGTCATTCCATCAAGTGTCTTTGATGGCAACCTGTTAATTAAATATGTGGCAGTAGATACACTCTCTGCCCAAAGATAATTTGGCAATTTCTTTTCATTTAGCATAGACCTAGCTGTCTCTACAATGAGTCTATTCCTTCTCTCAGCTACCCCATTTTGTTCAGGTGAGTACCTTGTAGTAATCTCCCTCTTGATGCCTCTTTCCTGCAAGAAATCTTCAAAGTCATTGGAGAAGTATTCTCCACCACCATCTGACCTTAGTTTCTTCAAATGTCTACCTGTTTGATTTTCAACTAATGCAAGATACCTTTTGAAACAATTAAATACTTCATCTTTATGTTTCATGAAGTATAAGACAGTCCACCTGCTATAGTCATCAATGAAGGACACATAGTACCTTGATCCAGATATGGATGGCTCCTTGCTAGGTTCCCAAAGATCTGTATGCACCAATTCCAGATAATCTTCATGCATAGAACCTTTCTTGGTATAGGGCAATCTGTGTGACTTACCAAATTGACAAGCCCCACACTTGTATATCATGTGTTGCTTGGATACATTAGGTATCCCAAGCACACATTGATCCCTACTCATTTGTTTTATGGTCCTCTCTCCAATGTGACCTAATCTCTTGTGCCAAATCTCCAATTCTGATAGGGTTTGGTCTTTATAGTTGTACAAAGCAATATTCTTAGTGTCTTCAAGTTCAAAGGTAAACAATCTACCTCATTTCTCTCCCTTGGCTATCCTTCTGAATCCATGTCTTGGATCCTCCACATATGCACCATGTTGAGTGAACCTGACCTGTAGACCTTTTTCCACAATCTGACCTACACTCATCAGATTCTTGGTGATTGTTGGAACATACAATACTCTGCTCAATAAATTCTGATTACCATCACTAGTTTTGACATTGCCTACTTTAACAACTGAATGCTTAGTGTCATCACCTGTCTGCACTTGATGCTTGCCTTTGGGTTCTTCCAAATCAGAAAGTAATGCAATATTTCCAGCTACATGATTAGAGCAACCTGAATCAACATAGAATAAGTGGTGATCATTGATACCTGACTTAGATGTCATGTTCATGATCAATAAGGAATCATCTTGCTCCTCTGCATAATTGTTGTAGTCTTTCCTATTTCTGTATCCACCTTGATAATTGCCATTGTGATTGTAGCTATTGTTGTAATTATTGTTGTAGCCATGGTAGCCTTGAGATTGGTTGAATCTGCCTCTACCTTGAGAGTATCCTCCTCTTTGGTGACCTCTTCCTCTTTGGTTCTTGTAATTTTTGTAGCATTCATCTGTAGTATGGTTAGACAAGCCACAAATATTGCATGGAGATTGGTTGTAGGGTCTCCCCCTACCTGACTTACCTCCTCTGCCTCTTCCTCTTGAAGATCTACCTCTCCCTACATAGTTTGCTTGGGAGGTAGAGCCTTCTTCATCAACCTTTTTGTTTTTACCTTTGTCTTTAACTTTCTTTTCAGTGTATAGGGCAGAGGGGTTGTTACCTTTTGATTGCTCTCCATTCTTTGTGATCTTTGCTTCATGTGTAAAGAGTTGTCCAATCAGAGTTGTTAGATCAGGTGCTTGGATGTCCATGTATAAATCCATTGCTGTGGTAAAGCTCTCCCACTTGTCATCTGCCTTTAGTCCATTGATCACTTGTCTGACTATTTGCTCTTCCTCAATCTCCTCTCCAACACTTGCAAGTTGGTCTGCAATGTCCTTGACTTTGGTGACAAAATATGAGACTAATTGCTTTGATTGCTTCCTAAGAGTTGTAAACTCAACCCATAGCTGATTCTTTCTGGCCCTTGTGCTTGATGAAAAATAAGTTGACAAGGTTTCCCAAGTCTCTTGGGAAGTTTTGCAATTCCTTATGTGTGGTAGAAGAAAATCAGAAATAGAGTTTAGAAGATATGACCTTGCTAAAGCATCTTTTGCACACCATTGATTGAGTCTCTCTTGCTCTTCCTTGGTGGGGAGGCCTCTAGCTTTGAATGAGGGCAATTCCTCATCTCCTGATATGAATCCATACAAGCTCCTTCCTTGTAGATAGGTCTTCATTCTCAGAGACCAAGCTTGGTAGTTGTTCCTGTCTAATTTGTCAATGAAGGAAGGGAAACCATCACCCATGATTACCTTATTTGCTCTGATACCACTGTTGGGAGTGATGGTTGGATGCACTCAGAAGATCAAGTTGGTGCTGCTAGACCTGCTTCACACCTGCCCTCCTTTCTCTTCAGATATGCTTAGTGGACTCCTTGAGGTTCCAAATGATGCCAAGAAACCATATATGTGCTTTGCAAATATTATGAGTAATGATCAAATCAAGACAGACTACTTGTGACTTCAAAATCCTAAAAAACTTGCTATTTTGGTATTGTCACCTGCTCAGTGTTATGCTCAGTGTGACCAGTGTAGTTACAATTAGCAAAATTCCTTCTAGAGATAGTCTATTAGCTTAATAAGCTTCCATTTGCAAGTGGAATGAAAGGAAATGATAAACTACACTCAGAGAAATCACTTTAGCAAAATAAGGTGTACCCCCGATTTTTTAGGAGACTTACAGTCACAGACCAGTGAGCACCCCGACTGAGCTTTCTCTGCAATGGTTGATCCAATGGCCTTGAAACTTTGTAGGTGTATAGTAGACTCTGAGCTGAATCCAATGCACTTTGAATCATCCAATTTGGGTCAGTAGATCTTGAGATATGCCCTGTTGAAGTTGACAGAGTTGAAGATGATCACTCAGAGAAACCAGAGATTGTGAATATAAGTATATTGATTAAATCTAATGATTGTACATTCCCATTGGCATGAAATGTGATGCTCAATGGTACTCAGAGGTGTAGGCTATGGTGTAGCTCACACACACTCAAAGATTGACACAGAAATGCCTCGGGAAGAGTGTCACACACCCGCGACTTTTCTCCATGGTTTTTATAAGTGTTGATTGATCATTTGAATTTGAAATTCAAATTGAAGCTCCCTAGAATCTCTCCACTAAACTTAGGGAGATATTCCCTCAATCACATCATCTACTTTTCCACGACTCAAACTAGTAGGTGAGTTTACAAGAGTGACTAAAGTCATATAGACTTTTACATAGGATAAAAGGTAATAACCAATAAGCATTGGTTCCTATGATCATTGTTCCATGTAGATATATCCTTCAAGGGTTCAAGCCTCATGTGTGGTCTTCAAGATTGATAACCAAGCCAAGTCTTCCAAGGCTTCAATGTTCCAAGCCAATGTGTGAAGGCTTGATATGCACCAACAAGAAGGAGGCAGCAACTAAGGGCAGATCAATCACTGAAGACTCTCCAGGCGAGAGACCAAAAGAACGCGCGAAGCAGAACAACTCAGCCGATGAAACAAATGTGGGTGCGGAAAGACGAGCTGCCGACCGTAACCAAGTCGCAACAACGGTCTCAACTTCCTATTAGTAATCAACGACTTGATGATAATAAGAGCACTCCTAAAACCTCTGTTGAGAAAGTGAAATCTATTTGGGTACCCAAGAAGTCGATGACGGCTGGCCCACAATCAAGACAAATTTGGGTGCCTAAGGCTTGCTTGCGGGCTCAACTAGTCCCACACAATTCACATCATACACGACAGGGTTCACTCGCTCAAGCAGCCGCCACCCACTCTTGTCTGATACACTCCAACACACTGCCACCTAGAAGCACGCACGGACTCACTCGTAAATGGGTCCCAATGACACAACAACTCCTAGCAGAATTACTCATGCAACCCTCCCGAGTCTCCACAAAACCAAGACCAAAAGCCATCCATGGTGTTTGGCAACCTAAGACTTGTAATAAACCCCCGCGACCCCAATCTGTGAATTCATCTCCACTTACTAACTGCATTAGTCAGACAATGCATCTTTCCATCTAGCTCCTAGGACTATCCAGGCATTAACTACACACACTGCCATCGTGCACTCACTGACCACTAACCCATTACTCACCTCACGATAATATTGTAACGAGGGCAAAATGTGTTCTATCTTGTCCATTACAATATTAACGCATGCTCTATATTCTCGACAGAACCAGTAGCAAGCAATAACTATGGCAGAAGCCCGAGGTTCCAGTTCTCACGTCGGATCTAGCGCACAAATTATGGACATAGAAACACTCCTCCTCGAACCACATCTCACCGAAAGACCGCAAGAACTTCAAGCTGTGCATGTGCTCCCAATTTAGGATCCTCCTCAGGGACACACCTCTCACGTGGGCAAACACGCTCATTGGTTCAGTGATGTTGCAGGACCATTGGGTGATGGAACCTATTTTTGGGAAGCCGAATTGGAGTTTAATGGTAAATGGGGACGCTACCATTTTTTCACGCGTGAATTTGAGAACTATCAGAATGCCGAAGTAATGCGTTCGGTATGGACCAAAGCGGGCCTGGACAGTTATTTCAGGACCCACTTACCGAAGCCAGATTTTTTACGTTGTTCTTATTTTATCAGTACCATCACGCCTAGCAGGGCCAAGGGAGGCGACAGCACTTTTGTGTTACCCTCACTGTTGCCAGGCCACGAACTTAAAAGATTCAAACTCACCCTCAATCTCGTACGAGAAGCCTTGGACATGCATGGTATGCACATTCCTACTGAAAAGGAAACAATGGTTCCAGGCAGAATGAAACATAAAGATCTCAATAAACTGAAGGATACGGTAGCAATGACACCGACCATCGCTCTTCACCTACGGACCGTCATGCAGCAATTTGCTTTTCCAGCTGTTGCAGAGCTAAAGAAAGTACGAAGCTGAGAAAAAGATGGGCCCTAAAATTTTTCCGATTTGGACATCAGACTTTTGTATCATATTCATTTTTGTAATATATTTTCCCTTGTAAATGCACTAGAGGAGTCCTCTAGATGCATCCCCACAGAAAAGTAGAGATTACCCATGTACAATAGTAGGAAATTAGTCTCTTAGTGAATAAAGTGCCGGTCACTAATGTGAAAGGACCAAACTTAGGGCTCATGTATATAAGTCACTTTGTGACTCTTTGTAGAAAACTCTTGCCATTGTGAACAGGGAGCTCTTCAGAATTTTCGAGTTTGCCCCTTTCATGCTGATTTTGATCTTCATTTTGCTCTTGTATGTGTGTGTGATGCTTGAAATGCATGTGTAGGACTGTTGTCTACCCCTTCCCCTTTGTTTTGAGCTGCTGTAGTGCGTGTGTAAGCTAGGAGAAGCTGTGGCGCGGGTGTTTGTGATTCCCATCAGTCACTGGTTTTGCCATAACTTGAAGCAGAGTGGTCAGAATTGAGTGAAACCACCACCGTTGGATGCGTCTCGTCGAGAGCTTCGAAATGAGTACCCTATTGCCTATATTCGGAGTTCTGGGCTGGGAGAAAACCTCAAAATACCAAAACTGCTGAAAAGAGGCTTGCGGCAACACTTTCAGTATTTCTATAGGTGTGAGAGGTAGTAGTCTTTTCTCATGCATGATTAGCTAAACCACTTCATTATCCATCACGTGTGCACAAGTCTTCATACACTTGGTAAGTCGTTCCTTAGGATTGACATTAAAATGTGTGTTAAAGATCCCACTATATGCACTTGTGTGGCAATTGAGGTATAGTCTCATTGGCACAAGTCCTTGAGTCATATTGGCTCAAGTACACACGGTTTTTGCGCCGTTGCCGGGGAACACTCAACCAAGGTGCCTTCGTGATAGTTATAGAGCGAGTGTGATCGAATCGTACTTGTAGAGGTGAAATTGTCCTTTGGCAAGTAGTTAGTCACTTCAACACTTGTTACTTCACATCCCCGAGGTGTGTGTGATAAGTTTTAGGTTTAGGAGTAGTAGGAGGAGAGTAGGAAGAGTGAGGGAGTAGATTAGAGTAGTTTTCATCCTTTGCCTTGTTTCATTTTCAGTAGATAGGAAAAAAATCAAGTATAAAAGCCAAAAAAGTCATTTTGAAAATCACTTGTTTCTGAGCAAGTATCGTGAGAGTGAGCGTCGAGTATCGTGAGCTGCAGAGTATCGTGGCTGAGCTCGTAAAGTGTCATTGAGCTAGAAAAGGTGCTAGAAGAGTGTGGCAGAGCTTCAAAGGTGAGCCACCCCATTGCTAGATCCTTCTAATCATTCAAATAATTCAATATCTGTGTAAAACGATCTGCGCCAGGTATCGTCTGAGAGCTACAGGGGGTAAAAAGTGTGTTTTGTTTGATACAGATAGTGAAGAGGTGAGAGAGGAGCTAGGAGATCAAGGGGTCAAAATCAAAATTTCAAAAACATTTTCCAAAAATTGTCTAAGGGTCAAGTATCGTCTTACTCCCGCAGTCGAGTATCGTGATACTTAGCAAGTATCGTTTTGCTCCTGTGGTCGAGTATCGCGATATTTCCCGTCGATCGTGTATCGTTTCATACCGATCGCGATACTTGGTCAGAGATCGTTTGCCAGCGATCGGCTATTGAGTATCGTGGATCGTGTATCGTTTCGAGCCGGTCGCGATACTTGAGAAGTATCGTTTGGTCAAAGATCGCGATACCTGATAAGTATCGTGTATCGTTTTGCCAGCGATCGTTTGTGAGAGATCAAGTATCGTCTGAGCTGAAGTATCGTGTATCGCTTCTCAGAGATCGCGATACTTACCAAATATCGTGTATCGTCTGATCCTCAGAGATCGCGATACTTGTTGCCGATCGTGTATCGTTTGTCTAAAGTATCGTTTGGGTCAAGTATCGTGTATCGCTTCTCAGAGATCGCGATACTTCTCACATATCGTGTATCGTCGATCGTTTCAGTTCAGAGATCGTGTATCGTGGAAATCAAATATCGTATATCGTTTCCAGCCAAGTATCGTTTGGCCCAGGGATCGCTAGATCAAAGATCGCGATACTTCTCACATATCGAGTATCGTTTATTCCAAGTATCGTGTATCGCCTGTGACCAAATATCGTGTATCGTTTGCCTTCAGGTATCGGTATCGTTCCTTCCAAGTATCGGTATCGTCTAGCAGGTATCGCGATATTTGTCAGAGATCGGGTATCGTCCAAACACAGATATCGTGTATCGTGGATTTTTTTGGAGACAAGTATCGTGTTCTGGCAAAATTCTTTTTTAGTCAGTTTTCATGTCAAAGGCCTCTAGACATTCTTTTGACCTGTAGTGAAGAGTGCCAAAGGCCCAAGAGTAGCAAAGACTGAGAAGAGTTGAGAAGTGGATGAACCTGAGATTCGGAAGAACCCTAGGAAGCCGAAGAAGTGTAATTTCTTCTGTAGGGAGTGTAGCAGAACCAAGTAACCGTTCACATTACTCGGAGACCTCCAGTGAGTCAGAAGAAGAAATTCCCATGGCTTCAGAGGATATGCAAAACACAGTACCCATGATTCACATGATGTCAATCATTGAGGGAGAGTACAGAACCTCCTTGGAGTATGTGAACACCAACCACAATGAGATCCCTATTTATTTGGATGGTCTAAACAGATCAGTGGCCAGACTGAAGAAGGCTTTAGAGGCTTACATAGTGCCTAGACCAGCAGTCAAGTACGTAGGAGGACTGTACATGGACAAACGAGATATCCAATACGTTGTCACAGAACACCCGGAAAACATTAATGAACATGGTGAAGAAAATAATGCTTCAAGCTTAAATGGAGGTGGAAACGAAGAGCAAGTAACTACTCCTAGAGGGAGATCTACGATTACTAAAATTTGGAGAGGAGACCTGATTCCCCAGGACGACACTCTAATAGATGTATATTTGATCAATGGGATGGAGCATCTGCTTAAAGCCCATTCCTCTATATGGGAAGCTGCTCCTAATCCAGTTACCATCTATGAGTTACAAGATCCTGAGTTCCCCACCATCATCACATATTTGGATAAGAATCAGAGAAGATATTGGCCATTAACAGAAGCGGAAAGAGCGGAATTGAAATATCAAAACATCCCAGTGTTCCCTCCTAGGGACCAAGCCACTACTTCACGAAACCCACTTGGAACATCCCAGAATGATTCATATCAACAGTCGGGACAAACACAACAAACACAACAAAACCAGACCCCAGTCAGACCACATGTACAGTTCACAATGCCTGCAAATAACCCTAACTACCGACCTCAACTAACTATGGATCCAAGACATGGAGTTCATGCTCCTGTCAGACCACCGATAGTAAGAGGACCAGGCATACCAATAGGAAGACCAATTTTTCCAGTGATGCCTAGACCACCTGAAGCAGGAAGGAGATTAAGGCCAATTCAAGTTGCTAAATGCATGAGAAATCACTATGATGGCTCTAGTGAACCCTACAATCACATAGCTGAATTCAAACAAGTAATCAGAGCCGAACAGGTAGAAGACTTCTTGATCCAATATGAGTCCTTCGGCCTTACCTTGTCAGACACAGCATTGGCTTGGTTTCAGCCATTGGACCCTAATGCCTTTCAGAACATGGAGCAAGTATATCAAGAAATGATTGAAGAATTTACCAAATCAGGAATTAAAAACAATTCTTCGTCATTAATCCACAGCTTCAAACAAGTCCCTACCGAGTCAGTGAGATTGGCTGCAAGAAGATTCAAGCAGTATGTGGATAGATGCCCCGTAGAGGAGAGGCCTACCCAAAATAAAATGGTGTCATTATTTTTGGAAGGATTGTTGAACGGAACTTTGAGGTCATTAGTGTATGTAAAGAGGGTTCAAACTTTGCAAGAGTGTATGAAGGAATGTATAGACCTAGAGGACAACCTAGCAAAAGACTTGAAAATACCTCAAGGTAGTTTGAAAAGCGAAGAGTCAGCCAGTAGCACATCAAACCCTAAAAACAATGTGGAGGAAATAGCAGATTTAGTAGCAAAAAAACTGAACGTTCAAGGACAGAGGAATTATCCCACTAATCCTATGAGACTGCCCATGCTTAGAAGATGTATGCAGTGCAGAGGTGATCATCCTTCTCATTTGTGTACTAGGGGAGTAGTCCCACCACCTGCCTATGCTCATCATAGACCCTCTGTCCCCGGACCTCTACAATATTGCAGCGTAGAGCAAAGGTATACAAACCATAGCACAGAGAATTGCCCTTACAATAGGCAAGCAAGACTTGCACAACAATACATGAGACCGTACGGATACCCTCAGAATCATCAGGGAGGTGAAGCTTTTAGATATCCCTCTTATCAGCCGCAGGCACCAGTACCACGACCATACGCATATCAAGGACACACACAACCACAACCAGTACTAGGACAACAACCGCCCCACCCTCAGAACGTTGTCCCAGTCAAGATTGCACAACCAGAAGAAAACCTAGAGAGGGCTATAGTGCCAGCCACACCTTTGACTAGTAGTGAACCATATGACTCATTTTATGACCCTAGTCAAGGAACATACCCTAGTTATGAAAGCTCGATAATGGAATATGGGCAACTGTATGAACCATATGCTTATGGCATGGAAATACCGGATAGTTCATACGGATGCGAGCAGGATTATGTATCCTTAATGTACACAGCTCCTAGAGCAACCATACCACCCCGACCAATGAACAGACCACCTGTACCCAGAGGACCATGTTACAGATGTGGAGGTGATCACTATATCAGAGAATGCACATTGCCAAACCCACCACCACCACAACGAGTCTGGGAAGGCTACTGTAATGATTATGGTAGGGAACACCTTTTCAGAGATTGTCCTAAGAACCCCAACAAAGTCACATCTAACGTGCAGATTAATGTGATAGAAGTGATTGAATCATCAGGGAGCGATAAAGAGTACACAGTACCTTTAAAAGCAATAACGAGAGCCAAAGCCAGAGAGAACCCTGATAAAACGGATGAGAACAATCAAAGTGACAAGGAGAGGGACACACCCATCCCTCAAAGAGTTGAAGACTCAGAAGAACCAGAGAAAAGTATTGCCAGTAAAAGGTCCCAGAAATGGAAGCACCAAAGAGAGAGACTAAAAGAAAAGAAGTTATTACAGAAGAAGGAAAATGAAAAGAACGAACAAAAACCAAAAGAAGAACCAAAGAAGGAAGAAGGAAACAAAAATGAGAAGTGTAAGGAAGAGGAGGTAGGATCAGTTTTAGCAGACCCTATGCCTGAAGAATTAGCCATGTGGATTCAGGCATACAAGGCAAGAATAAGAGCAGGACCTACCATAGAGCAACACGAGAGAGAATATCCAAGAGGCGACTTAGAAAAAGAAAGACTAGAAATCTGCAAGAAATTGATAGAAGTTGCACAACAAACCTTAGAAAAACCTACATCGCCTTTACCCAATACCCGAATTTCTGAAGGAGAATTCCAAGAGTGCCTAAACACTCAAGAAAAGCCTGAAGTAAATAGGCCTCAGAATGATGAACTTGGTGTTGAGAGAAAGGAAGGATCCATAGTTCCCGAAGTAGAAGGAGACTGGACTAAGGATCTATGGGCACGAGTTCAAGAGGACAAATGGAAGAAGGTAGAAGGAATGGAACCGCCCTTTGAAGAATTAGAAGCAAAAAATGAGATAGAGGGTTCAATACCTAAACTGAATTCCGAAGAAATTTTTCCAATGGATGCAAGTGACAAAGAAGAAGAAGATGTAAAGGAACTGCCCAACTACACCGGGGAGTACGAGCACAATTCAGAATTGTATCGCATTCCATCAATAAGGAGACGGGAAACGAACCCATCAGTTCAAACATCGGAGATCATACAACGTCTTAGAGAGGTAAAAATCCCATGTACCCTAACATTCGAAGAACTGTTAAAGGTAAAACCATATTTAAAAGAGAAATTAATCAATCAATGGAAAGTGAAGGAGGAAAAGAAAGAGATAGCTGACGAAGTAAACACAGTGAGAATTCCAGTGGATAAGGTAGGAGACTTTAGTGAAGGAGATGAAGGAAATACCTGTCTTCCAATCACCTGTAGGGGTTACACTACCAAAGCCATACTAGATTCAGGAGCTGGTGTTGGCATTGCTACCAAAGAAATTTGGGAGAAATGGGGACAACCAGCATTAAGACCAACACGCATGAAAATACAAATGGCAGATGGACATACGGAAAGACCCTTAGGTTTATTGGAACGTGTAGTATTCACCACATGCGGAGTTGAATTTGAACACACTTTAGCAATATGTCACTTCGAAAGGCCAAGCAATTATGAAATGATCTTGGGAAGGCCTTTCATGAGACAGCTAAAAGTCGTACAAGATTGGGGAAAAGACGCGGTATACCTACAACACGCAGGAACCACCACTAGGATAAACCTACATACATACACGTATCAAGATGTTCCACCTCTACAATGGAATCAAATCCATAAAGAGGAAGACGATCAATCGGTTCATAGTGCAGGTTCTAGTGATCAATCCTGGATGAACGAGGACACTCATCTGTGGATATGTCAAGCTGCAAAGAAGGAAGAGGAGAGAAGAAAAGGATGGCAGCAGAAACAAGGAATAGTGAGATCTGTACAAGATCCAGCCTATATGCCACAAGTTTTTCCGGATGAAGAATTTGAACCTCACGGTTGGATGGAAATCTTAGCTACCCTCGATGTCTGTGTAAACGAAGAAGTAGTGACCATGAACGAATGTATCGATGAGGAGGGTTATGATGTTAGCCTGTATATGGTAGTCCTTCAGGAGGCTGAAGAAGGAGAAGAGATCGAGAAAGACTGGAAGGAGGACTACGAAAGCATTGAAATGGAGCCTGAACCCATGGATCTAGGAAATGGTACTACCAACATAAATATCACCGCCGAAGAGAAACACCAGGAAATTACACAGAAAGGGGAATTAGAAGTCGAAAGAGAATCAGAAGATGAAGAAAACAAACCCCAAGACCAATTTGAGGTACCAGCTCATTTTAAAAAATATGAAGTGGAGGAGAGGAAAATTGCTATTCAAATGCCTAAAAGGGAAGCACAGCCTGGAATAGCATATGATAATAAGGAGCAAACCAAAAAGATAGTTGTAACTATGGAAGAAGGAGAGGAACGATGTACCTTCATAGGACAGGATGTCTCATTAGAAGAAGAACAAGAGTTAATTCGACTCATAAGAGAATACCGGGATGTCTTTGCTTGGACTTATAAGGACTTAAAGGGAGTAGATCCATCTATATGTGCGCATAGAATCCCCATGACATCCGAAGCCAAACCTTCAAAACAGAGACCATATACTTATAATGATGTGTATTCAGCCAAGATAAAAGAAGAAATAGATAAGTTATTAGATGCTGGATTCATCTATGAAATTGAGCACACGGAATGAGTGTCACCCTTGGTGGTTGTACCAAAAAAGAATGGAAAGTTAAGAGTGTGCATCAATTTAAAGAAAGTGAACGCCGCAACCATAAGGGATAGTTATCCCTTACCAATCACTGATCATCTCTTGGAAAGGGTAGCAGGGAAGGAAGTTTATAGTTTTCTGGATGGCTTTTCAGGGTATAATCAGGTAGCCATTGCTCCTGAGGACCAACATAAGACAGCATTTGCAATTGAATGGGGAGTATACGCCTTTAGAGTCATGCCATTTGGTTTAACGAATGCCCCAGCTACTTTCCAAAGATTGATGTGTCATGTGTTCAAAGAATTTCTGAGAAAAAGTATGGAGACGTGGATGATCTTTGTACATATTCAGCTATACGATCAGAGCACATCTCTGAACTAGAAAAGATTTTTGCTAAATGTCGACAATATCGAGTATGCCTCAATCCTGAAAATTGTGTCTTCATGGTGCGACAAGGGAAAATCTTAGGACATATTGTCTCTAAGAATGGAATTTCAACAGATGAAGACAAAATTAAAGTAATTTTGGATTTACCAAGACCTAAAACTGCTAAAGAAGTTCAAGCATTTATGGGACATTGTGGATACTATCGAAGATTCATACATATGTACGCCATAATTGCTAGACCTCTTTATGCATTATTGACTCTGTTTAAATGGACCGAAGAATGCGAAAAAGCTTTTAACGAGTTAAAGAATCCATTGAGTTCAGCACCCATTCTTCGAGTCCCCAACTGGAATAAACCGTTTCACATTCATGTGGATGCTTCCAAGTTTGCCATTGGTTGCATCTTAGCTCAACCAGCTGACACAGGAAAATTAGACCACCCGATAGCCTATGCCAGTAGACAGTTAAATCAAGCAGAACGCAATTATACTACTACGGAGAGAGAAGGCCTAGGGATGGTATACGCAGTCAAGAAATTCAGACATTACTTACTGGCAAACAAATTCAAATTCTTCATTGATCATCAAGCCCTATTGTACCTAGTCAACAAGCCTTGCAATACAGGACGACTAGTACAATGGTTTTTATTGCTAATGGAATTTGATTTTGAGGTAATAGTCAAGAAGGGAAACACCCACATAAGAGCAGACCACTTATCTCAAATGACCCATGGAGAACCACCCATAGGAGTACCAGATGATCTGCCAGATAGTTATCTTTTTAACCTAGAAGTATGTCCTCAGTGGGCAGAAAAATTGATCCCTATACTTACACATGGACCTAAAGATGGGATCACACCAAACCAAACGCAAGATCTCTGGAGGACTAAAAACCTTCACATCATTGCGGGAAGTTTGTACCACCAGGCTTCAAGCGGATTATTGTTGAGATGCGTGGAAGAAGAGGAACAAGAAATGTGGCTTCAGAAAGCACACATAAACCAATGGAACACTCATTTGAATGCAAATGGAACGTGGCAAACACTCATGAGATTTGGCATATATTGGCCAACCATGCAAAGAGATGCACATAACTATGTGTCAACCTGTCAAACCTGTCAAGAACAAATCCCAGACGAGAACTCTACCTTATGCTATTCTACAATAGCACCAAGATGGAGTATGACTCTAGTAAAGTTCTTGAAAACTCAAGAATACCCTGACGGAGCTACTTTCGCAAGGAAGCGTGCTCTTGAAGAACAGAGTAAAGACTATGCCATCATAGGAAAACAACTCTTTAAACGCGGGAAAGATAACCAATTAAGAATGTGCATTCATGAAAATGAATATCTCTCTGTCTTAGAGATGGCCCATACAGGAGCCGCAGGAGGACACTTCTCTGCAGACAAAACAGCAAAAATGATCCTCTTTGCTGGAATGTGGTGGCCAACTCTACATCAAGACGCCATAACATATGTGCAACGGTGTGATACTTGTCAACGAACGAAATATCCTATTAGAAGAGATGAGATGCCACTTAGACCCATGATGAGTGCTAGAGCTTTCACGAAGTGGGGAATAGACTTTATAGGACCTATTAGCCCACCAGCAAAAGGGTCACATGCCGAATACATAATTGTAGCCACAGACTACCTGACCAAATGGGTTGAAGCAAAGGCAACAACGAAAAATGACGCAAGAACTACAGCCAAGTTTCTCTTCGAGAACGTCTTCACTAGATTTGGACTACCTATAGAGATTGTGAGTGATAGAGGTACGCACTTTGTTAATGAAGTGATAGAAGCCTTATTGAATGAATTCTTGGTAATTCATAAGAAATCTGCCCCTTATCACCCACAAGCAAATGGACAAGCAGAAAGTTCAAATAAAATCTTGTGTACTGTTCTCACCAAAATCGTTAACAACGGTAGATCAGATTGGGATAAACAGTTACACCATGCTTTATGGGCATTTTGAGTAGCCTATAAAACCGCAATAGGCACTACTCCTTTTAACTTAGTGTACGGACAAAATGCTATTTTGCCATATGTTTTCTTGATTCCCACTCTTAGAGTAGCAACTACTTACGAGTGGACAGGACATGAATTATCAGCCCAATTGGACCAAATAGAAAAGCTTCATGAAACTAGGTTACAAGCAGTAGCAGGTATTTATGCTGCGAAAAGACGACAGAAGGCCTATTTTGATGCGCACATAAAGGACAAAAATTTGAAAGAAGGAGATTTAGTTTTGGTATACACTTTGAAACAATATGCTAAGAAGTTGCAAAAGAGAGGATATGGCCCTTTAATCATTAATCGCATATCTACAAGTGGAGCCATTAGCTTAGCAACCTTAGATGGAGACGTGTTACCAAACTACATCAGTGGGTGTAGAGTGAAAAAATACCTAGAACCATTAACTGAAGAAACTATGTCACGACTAATCAAAGGTAAAAACAGACGCATAGAAGAGGAAAGAATACGAGAGGAAGCGAGACAGGAAGCATTGGAAAGAATAAAGAAATGAAAAGAGTGGATGAGAGAGCGAGATGAAAGATATCGTCAAGGAGAAGAACTCATCCCGATGGCTAACTTTAGAGCCACTCAAAACCTAGCATCGCAAAGAACACAGCCTTATTTAAATTTGGGAGCAGGAAAAACAGAGTACCATTTGGTAAATGCTCTTATTGACACAGGAGCAGCTGTAAGCTGCATTAAGTTTTCTTTGACCCAAAAACTCCAGGAGACAATACGCCCATCGATGGCCCAGTTGATAGGAATAGGAGGAACAATTACTCAATGCATAGGTGAGATCACCTTACCGTTGCATCTTGGCAACAATACTATGGAACAAAAGCTGTTAGTATGTCATGACCAAGATTTACTTGAAGAGGTAGTGTTAGGTCAAGACTGGATTTACGAATACGAGGTGACCATTCAATTGGCGTTGGGATACATCTCAGCCAAGATAGGACATCGTGAAGTATTCAGTCTGCTAGACGAGCGACCATTAAAATCTGTAAGCATGGAGCAAACAGTTCACTCTAATGAACAAAGTCCTGAATGTATGATTACCAGCACTATAGAAACACCTTCATCGAGTACTGTATGTGCGGACACATTGAATTCTGCTTGCACACCATGTTCTAGTCTAGCCAATCTTGAGAGTATCAATCAAGTTGAAACCAACCTCACCGAAACACCATGCATTAGAGAGACTAAGCCTCAGAGTAATTCAAAATCTGTACCCATTAAAATATACCCTATTCCATATTCTAACCAAGCGTGGATAAAGAAAGATCAAATGGAGGAGTATCTTCGACGACAGAAGCACAACCGACATCAGAACAAACGATCCAAGCAAAAACCAACTCAGTCGGAACAGCGAAATCATCGACAAGTTGCTACAATATGGATTCCAAAGAAAGTAGTAGCTGCTCAACAGGATCGTTCGCAAATATGGGTTCCTAAGTCTTGCTTTCCAAGGAAAACAAACCTGAAGGATGATCCCCAAAACAAGAAGAACCAAGGTGATCCACAGGCAGAACAGTCACAACAAAAGAGTTACTGGAGAAAGAAGGAGTCTGTAAAGGCAGCCCGAGACATTCCGAGAATCACAAATCAGATGAAGCAGACTTACATCAAGAAGAAAAGAGCTACATTCAGTGGAAATGGGCAACATACAACAAGGCCCAGCACAATGAAGCAAATTTGGATACCGAAAGACAAAATGAATGACAGCTTGCATCAACCAACTACTTCCAATTGCACACATATGGAGCTTTCAAGACCCAAAGTATACATGATAGGGCCACATTACAAGGCCAAGCATTCGGCACATCCTTCTTCTATTTCAAGATAGTCAAGCACATTTTCCTAAGGGGGAAATAGGAGAGCACTTGTACATATACTAAGAAAATACTCCAAAAAATTTAATAATCGCTTCGGCTATAAACTAACTTTTTTGTTTTCCTTTTCAGATGAAAATCTAAAAATACATAAAAATGAGAAAAATCCAGGTATTACCTTTCTCACACACACGGGAAAGGGACGACACCGTTCACTCGGAACAATCTCGAGCTTATGACAAACAAGTAAAGAAGGATTTCTGATAAGACATGGCAACTAATTCATACTCTATATTGAGTGCAGATGGCTTCTACTGATTCCGAATCTACGCAGCAAGAAGAGGTGCAACTTCTTCCACTAGAATCAGTAACAAAAGCAAGAGGTCACTGGTTCCGGGATGATCAACCAGTGGCAGAACTTATCTTCATGGCAACTATCAAGATAATGGACACAGATCATTACTTTCCAATCATGTCCCAAGATTTCAAAACAATAATACAAGGATTGCCTCATATTGAAGATGTGTGGACACAGGCGGGCATAGAGGCATTCCTTAAGTTACCAATCTATGTGCCAGACTTTCAGAGGTGTGCACAGGTAATGAACACCATGCAGCCTGCCGCGACGAAGATCTCAGTCCCAGAAGCCCGAGTATTGGATAAAGTAGGGACATGGAAGACCATCCAATTCACACACGAGTTAATCAATAAAGCTTTTGGATAGAATCAAGCTGGAAGCACGAGTGTCAAAGACGAATGCCATGACCCTAAGAAGAGATCTTTCTTGGAGATAAACAGAATCGACATAGAAGATGCTGTGCGATTGGTACATCAACATTTTTGCTTTCCCAGCATGCACAGGTATACAGCTCCACAGAAGTTAGTAGTCCAACTATTATCACATGCCATGAGGCAAATTGGAAACAAAATCAACTTAACAGGCTATGTTCAGGAAAGATTGTTTGAAGCACAAAAGAAATGGGGGCAAAAGAAGTTTTTGAATGGCAGTTCAGCTCTTACATTACTGATTTATGAAGCTTTAGAAATGAAGAACTGTTTGAGAGAGATGCCAACCTCGGAAGGACTAGCAAGATACGTAAAATCAGCGACGGTCCCTAAGAAGAAGAAAGCAGTAGCTATGGTTGAAGAAGCTGGAACCAGCATACAAAAACCCATGAGAGGTACGAAGCGCCTACGGGAGGAGGAAGCCCAAGCTACACCACAATCAAAAAGAACGCATCTCTTACCGAAAATCACGACGGCACAAGTGCCAATTACAAAGAGAGATCTGTCCGCTGCCCTCGAAGAGACACATCAGTATATGCAAGGGCAGATCAATTTAAACGTTCAAGGCCATCATTATAGACAGGCTAGTCAAGAGAAAACACAACGGAATCCAGAGCAAACACCAAAACAAGCTGGAAGATACAAAGAGCTGGGCATTGATGATTCTAGTACCAACACGGAATCCAGTCCTGAAAAAGATACATTAGATACTGATATACGGACAGAAACACAAGAAGATGAATGGAATGAAGTGGATCAAGTAGAAGTCATGCCACAAAATCAGGAAGAAAAGGAAAAGAGAGTCGAAGAATCTATGGAAACGGAGCACGTCATTCAATTGAATGACACTACAAAAATAAGCATCAAAGAAGACACAACCAGTGTTGCACATGTAAAACCACCTATTAAAGAGGAAGAACAAACTCCAGTGAGTAATGAAACGGAGGGGCGACAAACCCAAGAACAAATTGTGATCGAGGTGCCTGATGACACACCTTAGGGAAATAAAGAAGACATGGGGGCTGAGCCAAGAATCCAGCTTCAGATTAGGCAGCCCCATGACACAACATTACACATTGCACAGGGAAAAGACATCAATACCGGGGAAGAGCCGACAATACCAAAAACATGGCTTAACGTGGATGTTACTCAGTTGAAACCTGTAGTAAAGCAGATGATTCAAACAACCATGGACACTCAACAACAGATGATGGATATAGATGCCGATTATGATCAAGCAAGAAGAGAAAAGAATCAGTTTCAACTCATGAGTGAGCAGCTATCGGCACAATTGATTGCAGCACAAAAAGAATTAGCAAACAAAAGTACTGAGGTGTTGGCAATCAAGACACAACATGAAGCATCCATTGCTCAGAACCAACAGATTCATATACAATTAACGGAGTTGCAAAAATTACATGATGCGAGCGAGGCTAAGAAAGAGAAAATAAAAATGAGAAGCATGCTATTAGAGCAACAACTCAAGTTGTATATGGAAGAGAACGACAGCCTCCGCAACAGAAATAAAGAATTATTGAAGTCTTTATTATATGATCAACCACTCATACAACAGGAATCCACAGAAACCAAAGATCAAGAATTACGGGATCAGATCTCGAAATATGAAGAGCTGCTAAAGCAAGAACAAGCCCAGATAGAAGAATGGAAGAGCAGATATGCCAATGAAACCAGTGAACTGAAGCGTCAATTACAAAAGGTGAATGCCAAACTGGTCCAAAGCTACAGTGAAAACATGGATCATGTAGCTGACATAGGTAAAGAACTATTGGCAACTAAAGAAGCACTCGGAGAAGCCATGCAAACAATAAAAGAAAAAGATGAATGCATAGAACAGCTGAAGAATCAGAAGAAAGACAAAGAACCGATCGGGACATCAGTAGTGCCAGAAAAGGAAAATCCTACTGACGAGGTAGAGGTAAGTCCTCTATCTCACCCGATCTATGATTCTCCAATACGTGAACAGGTGGCGGATATACATGATGACCATCCTATGCCATATACTGCAGAAATAAGTCAGAAGGAACGGGCACTAGTGGTGTCCCGATTAACAGAAAATTTTGAAAATGAAGTGGTCAAAGTCATGAAAGAGGCCAAGATCAAAGGTAAAGACCTGGACAAAATCATGAAGCCCTTCAATATTCCATATGGACTCTTGAAAGAAAAGACCAGACGCTATATAATAAAGATTACAGGGAAGAGTCCAGATGAGCAGCTAAATTTCAAACATGATACATTCGCATACACTCAAGAAGAGTTTGAAGCTGCGCAACCAGTATGGCGGAGAAAATTGTTGGAGAAACATCCCAAGCTACGAGTGCATTGGCAAGCAGCGCCATATGCATTCCAGGTAAACCCTTCATTTTGTCCACTACCACGCAGAAGGGATACCAGGGAATTTTTGGATCTACAAAGAAGCGGTACTATCAATAAGCAGTGGCTCAATTATCCTCTGCTTCCGAGCCCGCCCCATAATTATTTGCCAACGGAGGATTACATGATAAAAACCATAGAATTTTGGCTACAAAATTACGCGACAGTACCTGATTTAGCTGTAAAAATGACCAACAAAATACTTAGCATGATCCTCACAGTTTTGAAGGTATTCAAGCATGCGGCATACACGTTTTTGAACTTCATAGGCATTAATCAGGGCACGGAGATCCTCATTTTTGATCTGTCAGTTATGCCTAGCCGCCCAACAATAATGGCTTATTATTCTAGAATTATGTTCTTGCCAAGTGTATATATGCAAACCTTCGAAGAAGCTTTCTTTACAGGATTTTTTGAGATAGATTCAGAAATCTTTTTGAAGATATCATCTAACTTAAATGCCAGATTAGTGGCATATGAGCTTAGCTTCTTCGCAGATCATAGACAGCCACCCAATGACGGTGTGAAGGCAGAACAATGGAAACAACTCATGATACGTAAAGCCAATCAGCTAAATGATACAGAGCAAAGAGTTTATCAAACATATGCCCGTCGCTTATCAAAGCCTGTCGGGGACGACAGAGTCCAGGAGGGGGGCAGTGTTGAGGGAGAATCGAGTAAGAAGAAGAAAAGAAGAAGACAACGAAAGAAGCAGCTTCACTAAGGAACAACATTTGAAGATATATCTCTGCAAGAAGCCCCGCAGGGGCACATTACCCATCTCTGCACAGAGCCCCGCAGGGGCACGCATCAGGCAAAAAGGCAAAGCATCCAGGTCATGCACGGTGGAAAGAAGTAAACAGCCTCAAAGCAATACAACAGGGTCAGATGTGTGCAACCAGGACAAATCAGAGGACCAAAAGTTATAAAGGGGTAGAGGCTGAAAAGTTTAAGAGGGTGACTAAGAACAGCACATTCCTAGTCACTGGTGGCGTGCGTGGCAACCCAAGTCAACAGGCAAGACAAGTGCAACAGGCTCTCGAGTAGTAGAGCTTGAATCAAGAAGGCCATCGAATCTGCATGTCTGTTTAACTGCAGACAATACTGACCACTGGATGCGTGCAAGAAGCAAAGTCTGTCAAGGGACGACAGAGACGAAGAGAGGGAGAGTGTTGCAGAGCTAAAGAAAGTACGAAGCGGAGAAAAAGATGGGCCCTAAAATTTTTCCGATTTGGACATCAGACTTTTGTATCATATTCATTTTTGTAATATATTTTCCCTTGTAAATGCACTAGAGGAGTCCTCTAGATGCATCCCCACAGAAAAGTAGAGATTACCCATGTACAATAGTAGGAAATTAGTCTCTTAGTGAATAAAGTGCCGGTCACTAGTGTGAAAAGACCAAACTTAGGGCTCATGTATATAAGTCACTTTGTGACTCTTTGTAGAAAACTCTTGCCATTGTGAACAGGGAGCTCTTCAGAATTTTCGAGTTTGCCTCTTTCATGCTGATTTTGATCTTCATTTTGCTCTTGTATGTGTGTGTGATGCTTGAAATGCATGTGTAGGACTGTTGTCTACCCCTTCCCCTTTGTTTTGAGCTGCTGTAGTGCGTGTGTAAGCTAGGAGAAGCTGTGGCGCGGGTGTTTGTGATTCCCGTCAGTCACTGTTTTTGCCATAACTTGAAGCAGAGTAGTCAGAATTGAGTGAAACCACCACCGTTGGATGCTTCTCGTCGAGATCTTCGAAACGAGTACCCTATTGCCTATATTCCGAGTTCTGGGCTGGGAGAAAACCTCAAAATACCAAAACTGCTGAAAAGAGGCTTGCGGCAACACTTTCAGTATTTCTGTAGGTGTGAGAGGTAGTAGTCTTTTCTCATGCATGATTAGCTAAACCACTTCATTATCCATCACGTGTGCACAAGTCTTCATACACTTGGTAAGTCGTTCCTTAGGATTGACATTAAAATGTGTGTTAAAGATCCCACTATATGCACTTGTGTGGCAATTGAGGTATAGTCTCATTGGCACAAGTCCTTGAGTCATATTGGCTCAAGTACACACCAGCCCAAGAAAGATTCACCATGCCACCGAAGAAGATATGGTTTAGCTTGTATTTGGCAGAGACGGAAAATCTTCCTATCAACGTACCACATTGGATCATAGATCAGATCCACCTAGCCCATCAACGGTGGAACAAAAAGCAGAAAAATGTGCTCCACGGGTGTTGTGCTCTGACCAAAATAATCTATCGATGCTTAACCTATGGCGTACCTGTTCAGCGGGCACTCGTATGGTCCCGGGCCCAGGAGTTCTAGAGAAGGCTATCAGCGACAGGTCCTCCATCAAAGAAGATGAGAGGGGGAGTCCAATTACCCTGCGCTCAACCAAGGGGAGCCACCACTACACCAAAAATTACCCCTCCCCAGACACGACGCATTAGACCATTCACTATTCGGCTACCAAGACCAAGTACAGAGGGACCCAATCTGGTGTTTCCACCCGTCCCATCAGACTTGGAATTTCCACAGGGCTTTACTCTCAATGATCTCACTGATGAAGAGGTGGCTAGACTAATCTACGACTCTAATCTCGAAACGGAAACAGAGCAAGCTCAGGAACCACAACCCCATACAAAAACGTCAGCCCCCACCCGACCGCAAGTTGTAGAAGTCAACGTAGTCGACGTAGATGAACAAGAGACAGAACAAGAGGAAGAAGCCTATGAAGAACAAGAGTATGACGCACTTTCCGAGGTAGCAAGTGCCCCAGCGTATTCGGCACAAATAAAAAGACTATATCGAACCATGAAGCTAGTTCAAGAACAGCATAAAATGTCACTTGAAGCAGGCAAGAAACTCATGAATGAATTACTGGCAGAGGAAGGCGTGGATGATATGTTCATCGAGTCCATAAACCTACACGCCGATGCAGTAGGATTGGATGAGGCCATTCATGAGGCAATGGCCTACATTCACCGATTTGAGAAAGGAGTTCCCGCCCGTCCCATGAGGTCCGGGAAACAAATTCATATCAACGCATCAGCACCAAGAGATACAACGCAAACAGACGAACATCAGGAAGCACCACTGTCACCACCCTCCCCACCTCTCACTACACAACTCACTCCACCACGTGACACTATCACCACCACGCCCACTATCACCACAATCGTCATGGGAATTCCACTCTCTCCGGGAATCCAATTTGGAGGAGTCACCATGCCCACCTTCACGACACTCTTCACCAATATCACTTCCAACCCACCCACGGTTCCCCTCTTTTCTGTCACACCCACATTCGACACAATGGAGACATCACCCGCCACAGTACCACCCCCACCCCCCACACAACCTCAATCTCCCATACCCCCTCCACCAACTTCACCACTTGGTTCCACAGCATTCACAAATCCCTTCCCCATCCCCATTCCCCCTGCATCTTCATCTTTACCTGCATCTTTTAATGTAAATAGTATATTCCTGTCATTACATCATTGTGTCTATCAACTTCAGCACGAGTACAGGGATCTAGAAAGCCGCCATCATCAGCTGACAACAAACCATCAGCAACTACAAACACGACTTTTAAGGCTAGAAGAAGAAAATGCGGAACTCAACCAGCGCTACACAACTCTCGAGCAAGCCCATCAAACACTCCTAGAAACTCCCCAACCACCACAACAGCCGGGTACCAAACAACTCGAGGCCTTGCTGGACGTATACCAAGCCGATAATCTCAGAGTCCGGCATAACTTGGCACTCCTCAGAAAACACATGGCGACCGCCCTTGAAGAGAACAAGAGACTGCAGCAGCAAAATGAAGCAAATCTAGAAGCAGCAATAGAAGGCTCTCCCCACGAAATTGATCCAAAGCAGTTGAAAGCCGTACCCTCAGAGACAATGAAGACCATCTTGGAAAGCTATGCAGATCTATTAGATGCTCATGATGAGTTGGAAAGGGAACGTGATGAGCTGCGCGGCCAGCTCAAGGAACAGGAGGCTCCAACCAAGGTAATAGAGTCGGCCTCGACTTCAGAGGAAGTGAAGGCATTGATAGAGCAGGTGGTTGAGCTCCAGAAAAAGTTACTAGAGTATGAAAGGCAACCCTCTCCAGTTATTGAACCTGAGCCAGAAGACTTGGTTCCCATTGAGGTCGATGATTCGTATGAGGAACCATACGTTCCTATGCCAATGCCAGGAGGGCAGCAAACCTCAGAGGGAATGAATACCTTAGAATTGGAAGCACCTGAATGGCTTCAGTCATTAGAGAAGACAGCGAACACCCACAATGAACGAGTAGCAATACAAATCCAATCATTAGCCAAATTAGAAGACACTGTCATCAAGTCCGAGTATTTCAGACGTATGTCCCATCACAGGTGGATAGGGACCAATGATGATCAGTATGTGCCATATTGCATATTATTGGCTGATTACAACGCAGAGATCCAACGACAATGTGGGAAGGCCCCCACCTTTGCCACCCAGTTTGGCCCTGACGATATACCAGAGAGTGCGAAAAGAGGATCTATTCATCAACCCACTTGGAGGATCCGTCTCTTGGAGACTTATCCTGAAATGGAGCAGGCTTCGTTATAGGCAACCAAGACCTAGTTTACGACATGAGCACCACCCCATCAATCAAAGTAATATATGCTTGGCACGCCAGAATAAAGTACCTCCCCGCTTGTTTTAAACAGACATTCGAGGAGATGTTCATAACGGGATTCTGGGAATATCACTCAGAAATTTTTGTACCCAGGCCTTCACATCTCCTCCAGTTATTCGCTGTGGAGAGAACCATACATTCAGAACAACTATGGGTGCCACATCCGGACGTACCAGGACTAGTGAATTGGGACGCATTATTAACAGATCTAGCACGGGGGCTCAAATTAGAAGAACATCACCTCGCTTCCGACGTCGTCCAATACTACGTTCAACGAACATCTAGACAAGGGTCTATCAGGGGCGACAGACGCGAGAGTGGGGGGGGGGGGGTGTTGGCAGCAGTCAGGGAACCGAAGGAGCCACTAGACAAAGAGGGTCGGAACGAAGAGATAGCACAAGCAGACACGGTAGCCAAAGAAGATCTGGCAAGTAGGCCATCTAAATTTTTCAGACATCAAGGAGTTGAGCACACAAGAAGAAAGAGCAAGTAGGGAGCTCAAAGAGGTGTATGACAAATCAGCAGAGAAAATCCCTACACAAATAGTGATTTCAATCACTAAACACCATTGTAAATACCATTTCGTATTTTTGTAGCTCCATTTTGTGCAAGCCAAGGAGTCCTTGAGCTTGAGGAGCTTTAGAAGTATCTACCTGCCAATTTTTGTATTTTTTAGATCTCGTTTGAGCCCTCAAATAAGCCCTGGAACCTAATTTTTGACTAGGCCAGACACTAGGTCTGGACAGGGCCAAAGCTAGTCAAAAACTATAAAAGGAGCTAGAGAGCTCATTTTTGAGGTTAGATTGTAAATGAAATGAATTTGTAAGAGCTTTTTGAAAGTAATCTAAAGAACTCCATTGCTTCTCACTCTTTGCCTTACCTTGTGTGCGTGTGTGTGTGTATGTGTGTGCATGTTAGTGTGCTTCTCACTCACGCACTTGTGCCTTCACTTGCTCGAGGTCTTCATACCATCCTCACGTCTTCCGGGATTGACATTAAAGGAGGTGCTACTCGTCACTGAGCTACACAAGGTCCCCTTTAGGTACTTGACTCTCTTGGCTGCTTCCAAATGTGGTCTTCTCGATTTATGCATAAACTGACTCAATATGCTAACACTATAGCATATATCCACCCTTGTGAGTGTTGCATAGTTCAAACTTCTAACCAATCTTTGATAGCTTGTGATGTCTTCAATTGGTTCTCATTCATAAGCACTAAGCTTATGATTTTTCTCCATAGTGTATTTGTACACTTGGTGTCTTCCATCTTGAACTTGATGAGCATGTGATGCACATACTTCCTTTGTGTGATATATACCTAAACCTGTGTAGATTAACTCTAATCCAAGAAAATAAGTGAGTGGTCCAAGATCACTTATTTTGAACTCCTCCTTCATTTGACTTTTTACCTGTTTGATTCCTTCAAGATCATTCCATATGATAATAATACATCAACATACACACATAGATAGATCACTTCAAATCCATTCCTCTTTATTAATAAAGAGGTATCTACCTTGCTAGCTTTGAATTGTTGGTCTTCCAAATAAGTCACCAATCTGAAATTCCAAGCCCTTGGAGCTTGCTTCAATCCATACAAGGCTTTCTTTAATTTGCATACATAGTTAGGATGATGTGCATCCTCATGTCTAGGAGGTTGTGCCATATACACTTCCTCAGAAATCCATCCATTTAAGAAAGAATTCTTTACATCAAGTTGATAGAGCTTCCAATTTCTAGATGCAGCAAGACTAATGAGAACCCAAATTGTAGGCATTTTTGCAACAAGAGAGAAAGTCTCCTTATAATCAATACCATGGGTTTGAGCAAACCCTTCAGCAACTAACCTTGCTTAAGGTGTATTTATACTTCCATATGGGTTCCTCCTGATTTTGTATATCCATCGAGATCCAATTACCTTCATAGATGGCTTGTTAGGCACAAGCTCCCAAGTGTCATTCTCATTCAAGACTTCCATTTCTTCATCCATTGCATCTTCCAAGCTTTCTTGCTATGTGCTTCTTCAAATGTGGTAGGTTCTTCATTGGTTGAATCCTTTGCAATGTAGATTGAGTGCTTGGTGACCAAAGAAGTATCATAACCATACCTCTCTAGCTTCTTCTTCTCCCTTGAAGACCTTCTAAGTGGTTGATGTGAGCTCTTGAGTCCATATGTAGCATCTTGCATCTTTGCTTTACCTTTACTCTTCCATAGCTTTAGTCTTTCCAAGTCTTTTAGGTCAATCTCCAACTCACTTTCTTCAATTTGATTTGGCTCCTTTGGTTGAAGTGATGGAAAATCTTCATCCAAGTCATAAGGGAGCTTCACTTTCCTGTCATCATCAAACCATGATTTGTTCTCATATCCTTTTTGTTTTTGGTCGTAACCAATTAATATGCACTTTTCTGCCTTGGGATCCAATTTCCCTCTTACTTGAGAAGGAATGTGAGCATAGGCTAAGCATCCAAAGATTTTAAAATGCTCTAGACTAAGTCTTCTTCCATTCCACACTTCATATGGATTGGTTCCATCTAGTGACTTAGATGGAAGTCTATTTATGAGACATGTGGCTATAGACACAACCTCTACCCATAGGTAGTTTGGCGATCCCTTTTCATTCAGCATGGAGCTTCTAGCGTCCACAATAGCTTTGTTTCTCCTCTCTGCTAGACCATTGAGTTTGGGTGTATACCTTGTCGTGACTTCCCTTTTAATGCCTCTTTCATGTGAGCAGGAATCAAATTCAAAAGAGAAGTATTCTCCTCCACCATCTGATCTAAGTCTTTTCAAAGTCCTACATGTTTTGTTTTCAACAAGAGCAACACACTTCTTAAAGCAATTAAAAATTTCATCGTTGTGCTTCATGAAAAACAGAATGGTCCACCTGCTACAATCATCGATGAAAGACATATAATATCTTGAGCCTGATATAGATGGATCCTTATTTGGACCCCACACATCCGTGTGCACTAAATCCAAAAGAGTTTGATACACATATCCTTTCTTATTAAAAGGTTGTCTATGAGCCTTGTTGTGTTGACAAGCTTCACACTTATAAATCATGTGTTGCCTTCTGATATTAGGCAAGTCAAGTACAATCTGGTCCTTGCAAATTTGTTTGAGTTTCCTCTCACCAATGTGAGCAAGCCTTTTGTGCCATATCTCCAACTGTGGTAGAGTTTGATATCCATAGCTAAATAAGGCTATATTCTTTGTATCTTCCACTTCAAAAGTGAAAAACCTTCCTATCTTTTCTCCTTTGGAAATCCTTTTGAAGCCTTGCCTTGGGTCCTCAACATATGCTCCAAATTGGTTGAATCTAACCTGCAATCGTTTTTCAACAATCTGCCCAACACTTATTAAATTTTTAGTAATTGTAGGGACATACAAGACTTTGATTAAGAGGCTCATATTCCCATCTGATGTCTTCAATTACCTATATTCTCCACTGAGTGCTCCGTATCATCTCCTTTTTGCAGTTCATCTTTGTTGTGAGGATCTTCCAAATCAGAAAGTAAAGCCACATTTCCTGCTAGATGATTTGAGCATCCAAAATCAATGTAAAAGATGTGATCATCATCCTTACCCTTATTCACTGATAGATTAATAATCAATAATGAACCTTCTTGACTTTGGTCCTCTGCATAGTTATTGTAATCTCTTCTTCCTTTATGACCACTTTGATAGTTGTTGTTGTTGTTGTTGTAGTTGTTGTTGTTGAACCCTCCATTGTATCTACCTCTATTTGATCCATAGCCACCTCTACTGAATCCTCTTCCTCTTGAGTTCCTTGGGATCCTAAAACATTCTTCAATAGTATGATTAGATAAGCCACATATATTGCAAGGTTGAGATGATTGGAATCTCCCCCTGCCTTGCTTTCCACCTCTGCCCCTTCCTCTAGCTCTTCCTCTACCTACAAAGTTTGCTTGGAAAGAGCTACCTTCATCTTCATTCTTCTTATTCTTTCACTTGTCCTTGATCTTAGCTTTATCAGAATATAAGGCAGAGTTTTGATTACCTCTTGAGGACTCACCACCGTTTCTAATCTTTGCTTCATGAGTGAAGAGTTGGCCCATGAGTTTGTTGAGGTCGGGTCTGTGCATATCCATGTACTAATCCATGGTTGTTGTGAAGGACTCCCACTTGTCATCTGCTTTGATTCCATTTATGATTTGTCTAATGCTTTTTTTCCTCTCCAATTACCTCTCCAATACTTCAAAGTTGATATGAAATCTCCTTTATCTTTGTGACATAATCAGTCACACATTGCTTGGGGCTTTTCTTCCTTGTTGTGAACTCCATCATCAAATGGTTCTTCCTTGCTCGATTGTTGGAGGAGAAGAAAGAAGCAAGTGCATTCGAAGCCTCTCTTTATGTCTTGCATCCCTTGACATGAGGTAAAAGAAAATCACAGATTGAGTTTAGAATATAGGACCTTGCAAGTGCATCCTTTGAACACCAATTTGAAAGTCTTTCCTCTTCTTCATTTGATGGTTGCCCTTTGTTCCTCATGGTTGGCATAGATTCATCTGTAGATGTGTATCCAAATAGATTCTTCCCTTGAAGATAAGCCTCCATCCTTAGAGACCATGCTGGGTAGTTGTTTCTCTCCAATTTTTCAATTGTTGATGGAAATCCATCTCCCATGTTGATTGACTATGCTCTGATACCACTGTGGAGAGAGATGGTGGATGCAACCTGAAGATGAATTGGTACTGCTACAACCAGCTTCACACCAGCCAACTAAGACTTCAGAGATGGATGGTAGACCCTTTCAGCTTCCTTAATCCACAAAAGAATCACCCAACTGCTTTGGAACAAGTATCTCAAAAGTTTGAGTCAAGAAAGACTAGTTGCAAAATGACTAGCTCCCAAAACGTACTATTTTTGTACATACACCTACTAAAAAATGAACAGTGCTCTTAACCTGGTGGGAAGTAGAAAACCTCCTTTTGGAAATAGAAGATAAACTTAGCAAGCTTCCCAAGCCAAGTTAAAACACTTCAATTCATCAACTGAGCACTGTGAAAACATTTTAGCAAAATTTGGAACACTCCCGCCATTTTTGGGCTCTATAGAGAGAGACCAATGAGCAGTAAAATGCAGATTTCTCACAAATGGTAAATCCAATGGACATGACATTGTGTGAGCATAAAGTATACTTAAAGATCTATCCAATGCACTTTAGCATTCTGAAAGAGAATGCAGATAGCTCAAGACATGAGCTTTTGAAATTTACTATTCTGAGTGAGTATAGATGAGAACAAATCAGAGAAGAAGTAAATGATGAATGTATAGATTCACATATAATTACAACCTTATTGGCAATGCATAATTGCACAATGGGATTATAATGATAGATTTATGGAGTAAGCTCTTCAATCTCTACGAATGGGCATGAAATGGGCACGAATCAAGCACTCTTTGGCGACTTCCTTCTTGCTCCTTTTATAGCTACTTTTGGAGGTAGTTTTCAATTTAAATTCAAATGACTTCACCTACAAGTGATGCTAGGAATTAGGAAATATTCCCTCAGCTAATGGATTAGTGGTTTTGGGTACATAGAGCCATGAATTTTCTTTTTACATCATGGATGACTTAAGCCATTCTTTCTTTTACAATTACAAGAGATAAAATGTACTTTTTTACAAGAGGTGTTCATATGTCAACACATATGACTACAAATGAACATCATATCAAGCATGTAGGCTTGGGAAAAATGCACCAACTCTCTTGGATAGAATGGAGTGGTAGAGACAAGAAATAGGTTAATAGTAGAGGCTGCAAGATCAATTTTGAATGAGAAAAAACTCCCTAATTATCTATGGGAAGAGGTTGTTTCCACAGCTACTTACCTAATCAATAGGCTTCCATCCAGTCTCTAGATGCTATGACTATTTATGAAGCATGGAATGGCAGGAGACCTATTTTGCACCATTATAAGATCTTTGGGTGCATTACTTATGCACACATCCCTTCACAGATTAAGGGAAAGCTTGATCCAAAGGTTGAAAGATGTATATTTATTAGCTACGATCAGAATTAGAAAGGATATAGGTTATATAATCCTACTAAGAAAGGATTTATAGTTAGTGGGGATGTGGTATTTGATGAATAGAACTCTTGGCTTGAGGATGATTGCAAGAAAATAAAGATACCATATGATTTTGAGAATGATTTTCCAAATCTAACCAAGGAAGAACCATGTACATCTAAAGATATCAGTTCACAAGCTGAAGAACAAAACATTCTTGAAGCTTTCAAAGCTTGGAATTCAAAGGATTAAAAAAAAATTGGAAGCCATTCTAGATTCATCCAATCAAGGACTTAGAAGATCTCAAATGGAAAGCAAGAGAACTATAAGGTAATGCTATGACACATAACTAGTCACCAAGCATTCTATTTATATGACCAAAGAGTCTATGTCAGAGGAACCATGTACATTTGAAGAAGCTAACAAGAAGGAAGAATGGAGAGAAGCTATGTAGGAGGAAATTGAAGCACTTCAAGAGAATAGCACTTGGGATTTGTTTCCCATGAAAGCATGCATGAAAGTGATAGGATCTTGGTGGATCTACAAAGTGAAAAAGAATTTAGATGACACAATCAATAGGTATAAAGCAAGGCTAGTAGCAAAGGGATTTCCTCAAACCCATGGAGTGGATTATGAGGAGACCTTCTCACTAGTGACTAAGATGCCAACTATGAGAGTCTTAGTAAGTATTGTTGCTTGAAAGAATTGGAACTTGTACCAATAAGATGTTAAAAATGCATTTCTCAATGGATGGATCTCTAAAGAGGTCTACATGGCTCAACCACCAAGATATGAAGATAAAGACAAACCTGATTATGTATGTAAATTAAGGAAGGCACTATATCATTTAAAGCAAGCTCCTAGAGCTTGGACCCATAGCCTTGTTACATACTTGCAGGATCAGGGATTTACACCAAGCAAAGTATACATTTCTTTGTTCATTAAGAAGACTAATTCAGAGGTCATTTATCGATTGTTGATGTGGATGATATCATCATTATAGAGAATGATGCCAATGGCATCAACAAGATCAAAGCTCAAATGAGGGAAGAATTTAAAATGAGTGATCTCAGATCCTTGACCTATTTTCTTGGTTTAAAGCTTGTATATTCAGATTTTGGTGTTTTCATTACTCAGAGAAAGTATATCCATGAAATGTTAACTAAGTTCAAGATGGAGAATACAAAAAATGCAAGTACACCTATGGAATGGAATCACAAATGTAGTGCTCATGAAGGGTAGCTGCTTGAAGACATCACAGATTACCAAAGTCTTGTTGGGAGTCTCAACTACGCAACCCTAACAAGAGTGGATATATGCATTGGAGTAAGTACGTTGAGTCAATTCATGCATACACCAAGAAAACCTCACATGGAAGCTACCAAAAGGATCTTAAAGTATCTGAAGGGCACCATAAGTGAAGGACTATTTTATCCATTTAAATCTGACTTGGATATCAAGCTATACTCTAATGCAGATTGGGCTTGCTCAAAAGATGATAGGAGGAGAACCTCTGACTGCTTATCTTTTGCAGGGTCTAAGTTAATTTCATGGTCATCAAAGAAACAAACAGTTGTGGCATTGTCCTCAACTGAAGCTGGATATAGGGGCCAGGCAAATGCAACACAATAGGATATGTGGTTAAAGCTACTCTACTTAGACTTGAGGTTACATACATACACACCAATGATCTTTAGAGATAATATGAGCTCACTACATTTGGCTACTAATCGTGTGTGTCATGCAAGTGCTAAGCACATTGAAGTGCATTACCACTAGAGAAGCTACTTAGCAAGGACATACGATTGTCCTATGTGTCTATAAACCTACAATGTGAAGATATGTTGACTAAATCTTTGGATGGAACTAAATTGAACAGGTTCAAGATGATGACTCGATTGCAAGAAATCAAGGAAAGTCGAATCCCAAGCATGTTAGGCTTGAGGGGGATCTATTGATGCAAATAGATCCAAGCCTACATACTTGGACAATTAGCTATTTACTTCTATGTAATACCCAATTGTGATAAGTTTGGTTTTAATCCTTGTAAAAGCGCATATGTAAAAAAGGCACTTATATTCACGTGGACTTTGGAGAATAAATTACGAGAGTTTTGGTGGAGAATTGATGAGAAAGGAAGTCCTAAACTTTAGATACAACAAAATATCCATACACTAGAATGATCCAACAGATACAACCTTTGTAACACCATGGCGAACATACATATACACAAAGATGGCATTCCTGCTCAAGGAAACCATAGCTACCTTCAACCGCACTATATCCATCATCCTTAGAAATCTAATACTAGGATCACTCAAAATGATCATGGACAACTTCTCTAGTTTCTCAGGTATCGATAAGGCTAGCTTGGTAGAATGGTTTGATGAGCATATGCACATCTCTTCCAAGTGTTTATAAAGTGCAAGGAAACCCAACTTAAATTCAATCCTCATAAATCCCACCTCCTAGTGACTCAAGGAACCTTGCTCAGACATGTCGTCTTTGCACATGATGTTCCTCCTGACCCCAAGAAAAAATCATAACCATTCTTAGGATGCCCATATCCATCTCTAAAAAGGAAGCTCTCTTAGGTCACATTAGGCATCATAGGAATTTCATCAAAATGAATGCATATATCACGAAGCCTATGTCTAGACTCAGTAGGAAACATACTACTTTTCGATGGATGATGACTGAAGAAAAAGCCTTCCTATGATTAGAAATGTGACTAGTTTGAGCCCCAATCTTAATGGTCCCTTATTGGAATGTCCCTTTCTACATACACGTAAATGCAATCATCAGAGCAGTTGGAGCTATCCTTGCATAGCCTAGAGAAGGAGCAAAAATGGACCACTAGATTCACTATGCTAGCCAATTGTTATGTAGAGATGAAACAAACTACAACACTATGCAACAAGAGGCCTTGGCTATCGTGTTTTCTCTTCAAAAATTCCAAGACTACTAGCTCCACCTTAAGTATTGCAGTAATTGATCACCAAGCCTTGAGATATTTGCTCAACAAACCCCAAGTCATTGAGAAGGATCTAATGATGGCTCTTTGTGTTTTAGGAATTGGACTTCAAGGGACAAGTTGTCAGAAGCATCCATTGTTTAATTTCGTTATATGTCCAAAGGGAAGCATGTTTTTGGAAGCATTTGATAATTCTCTTAAGGAGAAAAATTTAGCTTTTCTTGTACAGATATATGAGCATGCTATATCTCATGTGGGTGGTCCGAAGAATATCACTATGATAGTGACGCATAATGCATCTCATTTTTGAAGTGCTAGAATTGCAATACAAAACAAGTATGAAGGCAATACTTGGGTTCCATGCCAACACTTCTAGAAATGAGCAAATCTAAGGGATTAAAAAGCATCCACCTCCTGTATGGTGTAAAGAGTACAAAGCTGAAATAGTAAAGTTGCTACATACAACTATGAGAGTGCTTTTAGTAATAGCTTCAAGTAGTAGTTTTGAATGTAATTGGAGTGCATATGATTTTCGTTATTCAAAACAAAGAAATCGCTTAAGTGTATCTCATGCCAATGCTTTTATATACAACTTTTGTAATATGCATTTGTTACCTGCTCCAACCAAGATAGCTTCTACAACAACATAAGAAAATTTTTGAGAATTTCAAATTCATGAAAGTTTAACAAATGATTCATGGAGTGATCATGATTTAGATGTAGATTACAATGATGGTTCAGATGAAAGGAACAGATGACATGGTACCTCTAATAGATGAAGATATTCAAAATGAAGAAAATGATGTACTATGAATACTTTGATTAGATTCAATTGCAAAAATAATATATTTATCATAAAGTGATGATTCTAAATATTACAAAAAGTGACTTGTCTATTCACTATTTTGTTGATTGAATAATTCATTGGTAGTGAAGGGATCAAAATATGATGATGCCTCTAATAGTCTTCCATATGCATCGAGAGATATTTGTAACTTTTTCACATGATTTTCTAAATCATCAATTCTCTTTTGTTGATAATTAATTGTTCTTTCTAATCTAGGAATTGATAATCCTTCATTGTATAATTTTGCTCCCTTTAATGATCAATCGTGGATAAGATTATGTTCTTCAAGTAGAAAATATAGGGCTGCTTTCGAGGAAGACGGCCTTTGTGTCCTTGATTATGAAATTCTACACAATTTTCAAGATGTTCCTAAGCTATACTTGCATTCTTTAGGCGATCATCCCAATCGACACGTCTATGAAGAATATCTTGTACAAAAACCTTTTGAATGAAATATAAAACTATTTGATTATTATTTGGTAAGGGTCATTCAAATTGAACAAAGTGTCAAAGTAGATTTTTTGCTAATGTTGTCTCTTTTAAGTCCAAATGCTTTAATGGTATTGTTTCTTTTGCCCTTCTTGTAACTAAAAAAAGAGCATCAGGAACAAAATGATTTGGACATAGCTATAAAGCTGTAGAGAATGTGACCAAAAACATCCTTGACTACCTATTCCAAGAATGGTGTGGGCAAGCCCTTAGAGACTATGACTCTCTCTCTCTCTCTCTCTCTCTCTCTCTCTCTCTCTCTCTCCCTCCCTCCCTCCCTCCCTCTCTCTCTCTCTTGTTGGAGCAAGTCTATGACAAGCCTAAGTATTGGCTTGAGTCCCACAAAGTCATAGAAGAAGCTTTAAAATGAAGACAATGTAAAGTTCACTTTTGAACTACCTCTTGTAACTTTTTGAAGTTTTACTTGATGTAAAAGTGAAATACTCTTAAGTGGTTGAGTCCACTTGATCAAAAGAGGAAAGAGAAGCCACGAATTCATGATTTATGGTAGTTGAAGAATCAAATCAATCACTAATAGATTGAAGACTGATTGAGGGAAGTTAGGCTCCCAAGATCAACTATAAATACATGGCAGATTTAGTCGTGGTTAAGAGGAGACCTCCAAGAGCTTAGTTTATGCCATATCAAAGTGTGGTTTCAAGGCACACATATGTATCAGTAAGTCCCTTGTATTGTACAATCAATATACTTTCAGTTTCATGATCATTTGAGTTCATATCTTCATGCTTTTCTGAAGTGTATTGTTCACTGCCATATCTCTCAGTTTTCACAGTCAGATTGCAGAGATGATTTCTCTGTGCTTAGTGCATCATTTTTAGTGCTTTAACTTGTTAAAGTTAGCTCTATAAGTATATTGAATGCTCATAAATTTTCATTAAAATTGGATGTTTCAATATTCAGCTATGATAATTTGAAGTCAACAGTGTCACTTGGTTTTCTTCTTCTCTTGCAGCACTCTCTCAAAATAGTCATTTTGTTAGCAATGTTTCTTAGTGTGTACTTCACTATTTTCTTTGATTTAACTCTTATTAGATTTAAGATACTGTCTAGTATATGCGTACAAAATTTCATAATAATTTGAGTCTTAAAGCTTGAGATATCTGCATTTTACTGATCACGGGTCTGAATACTTTTGCAGCCCGAGAAAATCGGGGTCATCCTGTGACTTGCTAAGTTTGTTTCTCTTTGTGTAGTTCATTTTTTTTATCAAATCACTCATGATTGTTACCTTACTAAACTTATAAGAGTTCCCCAAAAGGAATTAAGTTAATTGCTACTGTGGCCAGGGATTGTTCAAAACTTTGGACATGTGTATGAACATAAATAGCAAGTTTTTTGCTCTTGAATCTACTCCAACTTATCTGTTTTGATTCAGCTTTTTGAGAGTGATCTTCCAAGGTACATAGGGTGTCTAATACATCATTTGGCAAGCTAAAAGGGCCCACCACATATCTCTGGAGTCCATTTGGCTGGTGTAGTGCAAAGTTTTTGCAGCACCACTTCATCTTCATCAGCTACAGATCCATCTCTTCACAATGGTATCAAAGCAAGGTTGGACATGGCAGATGGATTTCCTTCATCAATTGACAAGTTGGATAGAGGTAACTACTCAGCTTGTTCATTAAGGATGGAAGCTTATCTTCAAGGAAGGAATTTATATGGTTATATAGTTGGAGATGAAGTTATGCCAAGTTTCAGGAACAAAAGTCAACCAACACAAGAAGAGCAAGAAAGATTGAGCACATGGTGCTCCAAGGATGCACTTGCAAGGTCTTATGTGGGATTTGAACTCACGACCTACCAGCTAGGAGTATGATGGGCTAATCACTTGCCCCAAAAGCCATGGTTGAGGATTATTTCCTAATCCTCCCTCTTAGGGTGTGGTTCAACCATCTCCTGCCGATTATATCTTGAGTCTAACACCCTCTTCCCCTTCTAGAGATCATTGTCCTCAATGATCAATCCTTGCTCTCCCCTTGGATTGATGTCCTCACCCTCGCACAGTCTCTTGAACCATCTTGTCCTCAACCTTGGTCTCTTGAGCCTTGCCTTTCCGCTTCTTGGCCACTTTGCCTACAGACTTGCCTTGCTCTCAACCTTAGTGTCTTGAGCCTTGCCTTTCCACTTCTTGGCCACTTGCCTACAGACTTGCCTTGCTTTCAACCTTGGTATCTTGAACCTTGCCTTTCCGCCTCTTGGCAACTAGCTGTATGGAGTTGCCTTGCTCTCAACGTCGGTCTCTTGAACCTGGTTCTCACCCATGCTAGGTATCTTGGATCTCCAATCTAGTGTGTCCATTGAAATGCTCATTCTGAGAGCTTTCCAACGGTATATTACACATCGAAATCTGATCTACGGATTGGGAGATACACTCAAATCTTTGTTAAGCTTACCTTTGAAATCGATGCGCGCGCCTTCCATCTGCCTTGCCCAAGTCTGCTTCCTTAGCTCTAATACCAATTGTGGGATTTGAACTCACGACCTACCAGCTAGGAGTATGATGGGCTAGCCACTTGCCCCAAAAGCCATGGTTGAGGATTACTTCCTAATCCTCCCTCTTATGGTGTGGTTCAATCATCTTCTGTCGGTTATATCTTGAGTCTAACATCTTATCTCCTCAACTATATCTCAGAGTTTTTGTTGCCTCACATTAGAAGTTGTAAAACATCTGGAGGAAGTGTGGAATGCACTTGAAGCTTTCTTCTCTTCAAATACAAAGGCCAGGAAGCATCAATTATGGCTAGACTTCACAACTCTCAAGAAAGCTCCTAAACAAAATGTGACTGATTTTGTCACAAAGCTCAAGGGCATAGCAGAACAGTTGGGAAGAATTGGAGAGGTAATAGATCAAGAGCAAATTGTAAGGCGGGTCATCAATGGCTTGAAGGCAGATGACAAGTGGGAAGCATTCACCACAGCTATGGATCTATACATGGATATGCATGTACCGGATTTAAACACACTCATAAGACAACTACTTACTCAAGAGCCCAAGCTTATCAAGTATGGAGAAAGCTCCAAAGGTAATCAATCTTCAGCTTTGTTACTGATAAAAGAAAGTCCAAAGAAAACAAAGGAAGAGGAAAGAAAGTGGATGATGAAGTAGGTACACATCAAGCTAACTATGCAGTTAGAGGAAGACATGGTAGAGGTAGAGGCAAAGGAGGAAGACAAGGTAGGGGGAGATCCCAAGACTCTAATTCATGCTCTATTTGTGGATTAACTAATCATACAACTGAAAATTGCTCTAGGAATTCTAGGAATCAAAGAGGCAGAGGCTACAATAGAGGAAGTTATAGCTACTCAAGAGTAAGGTGCAACAATTGCCATGGCAACTACAACAATTACAACCATTCAAACTATCATGGAGGCAATAGGGGAAGAAGAGACTTCAATAACTACACAAAAGACTCAAATCAAGAGGACTCATTGCTAATCATGAATATGGCCATGCCACAACGTAAAGCTGATGAGCATGTTTTCTACATAGATCCAGGTTGTTCAAATCATGTGGCAGGAAATGTGGCCCTCCTATCAGATTTAGAAGATCCAAGGAACAAGCATGAGGTACAAACAAGAGATGATACAAGACACCTTGTGGAGAAAATAGGAAATGTCAAGCACCTGATGGAAACATCAACTTACTCAGTAAGGTACTCTATGTCCCTACCATTACAAAGAATTTGATAAGTGTTGGGCAGATAGTAGAGAAAGGGTTGCAAGTCAGGTTCACAAAAGCAAGAGCATTTGTTAATGATCCAAGTCAAGGACTCAAAAGAATTGCAAACGAAGTCAAGTAGATTGTTCACATTTGAATCACAAGACACTAGAAACATTGCTCTCTTTAATTATGGTACTCAGACACACAAAATTGGAAGTATGGCACAAAAGGTTACCACATATTGGTGAAAGATTATTAAAGCAAATTTGTAGGGACCAAAGTGTACTTGGACTCCCTAAATTGTCAAAACAACACATGATTTATAAGTGTAGTGCATGTCAATTTGGAAAGTCTCATAGGTTACCATTCATGAAGAAAGGATATATGCATGGAGATCTCTTGGAGTTGGTTCATATAGATGTATGGGGACCTAGAAAGGATGCTTCAATCTCAGGACCAAGGTATTATGTCTCCTTTAATGATGATTGCAGTAGGTGGACTATATTATACTTTATGAAACACAAAGATGAAATATTTTCATGCTTCAAAAGATATTTGGCTCTCGTGGAGAATCAAACAGGTAAAACACTAAAAAGGCTAAGGTGAGATGGAGGGGGAGAATACTTCTCCCATGAATTTGACTCCTTTCTTCAAGAAAGAGGAATCAAATGGAGAGATCCGTACAAGGTACACTCCTAAGCGAAATGGAGTGGTAGAAAGAAGGAATAGGACAATTGTGGAAGCTGCAAGGTCTATGCTAAATGAAAAGTACTTACCTAATTACTTATGGGCTAAGGCTATATCCACAACCACTTATTTGATAAATAGGTTACCTTCCAAATCACTTGATGGCATGACACCAAATAATGCTTGGAATGGAAGAAGACCAAACTTGGAACATTGTAAGATTTTTGGATGTGTTGCTTTTGCTCATGTTCCTTCACAGGTTAGAGGCAAAATGGATCCCAAAGTAGAAAGGTGTGTCTTCATTGGATATGACAACAATCAAAAGGGCTACAGATTATACAACCCAACAACCAAAGGATTCTTGGTGAGTAGACATGTAGTATTTGATGAGAATAATTCTTGGTATGAAGATTCATGTAGAAAGGTCAACCTACCTTATGATCTTGAAGAAGATTTTCCGAAACTTGTTAAGGATAGTTCTTCTAAAGTTGAAGAGCAGGTTACCTTAGAAGATGATGAAGCAAATCACTATGAAAAAATCAAAATGTGGAAGTCTAAAGGTAAAGCAAAAATATAGGAACTTGGACAAGAGGCAAAATCATTACATCATGGCGTAAGAAGGTCCAGGAGGGAGAAAAGAAAGCCAGAAAGGTATGGGTTTGATAGTTCTCTAGTCACTAAACATTCAATCTATCTAGCACAGGACATAAAGCAAGAGGAACCTTCAACATTTGAGGAAGCAAAGAAATCATAATGGAGGCATGCAATGGAAGAAGAAATTGAAGCTCTTGAGGGGAATAAAACTTGGGAGTTGGTTCCCAAGTCTCCATCAATGAAAGTGATAGGCTCAAGGTGGATCTACAAATTGAAGAAGAACTCAAGGAATTGATTATGAGCAGAACTTCTCTCTTGTGGCAAAGATGCCTACTATTAGGGTTTTGCTTACTATTGCCTCTTCCAAGAATTGGAAGACACTTCAATTCGATGTAAAAAATGCATTTCTTAATGGATGGATAACAGAAGAGGTGTATATGGCACAACCACCTGGTTTTGAGAATCACATATATCCTGAATATGTGTGTAAACTTAATAAAGCTTTATATGGACTCACACAAGCCCTAAGGGCTTGGAATCACAAGCTTGTGTCATTCTTGTAGGACAAAGGATTTCAACCTAGCAAGGAAGATCCATCACTATTCATAAAAAGGAGTAATTCTCAAGTCATCTATTTGTGTGTATATGTAGATGATATTATACTTACAGGAAATGATATAGATGGCATGAAGAGAATCAAAGAAAAGATGAGAGAAGAGTTCAAGATAAGTGATTTGGGTTCACTTACTTACTTCCTAGGATTGGAAGTTGTCTACAAAGATCATGGTTTGTTTCTTACTCAAAGAAAGTACATTAAAGACATGTTGGCAAAATTCAAGATGCAAGATTGTAGGATTGTAGGTACTCCAATGGAGGTTAATCATAAATTGAGCTCACATGAAGGTGAACTCATAGAAGATGTGACAGGTTATCAAAGCCTTGTGGGTAGTTTGAACTATGCCACATTGACAAGGGTTGATATATGTTATAGTGTGAGTGTGCTAAGTCAAATTATGCACACACTAACATGGAGGCTACCAAGAGGATACTCAGATATCTCAAAGGGACCATGAATGAGGGGTTATATTGCCCTTATGTATCTAATTTAAGTTTGAAATTGTTCTCTAATGCAGATTGGGCTGGCTCCATGGAAGATAGAAGGAGCACCTTAGGTTATCTTACCTTTGCAGGTTCAAAACTTGTTTCATGGTTATCCAAGAAGCAACCCACAATTGATCTCTCTTCTACTGAAGCTGAATATAGAGGTCTTTCCATAGCTACACAAGAAGCTATGTGGATGAAGACACTATTCACAGATCTTGGATTCGAATTTGGCACTCCAACTATTTTTGGTGACAATATGAGCTCTATTCACTTAGCTGCTAATCTAATTTTTCATGCAAGGACTAAACATATTGAAGTTCATTATCACTATGTAAGAGAGAAGATTTTGAGCAAGGAGATTCAAATATCATATGTGTCCACTCATCAACAATGTGCAGATATTCTAACCAAAGCATTGGATGGTACAAAGCTTTGCAAATTCAATGCTATGATACGTTTGCAGGTAATTTTGGAGGATTGAAGACCTCAAGCATACTTGGTTTGAGGGGGAGCTACTGGAGCAAGTCTATGACAAGCCTAAGTATTGGCTTGAGTCCCACAAAAGAAGCTTTAAAATGAAGACAATGTAAAGCTCACTTGTGAACTACCTCTTGTAACTTTTTGAAGTCTTACTTGATGTAAAAGTGAAAGAATCTTAAGTGGTTGAGTCCACTTGATCAAAAGAGGAAAGAGAAGCCATGAATTCTTGATTTATGATAGTTGAAGAATCAAATCAATCACTAATAGATTGAAGAGTGATTGAGGGAAGTTAGGCTCCCAAGATCAACTATAAATATATGGCACTTTTAGTCGTGGTTAAGAGAAGACCTCCAAGAGATGAGCTTTGTGCCATATCAAGGTGTGGTTTCAAGGCACACATATGTATCTGTAAGTCCATTGTATTGTAAAATCAATATACATTCATTTTCATGATCATTTGAGTTCATATCTTCATGTTCTTGTGAAGTGTACTGTTCACTCCCATATCTCTCAGTTTTCTTAGTGAGATTGCAGAGATGCTTTCTTTGAGCATGGTGAATCATTTTTAGTGCTTTAACTTGGTAACGTTAGCTCTCTAAGTCTACTATATGCTCATCAATTTGCATTACAATTGAATGTTTCAATCGACAGCTATTATCATTTGAAGTCAACTATGTCACTTGGTTTTCTTCTTCTCGAGCAGCACTCTCTTAGAATAGTCATTTTATCATAAATGTTTCTCAGTGTGTACTTCACCATTTTCTTTGATTTAAAACATGCTAGATTTTGCGACCTGTCTAGTATATGCCTACAAAATTTCATAATCATTTGATTCTTAAAGCTTGAGATATGTGCATTTTACTAATCACGGGTCTTAGTACTGTTGCAGCCCAAGAGAATTGGGGTCATCCTATGACTTGCTAAGTTTGTTTCTCTTTGTGTAGTTCATCTTTTTTTATCAAATCACTCATGATTGTTAGCTTACTAAGTTTATAAGAGTTCCCCAAAAGGAATTAAGTTAATTGCTGTTGTGGCCACATAATTGTTCAAAACTTTGGATAGGTGTATGAACATAAATAGCAAGTTTTGGGCTTTTGAATCTAATCCAACTTATCTATTTTGATTCATCTTTTTGAGAGTGAACTTCGGGGGTACATAGGGTATCTAATACATCCTTTGGCAAGCTAAAAGAGCCCACCACATATCTCCGGAGTCCATTTGGCTGGTGTAGTGCAAAGTTTTTGCAGCACCACTTCATCTTCATCAACTACAAATCCATCTCTTCACATCTCTCCCTCTCTCCATCCCTCCCTCTCTCTTTCTCTCTCTCTCTCACTCTCTCTCTCTCGTTTTAGAAAAGGTGCAAGTTTTCTATAGTTTAAGAGTTCGTATTAGAGTTGGATGGCAAAAGAGATAAGAAGACTTTAGTCAAAACCCATGGAGAATTTTATGTTTGAATGGAAAATTTCAATTTATGTTTCAATTTTCTATCCTCTTTAGAGATGATGTACGCATTAGAACTAAGCATCAAATGAGACGGGAAAAAAATGTTTTCTTGTGTTTCTATGTAGACTTTAAATAGAGATGTACCCAACTTACGGCATTCCTTTAAGCATTGTTTTCAGTTTTATTGTGCTCATGTGCATATATATATATATATATATATATATATATATATATATATATATATATATATATATATATATATATATATATATATATATATATATATATATATATATGTGTGTGTGTGTGTTCCGTGCATGTATGTCTTCTAAAGAACCATCAAGGGTTTAAGTAAGTTATATCCACGAATTCCTTTGGAATCTCGAAGATAGAAATCCGTTTCATACTTTCATACTTAGTGAGAAATAAAAAGGCATTAACATTAAAAATTATCTATCCTCAAGGAGTTATAAAAAATGTCTCATGAGAGATAGAGCGTAGACCTAGAAGTACTCGTACATTTAACATTCCATATATTCTTGTCCTAACTCAAAATTTTTTAAGAAGAAATATGAAATATTTTACGAAACGATATTATCAGAATTCACTCACGTTATGATTACAAAGACCTTCACTTATTCATTATAAAGGCTCCTATCTGACGGGGTAACTATTTGTGGGGTGAACATGAAAATTAGTGTCTCTTCATAACCAAATCAAGATCAAATAAGAACGCATTCTAAAGAATTCTCGTAGTTTTCCAAGAGATGGAGGCTTTCGAGGAAATTGTTCAGGAATTGGAAGATCAAGGTAGGGGACATGAAAATACTTTTGCAAAAATTCCACAAAGAGAGAAGAACAAGTTGGGTTAGCAAAGCTCTCTATAATGGTTTCTTAAGTAGAACAATAAAGTTGAAAGAAAGGAATGCGATTCCCAAGACCTTTCTTTTCAACTTTAGAAAAACGCAAAATTCGAGGGTCAAGAGAAATATGCTATTCACAAGTAGCCTTTTGATCTACTTCATATAATTTAGGCTATAGCCCTAAAACTTCACGCTTCCAAAATTCAAGCTCCGTTTGCTTGTGTCTTTGTTTAGTGATATAGCCTCAGTAATGTGATTGTTTCTTATAACTCATACAAATATCAAACCCTTTAGTTTTGCAAGCTTTTATAATTTATATGAGGATTCTAACAATGCTTGATTCGATGGGAGTAGAAAATTTGCTCTATACACAGAGCTACCTAGAGACGTAGCTATTTGATTAAACATAGAGATGAAGCTAGCTAAACGTCATGGTTCTGAATACAATCTATTATTACAAGATGCAATGAAACAATAATCATGGGGCCAACAAATCAAAAACCAATCAACGTAGGTATACGTTTTGGTGGTATATATTTTTGGTAGTGATTTGATTGGTTTGGTAGAGCTTCACAATAGATGTCATGACTTAGCGGACCTTCATTCGATGGGGCCAAGTGGTGAATTTTTTGTTGTATCCTTCTTATATTTAAAGACTTAATTGTAAGCACTCCCCCTGAAGTCTTTACCCAAATCACTGATCCAAATGCATGTTTTGAATCCTTGAAGATCTACTCCATCCAAAAAATTCATAAACACTATATTATTTGGTGGATTTTAATTAATGTGTTTTTTCAATAAAAAGGAAGGTGTGCCAGGGGCCTACTACTCTCCCAGACCTTAATTCAAAAAGAAAATGCCCTTGGGACCCCTCGAGTCCCACAAAGCATGAGTGGAACGTGTGAATCCAGAGAATGTTACACAAGAGATTAATTACCCACTCGTTCCCTTCATGCATGCCCCACTTGGATTTAAGCTTGTTGTTGTCAATAAGAAACACTTTATGGTGTCTAAAAGGTGGGGACCTATTGTAGTTGGAGACTCTTTTGCCAAGGAGGAACAAAGACTTCATGATGGACCACTCTTTAGAAGAGTGTCCAAAGTTACAGTCACACTAGTCCTTCCAAATCTTCTAGAGGGTTTCCCCTCTAATAGCATTCCATAGTGCCATTGAGGATCCAATCGCTTTGCCCAGGAGTGCTTGCTTCCAGGTGATTTGTTCTTGCAGTCTTAGAGTATTCCCAAGGGTCCGTGAGAGCCGAAGAGACTTGGGTCATGCAAGAAGATGTGACCCAGATCCTCAATGCAGCATCAGCATTGCTTGCACCATGGTGGAGCCCCACAAATTTTTCCAACTTTTAGATTGTTCTAGATACCACAATGGAGAATTTTCAACATGAGAACCAACTTTTTGATCTCAATGAGGGGATGCCATAAAGACATGAACTTCAAATCCCACTCCAATCTTGTCCAAGTTAGGCACTTCTTGTTAAGTGTGATATGCTAGTCTGTGTTCACCTTGATTGTAGGAATTTTGGACAATCAATTGTCGTTGTGCCAAATAAGACCCTCATGGCACGGTGGCTCCCGCCCAATGAGGAGTCAGGTTTTGAATGTTCTCAAGCGATGCATCTACTCTAAAGGAGAGTCCATGCTTCGTAGTTCACTCTAATTTTAGGGTCTATGTCCTCAAAGCTGATACACTCGCTAGTTTCTTGTTTCGAGAGTTGTTTCCACTGTTTAAGATCCTTGTTCCAGAGCCTCTTGGCATTTTGGAGGTTCCATGAAGCCACAAGCTTGATGCCCATAATAAAAAACGAGATTGCATCATTTTGCCTGACACCCATTACCCATTTCCAATCTTCTCTGATTCTGATATATTGTTTAAAATTTCTCGAGTTCTGATATATTGTTTAAACTTGCTCCAGGTTTCTTGTTTCCAGATGTGTTTCCACTGTTTAAGATCCTTGTTCCAGAGCCTCTTGGCATTTTGGAGGTTCCATGAAGCCACAAGCTTGATGCCCATAATCAAAAACGAGATTGAGTCATTTTTCTTGACACCTGTTGCCCATTTCCAATCTTCTTTGATTTTGACATATTGTTTAAACTTGCTCCCACCCAATGAGGAGTCGGGTTTTAAATGTTCTCAAGCGATGCATCTACTCTAAAGGAGAGTCCATGCTTCGTAGTTCACTCTAATTTTAGGTTCTATGTCCTCAAAGCTGATACACTCGCTAGTTTCTTGTTTCCAGAGGTGTCTCCATTGTTTAAGATCCTTGTTCTAGAGCCTCTTGGCATTTTGGAGGTTCCATGAAGCCACAAGCTTGATGCCCATAATCGAAAACGAGATTGCATCATTTTGCCTGACACCCATTGTCCATTTCCAATCTTCTCTTATTCTGATATATTGTTTAAACTTGCTCAAGGTCATCCACAAGGAGCACGCAAGATTTGAGCCTTTATGGTAAATCGGAATTGGGGTAAATAAAAGGGTAAGGAGGCCCAAGTCCTTCCAACCAACAAGGCCCACTAGCATAATCTTGTTCTTGTTCTTGAAAATAAGCTTGCCCCAAGAGGTTTCACTGTTGCACCACGCCCTGATGATCCATTTTGCTACCAACTTATCAACCATGCCTACAATATCCATAACGCCTAGACCTCCACAATCCTTATGGTTGATGATGGTAGACCATTTAATTTTGGGAATCCCCCTTCTGTTATGGTCCCCCGTTCAAAGAATATATCTGCAGATTCTTTCCAATTTGTTAAGCTCTTGATCCTTCGGCCTCCAACAAGGGACAAAGTAAATGGTCAAGGAGATGAGAAAGGTATTAATTACCATGGCTTGCCCTGCGAGGTTGACTTGCATGCCCTTCCAATACGCTAAATTGTTGTCTAGTTTGGAAAAGACCTAATTCCATCTCTGCTCCATTGAGACTCCAAAGCCCATCAAGATACGGAGTAAGCAAAAAACCTGACCCCTAGGGATAATTTGGCAACCATGGTCAACCAGTAGTTGGGGTGGTGGTTGGATGATGGCTCTGAACGTGGTTTTTGAGTGGTTTATTTTGGATCAGATGCCTTATAGAATGTGTTGAGGCACCCCCAAACGAATTCAATACTGGTCAAATCATTATGCACAAATGCATTCATGTCATCCGCAAAAAGCCTCATGATCATCTCTCCATGGTTGAGAGGTAGAGAGAGACCTTTAATATGGCCCATTTCCATGTGATGTTGCACAAGACGGTTGAGTCCTTCCATGGAGATAGCAAAGAGAAGCAAGGCCAATGGACACCCTTGCTTGATAGAGCTTTTAATCTGATAGCTTTCGATAATTGATCATTAGTGTTTATTTTCATCAATGCATTCCCGAAAAGGGTAGCAATCATCTTAGTGAATATTTGACTATAGTCAAGGCCTGTCAGAGATTGAAGAATAAAGTCCCATTCCAGCCTATCATAGGCTTTGTCAAAGTCAATTTTGAGAAATACCACATCTTTCTCGGACTCTTCAGCAAAATCAACACCTTCCCAAACATCAAAAATAGATTCGAGTATTGATCTACCCTCGATGATACCTCTTTGGTCCTCACTGAGCTACTTCTTCAAGCAGTGAGAAATTCTATTGGCAATAACTTTTGCAAGAATCTTGTACCCTGTTTGAAGCATCGTGATCGGGCACCAATTTTCAATCCTATTCTTGTCACCTTTTTTATGGATAAGCTTGATGATACCTTTGTTTAGGCATTCAAGAAAGGCTCTGAAAGCCAACGTCTCTTGCCAAATCAAGCGTAGTGGAGTGGCCACCACCTGTCTGAACGATTTGAAAAATTCATTTGTGAGGCCGTCAGGATTCGGGATTTTTCCATTGGGGAGCCTATCAATAGCCTCAAGAATCTCATTATCTGAGATGGGTGCATCAACGAGAGACCTCAGATTGTGACGTATTCATGAGGTAAAAACTCTCGAGATGGAAACCATGCAATCTTGCCTATGGGGAGATAGGGGCGTCAAAACCCCCAAGAGTTGAGTAAAGTGGTTAACAATAATAGCACTATTTTCTTCTTCTGTTTTGCATTCGATCCCATTACTACCAATCAAGAAGGGAATAGAGTCCCTTGTTTGCTTCTTCTTGAGGATGCCGCACATTTCTTTAGTTGGTTTGTCGACCTTACCTACCCACCAATCCTTAAAGTATACTTGCAGGTCTTTCCTTTGAATTTCTTCCTCATATCTCAACATGCCTATGATTTTCTGTAGTCTCATCTGGTACTAGTAGTTCCATTTGTTCACTTCCTCCTCAAGGCACATGAGCCTCCAATATAGATTCTCTCTTTGCCTCCTCCAAACATTGTGAAGCATCTTGTTAGTTCGGACCAAAATTTGATGAGTCTTTTCAACTGTGGCTCTCCAACATTTGGCTGGTGAAGTGCCATCCACGAAGGCCAAGTTCCAAACCAAGGTAGTTTCTTGATGGATAGAGAGAAGGGAGAAAAACAATGGGCAAGCATGAAACCAAGGTGCTTTCCTTAGTTTTGCAATCGGTTTGAAAGTGAGAATAAAAGGGTAATGGTCTGATATGGTAAGGTCAATGTGTTGCGAGATGCACGGTTGGCCCCATTGATGGATGATTTTCTATGCAATATATCTTCTTTCGAGTCTTGTTTTCCTCAAGTCATCCCCACATTGGAGGTTCAACCAAGAGAAGCCATTTGTGTCTTTAATATCCACTAGATCGAGGTGGAGCTTGATTTTGTCCCTGATGTCTTTCTCCTCACCATCAATGGTACATCCCCTGTTGTCCTCACCAATCTGTTCACTCACTCTATATGTCCATTCATTGACTTGTTACTCTAACAAAAGTTCACTAACTCTATCCGTTCACTAAATTAATGTTTTATTCCTTCACTCTTTCTGTCCATTCACTGACTTATTACTCAAACAAAAGTTTCACAAGATAAAAGAATTATGTCATAATATTTTAATATAAGACTTTTTCAACATCTTGTGCTTACACTTCTACCCATTTTGTTCATTAATCCATAGCCGCTAAAATGTACCGATTACTTGATCCCTAAGTTAGTAGGTTTATAGGACCGATGAAGTCAAATCCCCATTTCATAGGTGTTGAGATATCAAGCTCAACATGTGATAATCCAAGATGACACGTATCACTTTTTCATTTACGTGACATGTATAGTGGTCACACCAATATATGTTAGGGACACTTCATTGAGCTTTATTAGATTTATCTATCGAGAGTGATGGCACATTTGTTTCTTGCCAGCTCACTCATTCGTAGACATTAGGTTTCTCCTTATGTACTGTTCTTTATATATTACAGTAGTTGTATTCTTGTTTTTAAGTCATTCTTGTACATTCCTTTTTATGTAATAGAAGAAGAAGAAGAAGAAGAAGAAGATAATTCTTCCTTGCCTCAATGTGAGTGTGTGGTTCTATTTGATTGTGAGAGTGTGTGTGTGAGCTCTCTTCTTTATCTCCTTCCCCATCACATGGTATCAGAGCCAATGTGGTTGTAGAGAGCTCGTGGAGAAGATCGACGGTGAAGAGTACGTGAGAAGGCATGGAGAAAGCGCGATTCAAAACCGACTTAGATTGCTATGAAAATTGGCTTGAAGGTAGAAGAGCTCAAAATATGTTCGTGATTTATCCCTTTAGGGTCACTTGTTTTTGTTAGATCAATGTTTCGGAGCTATCTCGGCCTTTGTTTTGAGCCTGCAAGGTGGGGCCCACAGAAAAACAAGGTCAGTTTACAAAACCGTAACTTGCGTCTTTTTTTACAACACTCATATATTCAAGATTCAAAATTTCAAGTGATTTTGTGTACTGTTGATACACGAAAACTGTGTTTTTCTGAGATTGAACTGTCATGTCATAATGGGACAATGTTCAAGCAGAAGTGTTGCTTGTAGTGTTGTGAACTACTGCAGAAATGGCAAACACAGATGGAATGAGTGAGCTTATGAGCAATAAGCTGGACAAGAACAACTTCCATGCTTAGAGATTCAGAATGACAAATTTCCCGATGGGAAAAGGCTATTGGAAGTACATGGAAGGAGAGAACAAAAATGCTCTGCAGTTACTAGAGAGGAATCGAACTGCCGACCAATTAAGAGCATATGAGGAATAAAATCAAGGAGCACAAAAAGTAATGTATTGGCTATCTGTTAGCATAGAGGATAGCATGATTGGGCACATACAAGATGCCAAGACTCCGAAAGAGGCTTGGAATAGTTTGGTCACATTATATGAGACCAGTACAAAGGCATGAAAATTGCAACTCAAGAACGAGCTCCATACATTGGAGAAGAAGGGCATGTCCATAAGTGACTACACCCTGAAAATCAAAAGCATATGTGAGTCACTTGCATCTATTGGAATGAATGTAGATGATGATGATAAGGTGGAAGTGTGCCTTTGTGGTTTAGGAGCTGCATGTAAGTAGTTCAAAACTTTTATACAGACCAGAGAAAATATTCCAAATTTTGTTGGTTTGGTATCCATGCTGATTATTGAAGAAAAGAATCTTGGTGAGGATTCAAACTCCAAAGAAAAGCCTAGTTCTGAGTAGGTATTCTACTCAGGTAGAGGAAGAGGTAGAGGTAGAGGTTTAGGAAGTGGAAGAGGAAATAGTAACCAAGACCAAGGCCAACAACATAATCATGCCAGAGGAAGAGGACAGTTTCGAGGCAGGGGGAGCCAAAGAGGTCACATAAATTTCCAAAGAAATGATTTAGGTAATGAAAGTAAAGGATGTTGGAATTGTGGTAAACCTAAACACTTTGAACGTGATTGTAGGTTGAAGAATCAGAATAACAGAAGGCTTTCAAAACAACTATGCATCCACAAGTAAACTCAAGTTCAATGCGTATGGGTTCTATGTAGAAGAATACAAACCGAATCGAAGATTGAATGGCGAAGGAAACAAAGTGGGTAGGATGTTCACCTTGAATATGAAAAATTCTAAAACGAATGAAGCCATGTTTGCAAAAGGTGCAGGAGTCATTGCTGATATAGAAATATGGCACAAACAGATTGGATATGCAAACTTGCAAAGGCTGAAATTGATGCAGTCAAAGGAGATTGTCCATGGACTACCAAAATTCAAGGTTGTAGAGATGCAAAAGGTATGTGCAACATGTCAATTTGGAAAACAGTCAAGAACATGATTTCCACATGACAAGCATATTAGTGAGAACATACTAGAAATAGTATGTATAGATGTTTGTGGTCCTACAAAGAGCACATCTATGGGTGGTTATAGGTTTTATGTTACTTTCATTGATGACCATACACAAAAAGTGTGGGCATATTTCATGAAAGAGAAGAGTGAAGTGCTCACTCACTTCTATGTTTTTAAAGCTATGGTGGAAAAGCAAACAGGGACGTATATTCAGACATTAAGATCTGATGGAAGAGGTGAATACATATCAAATGAGTTCAGAAATTGTCTAAAAAATCATGGAACTCGGCATCAGTTTTCATGCAGGTACACACCTGTTGAGGCCCATAAAAGTCATGTTGGTCAAAGTCAACTACAGTCAAAGTCAAGGTCAAAGTCAACTACAGTCAAAGTCAAGGTCAAAGTCAACTGGTTAAAGTCAACAAGGTCAAGGTCAAAGTCAACAGGTGCAAAGTCAAAGTGCTAAAATGCAGGTGTCAAAGTGCACAGGTAGTGCACAATTAATTGTCCACAAAGGGTAAATTGGAGAAAGTGAGTTGCAGGTTGCAGAGGTATTTTCTCTAATTTCCCTAAGGTTCAAAGTGTGTTTTAAAGTGTTTTGGAAGGTTCAGGTGAACCCCCCCTTATGTGCAAAAGTGAAGACTTAAAAGGAAATGTGAAGGCATATGAAGCGGCAGCAGCGTACCACAGGTGAAAGTATGGCCTCCCCCATTAAAATTTTGGTTTTATTCTAAAGTCACTACAGGACAAAACAGTGAGTCGTTGGCTGCCACTTGTAAAGACAATCTTGGGACATCAAAGTGAGCACCAAGATACCATTGCAGTTAGGAGCGTACGTGATCAACACACTCAAATCAAGGTAAGGTCCATTCTTGGACCAATCTTAGAGTAAGCAAGAGAGCATAGTCTAAGGAAGCAAGAGGGAGAAGTGCAAGAGTCACCAGTGTGCGACGCAGAGAAGTGGAAGTGAAGGAGTGCATGGAGAGTGACTAAGGGATTGTGCAGAGAGTGCTAAGCTAGTCCCCCCAAGTATCTCAAGGTCCCATTGCAGTGTGCGCGTGCCGACAGAAGGTATTCACTCCTCCCCCTTTGTGGAAGCTTGGTGCAAGGTGTGCACAAGGATAAGCTTGAAGCAGGTGGAGGAGGCCGACGGTAAGAAGACTTTGGGATATTTGGTATTTTGTAATTGGGCACTCTGTGGGATTGTGCATAGAGGTATTGGCTTGTCTTGTACTTCAAACATTGTAATTATCTTACTGTAATCAATCGGCAGAAGCTTCCAGGTGTATTTTCTCTTCTTGTTTCTTCCCTTTTCTCAAACCCTCAAACTCCTTCTTGTCTAAGAATCCCCCAACAAAATTTGGCACACCCAGTGGGACATCCGAGGAGATTTGAGCTTAGGAGAATCCAAGTGCAAAGCATAGAAGAGATCAAGTGTCAACAGAACCACAGTGCTACTTCATCAAACAAAAGGTAAATATTCTTATCAAGTGTCTCATATTCAATGGGCTATGAGCTGCTCATGACCGCAACCTGGTCCCAAGTATTGAGGGTCACCTGCAAGCAGACAAGAAGGTTGTTAGAAGGTCCCCCAGCCCACTATCTTCAACATCATTAGTCAAGAGCATGGCGGGTCAGGTAGACTTGGAAACTTTACTCTCTAGATTAAATATAAAGTTTCCTTCTTTCAAAGGCCTAGCTCAGGAGGATCCAGATGAACACATTAGAAGGTTTTTGGCACTATGTAAGACTAGAGGCCTAATGGGTAGGGAGGATGCCTTTTCGATTCTCTTACCTGCCACATTAGAGGGATTAGCTGATAAGTGGTTCAGCCAGTTTGCTGAAAACCATTTTACCACTTGGGATGTGATGAAAGATGCTTTTAAAAATCAGTTCCATCATGGCAACACTGCGGAGATTATCATAGAAGAGCTAGAAAATTTAAGATTAGGTCCAGGAGAAAAGTTCCCAGAGTTTATGACTCGGGCCAAAGCACTAATGGCTAAATTGCGAGATCCACCACACGATTTTTTTGTCAAGAAATGGTTGGCTAAGCCCCTACCAGTGGCCACCCAATGCAAAATAAAGGAATTTGTGCTACCTACAACCTCCATAGAGGAGTTCATTAGCACAGCCACACGCTTGGAGCAGATAAGGTACTAGTATGGAGCAACCTCTTCCCAACCAACATATGGTACAGAAATGGAGGATCCAGTGATACAGCTAAGGAAAGAGCTGGAGGGCTTAAAAAGAAATAAGCCCTACAAAGAGGAAGAGAATGTTGTTGCTCAGTTGAGAAGGGAGATTGAAGCACTAAAGCTCCAAAAGGAGGAGGAGGCCCAGGCAGAGGAATTGGCTCAGCTGCGACAGGAGTTGCAGGAGCTCAAAGGAGGTGGCATCAAGAGCACTTTGGTGTTCCATGTGCACCAAGCAAGGTCACATAGTAAGTGAATGTCCTCTGTTAAGTGTGACTTGTCAATTATGCAGGAAGGTTGGCCATGAGGCCCATGAATGCCAATCAAGAGGAATGCCTGCAAGGACATACTAGACAAAAGAAGGACCCCCAACACCAGCAAATGTGATGGCTGCTACACCAAATCAAGGTAACAACTATAATCCTAGACAGAGGAATAACTTTGGAAATGGGCATAGGAGGCCAATCATCTGTTTCAGATGTGGAGAATGTGGGCACTATCAAAGTAGGTGCACCCTACCAGAAAATGCCCCTCCTTGCAGGAACTGCCCTGATGCAAGAGACCATTATACAATTTGTTGTCCTAAGAATCAAGCTTCTTCATCCGGGCCTCATATTCAAATGATTTCAGTGCACAAAGAAGAAGTGTGTGATCTGGTCAATGAGCCATCACCATCTACCAGGGTGGTGCAATTAGAAGAAATAGAATCTTTGACTGTGCAGACAAGAAGCAAGGGGAAGGCTCAAGCAGACATAGGACAAGGGTCAAAGATTAAGGAATGGAATCAAAACAGAGAACCATCTGAAGATAAAGTCACCACAGGTGCAGATACAAGTAAAAAAGGAGATCTCATATGCACCAGTGATGCTATTGGGCATGCCTTCAATAGGGCTCATGAGGAGTTTGATAAGTCAACTAGAGCCCAGGCTCTCAAGGAATGAGAGGCTTCAAAACTACTCAAGTCCATGAAAAAGGAGGTTAGTATTTTTGAATTAATAAAGATGGATGGGAAATTCAGATCAGAGTTATTGCAGATAATTGATGAAGCTTCGACTACAAGTTTGGTGGCAAAGACTACTATTTTACATAAAGGAAAAATTGTAGGGGAAGCACCCCTTACAGATTATAAAAGTCCTCGGCTGACAGCATCTATCAAAGGTCATGAATTTCAAGGAGTTATTGTGGATGGTGGTTCTGGCATTAACTTGATGCCTGAACACACAATGGAAAAGATTGGACTCCATCCTTCAAGGCCTGCGAATTTCACTGTTACTTTGGCAGATCAGAGCAAAGTAAGGCCCTTGGGAGTGATCCCAAAAGTTCCACTTGAAGTACAAGGTAATCTATTCATTCTGGATTTTGTGGTTTTAAGATTGCCCCAGGTTGAAGGAGGATTTCCCCTCTTAATTGGACGACCATGGCTGAGGCATGCAAGTGTCATTCATGATTGGGGCAAGGACACTATGTGGGTACAAAAGAAAGGGAAAGAGCTCACACAGATTCATTTAGAAGAGGGCCCAGATAATCAAGGAAACACTAGCATGATGCAAACAGTTGGCATATGCATGGAAACAGAATCGGAGGATCAACCCCATATAGATTTCGAGGAAGAAGAGGATATTCTAAATTGGCTCCAAGCAAGCAATTCTTCCTCTTGTTTTGGAATTTTTCTTAATCATTCTTGCACAACTGAAGGTTATGATGAAGATAAGGAAAAAGTCCAGGTTGATGGATTGGGAGAGCCCATCACAGACCACAGAAGGGGCACGAAGACACCCCTCAAATATAACTTGGAGGAGGATATGACAACCACATATAAAGAGGTTACTAAAGCTAAAGGCAAGGTAAAAAATTCTAGTGAAGAATGTTCTTTCCCAATTCAAGAAATCCCTGCAGGCTGGATGCAGGACAAGGAGGAACACATTGAAGTCCAAAATACACCTGCTTATGAAGCAATGCACAAAAAGCTAGTAGAAGAAGACAAGGAAGAAGATGAGCACGAAGATAATATGGTAGAGAGAAATCCTGTCCAAGAAATACAATTAGGCACTCAAGACAATAATCGGCCAGTTTTGGTGGCCACTTGGTTGTGGAACCACCCAGGGCTCCTTGAAAAGGTAAAATCATTCTTGAATCATTATACAGATGTTTTTGCTTGGCATTATAAAGACTTAGAAGGGGTGCCTGCATCTTATGGAGAGCACAAAATCCCTCTGGTTGATGGAGCCAAACCCATAAGAGGAAAGAGTTATAGACTTAATCCAAAATATGCTGAAGCTGTCTATGTGGAAATCCAGAAGATGGAGGATGCAGGAATCATCATTAATGTAGAACACTCAGAGTGGCTCTCACCTATGGTTATAGTACCAAAGAAGAATACTAATAAAATCAAAATTTGTGTTGACTTTAGAGCACTCAACAAGGTGACCATTCCAGATGGTTTCCCAATGCCTTTTGCAAAACAGGTCATTGAAGAAGTGGCTGGGCATGCATTATATAGCTTTATGGATGGATTCAGTGGCTATAACCAAATATCAATACATCCAGAGGATCGTGAAAAGACTGCTTTTATCACACCTTGGGGAACATATGTGTATGTAAAAATGCCATTTGGGCTCAGAAATGCCCCAGCCACCTTTAACAGAATGGTCAATCTCATTTTTGGCCCCCTATTGCTGGAATCACTTAGAATCTTCATGGATGACTTCTCTTCGTTTTCAGGATCTCACAAAGAAACTCCTCTAGATTGTTTGGACCACCACTTGAGGCAGCTGCAGAATGTTTTCAAAAGATGCAGGGAGACTAAGTTAAAGCTCAATCCAAACAAATGTCATTTCCTTGTGACAGAAGGAACTCTCTTAGGACGTGGTGTCGGCTAAAGGTATGGCCCCAGATCCTGACAAAATCATTTCTATATTAAAGTTGCCTAAACCTAAATCCCCTAAAGAGATTCAGAGTTTCTTGGGGCATACTGGATACCATAGAAGGTTTATAAAAATGTATGCAGAGATAGCCAGACCTCTGGCTAGACTTACAGGTAAGGAAGTACCTTTTAAATGGGAAGAAGAGGAGGAAAAAGCATATCAAACATTACGGTCAAGGTTAGTGTCTGCTCCTATTTTGGTCACACCTGAGTGGTCAAAAATCTTTCATATACATGTAGATGCCAGTGCCTATGCAGTGGGGGCAGTTTTGACCCAACCTAGTGAAGAATTTAAAGTGGACAGACCAATTCAATATGCCAGTAGAATCTTGACCAAGGCTGAAAGGAATTATAGTACTACAGAAAGGGAAGCCCTAGCAATGGTCTTTGCTGTCCAAAAATTCCGTCATTACTTACTGGGAGTAAAATTTATTATTATAACAGATCACCAACCACTAAAATACCTACTCAACAAACCACAAGCCACTGGTAGAATATGGAGGTGGTTATTGTTGTTCCAAGAGTTTGATTTTTCTGTAGTCCATAAACCAGGTAAAGAAAATGTTATGGCGGATCACCTATCCAGAATCAATATGATGAATCAAACTAGTGGAATCAATGATGATTTTACAGATGCTCATCTGTTTGCTATACAAGCTCAAGGTTGGTATTATGATATCAAAAATTTCATTAAAACTGGGTTGTATCCAGAAAAGGCTAGTGCTGTGCAAAAGAAGAGACTACTAATCAAGAGTAGACCATATACCTTCATTGAAGATAAATTGTATAGACAGGGCAAGGATGACAGGTTCAGGAAGTGTTTGGAAGAAGAAGAAGTGAGGGAAGTCCTTCACTCTGCACATGAAGGAACAGGTGGTGGGCACCTTCCAGGGCATATTATGAGTCAGAGGATACTGGATGCTGGTCTATGGTGGCCTACACTATTTAAGGATGCAGATGAATGGGGAAAGGCATGTGACATTTGCCAGAGGTGTGGACCTAAGCCAACAAAGCAGAGGCATAACCCCTTGGTTGTTTCCACTTCCTGGCAACCATTTGAGAAGTGGGGGCTAGATTTTGTAGGGCCCATCTACCCTCCCGCAATTCCAAAAAGAGAAAAATATCTCTTGATAGCTACAGATTATGCGACAAAGTGGGCTGAAGCTATTGCCTCCCCCGATTGCACTACCCAAATTGTTGCTGATTTCATTTATAGTAGCATCATTTGCAGGTTTGGATGCCCACTTGAAATTTGTACAGATCAAGGTACCCATTTTGTCAATAAGGTCCTGCAGGAATTTTTCAACAGGTATAGAATTCTACATAGGACCTCTTGTGCTTACTATCCAAGAGCCAATGGACATGCTGAGTCGACAAATAAGGTTTTAATCTCAATGTTAAGAAAGGAGTGTATGTTACAGCCCACTTCCTGGGGCATTGCTTATCAAGGTACCCTATGGGCATACAGGTTTGCCTACAAAGAGGCCACAGGATATTCTCCATTCCAACTAGTCTATGGCATATTGCCCATTGAGCCCTTTGAATTTTTACATGGATCACCTAAGATAGCATTCATGCAGGGCAAGAAGGATTGTGATGTCTCTCAGAGGCTCGGAGCACTACATAAAGTGGAGGAGATTCGTCTACTAGCAACAAAACAATTGATAGAAACTCAGATGAAGAGGAGGAGACACATGATCGACATCTGTGGAGCAACAACATTGAAGCAGGCATGTTAGGTCTTCTCCATAGACCTCATCTTCATACACAACTGAGAGGAAAATGGCTTCCACATTGGGAAGGACCTTATAGAGTCAAAACAATGCTAAATTGGGGTGTTGTGGAGTTAGAGATGCTGAAAGGAGAGGCCTTGCCACTGGTCAACATATCCAAGCTCAAGGCCTATCTTCAACACACTTGAAGAAGTATGGATCACCTGGAACTGCATATCTGTCCAAGTTGTACATAGCTTTCTCATCTCATTTTGCTCCGTTTGAGTAGTTTTCTTTAGCAATTTCATTCTTGTCCCTGGTGTTTTTAGCAAACCTAGAAGGCATTTCATTACCTCTCCAAACGAAAAACTTTTGGGTATTTTTGGAAATGTTTCTAGCATTTTTAGCATTTTTATAGCATTTTTATCCCTTTCCGATGTCATTTTCTTGCCAATTAGGAGGAATAAAAGGAGGCTCTCTGTGGTTTGATGGAAGAAATTGAACTTAGCCTTGTGGAAAATTTCATGAGAAACTTTTTCAAAATTTTTTGGCTATTTTTTGGCAATTTTTTGGATTTTTCCTTCATTTTTTCTCTATTTTTGGGTTATATTTCACAAAAAAAAAAAAAGAAAAAAACACACCCCAGGGCGTTTTTTTGCCACAAACCCCCCCCCCCCCCCCCCCGTTCTGACAGCCCCCCGCCCCCCGTTCTGATAGCCCCCCGCCCCCCATTCTGACAGCCCCCCCCCTCCCCCCCGCCCCCCGTTCTAACAGCCCCCCCCCCTGCCCCCCGTTCTGACAGCCCCCCCCTCCCCCCCGCCCCCCATTCTGACAGCCCCCCCCCCCCCCCCGTTCTGACAGCGCCCCCCCCGCCCCCCGTCCTGACAGCCCCCCCCCCCGCCCCCCGTTCTGACAGCCCCCCCCCCCCCCCCCCCCCGCCCCCCGTTCTGACAGCCCTCCCCCCCCCCCCCCCCCCCCTGCCCCCCGTTCTGACAAACCCCCCCTCTTCCCCCCCTTTTTTTTATTTTATTTTTATTTAATTATTTTTATTTTAGTTTATTTTATTTTTTTATTATTTATTTTCTTTTTTTAACATTTCTGTCTGAGCGTTGAAAAAAAAAAGACCATTTTATTTTTATTTTATTTTATTTTACTTTATTTTTTTTATTTTACATGGCTCAAAACTTTTGGCTCTGGATTGTGCCTCGGTTGGCCGTTTTTTACAAAAATGGAGTCATTTTCATGTTTTTTTGGCACCTCTGGACTCAGTTTTTGACTATATTTTTACAAGTTCCCACTTTTTCTATGGCTTTTGGTCCAAACCCACATGTTTTGAACACCTTTATCACACGTTTTATTTCACCAATTTGTCCAAATGGTCTATTCTCACCTTGTCTTACCTTATGTTTAATAATATCCCATATGTACCCTCTGTAGCCCTCCAGTTTGATCATTTTAGCCTCCTCCCGACCCCTGATTCCTACTCACAATCCCTCCCTTTACCAATATGCCCAACCACATCCTTACCCCTACCTGCCCCATCCATCTTCGCACCCTCAGCCCTCCCTTCCCCTTCCTTTCTACCCTCCCATTGCCCCCCTTTGTGCTTTTCCATTCCAAAATCCCAATTTTGGTTCTTCTCTGGTGCTTGTTCTCTCCTACTTTTGGTGGAATTGGTTGCTGCTCAGATGTCCTATTCAAGTTTTTGCAGCTCTATTTTCATGGGGATCAGAGTTTTAGCTATAGCTCTCCGGGACAGAGAGCACATTAGGTGGTGGGCAACTGTTGAGCCCATAAAAGTCATGTTGGTCAAAGTCAACTGCAGTCAAAATCAAGGTCAAAGTCAACTGGTTAAAGTCAACAAGGTCAAGGTCAAAGTCAACAGGTGCAAAGTCAAAGTGCTAAAATGCAGGTGTCAAAGTGCACAGGTAGTGCACAATTAATTGTGCTACTATGTACAGGAAAATTATGGGAAGTTTGATATATCTCATAATAACGAGGCGTGATCTAAGCTACACTCTTGGACTGGAAAGTCAATTTATGCAGGTTCCCAGGAAGCCACATTTGGATGCTCTGAGGTGTACTCTATGTTATGTGAGTGCTACTTTGGATTATGCATTGTTTTATGAAATTGGGGTAGATTTGTAGGTTCATGGATACACCGATGTGGTAGTACTCTAGATAGAAGATCTACTAGTGGCTTTCTATTCTCACTTGGAGGTGCAACTATTACATGGAGCAACAAGAAGCAAACTACTATTGCTTTCTCAAGCACAGAGGCTGAGTATAGAGGTGATGCAATGGGAGCATGTGAGGCATCATGGCTGGAGATGCTACTTGCATATTAAGGTATGGAAGTGCAAAAGCCTATCACCATCTATTGTGATAATCTTAGCAGCATACAATTAGCACAGAACCCTATTTTTCATGCTAGAACAAAGCATATCGAGGTACATTATCACTTCATTAGAGAGAACGTATTAGCGGGTGATATTGGTCTTGTTTATGTGAGAACAGATGAGCAGGTTGATGATATTTTCACTAAAGCACTTTGAGCAGAGAAGCTGAAGAAGTTTCAAAAGATGCTTGGATTAGAGGACATGACATTGAGATTGAGGGGGAATGTTGAGATATCAAGCTCAACATGTGATGATCCAGGATGACACGTATCACTTTTTCATTTATTTGACATGTATAGTGGTCACGCCAGTATATGTTAGGGACACTTCATTGAGCTCTATTAGATTTATCTACTGAGAGTGATGACACATTTGTTTCTTACCAGCTCACTGATTCGCAGACATTAGGTTTTTCCTTATGTATTGTTCTTTATATATTGCAGTAATTGTATTCTTGTTTTTAGGTCATTCTTGTACATTCCTTTTTATGTAATAAAAGAAGAAGAAGAAGAAGATCATTCTTCCTTGCCTCAATGTGCGTGTGTGCTTCTCTTTGATTGTGATAGTGTGTGTGTGAGCTCTCTTCCTTATCTCCTTCCTCATGACAATAGGCACTCTATGGAAAAATTTGTTGTGATGGCATTCTCTTCCTATCCAAAGTTTATCGATCCCATTGGCATTGCTCATAATATTTAACAAAAGTGAAGGAATCTATGAACATTGATGGGGGCCATAGTCCTATCTGTAGTATAAACTAATTCATGACTTCTCCCAATTATATCCCCCCCACATCACCTATGTGTGCATCCGGTAAAATCATCCTTTGTTCTTCCTCAAGAAAACATCTTCTTAAAGTCTGATCAACACCCATCTTATAAAAATTTGAACAAGATACCGTATTCCGCTAACCCCTTTCCTTTGTAAACTTGGTAGCTGTCTTGATGGCCTACCTTTATCACGAAAATGGACCATTTCATGATATGATATTCTTCTGTATTCTCTCCACATTTTCTTCTCGTAACCAAGGTCCTCCAAGGATGGTTGGATATGCGTGTAATGAAGTCTACAGTAGGAATTGAAAAAATGATTCAAAATGGTAATATTGATACCATGATCAAAATGGTAATATTGCAGTTGATGTTGTTTGAAATTTGTACTTAAAAGAACAACAAAGCCCAATCTTCCAAAGTGAAGCTCTCGTCACAGCTCAAGCAATATGTTAACAAATGCTCCAATGTTAAGAAGTACTCGTCTTTATCATTTATTATGAAATTTTAAGTTAATAATTCGTACTTCATAATCTACATCAACACAGCTTCATCCATACGTACCAATTTTGCTTGTTTTATAGCTTAATTTTGCTACTCTTGTTCTATACATGGTACTTTGATTACCTATGTCTCTACTCTCGTTTAAAATTCAAGGACCATTGCAAGGAGTTGAACCAATTTGATCATCAGTGAAGCTTCTACTAAAGTTTCAAACAATGCATCTCGTAATCTCTTTTGCTAAGGACTCCCAATTATCAAAATATTCTCTTAGGATTCCTTCATAGATTTCTTCTCCTGGAATGCACTAAGTCCCACACATGGCCTTGTCCAAATAGTGGTTGTCTACATTACTTCTCTTTGTGCTGGTAATGGGTTATTGAGGCTAAATGTACTATTATTATTTTCTCTAAATTCTCTCTTTAATCTCATCTTTTTTTTTTTGGATTTATACCTTGTTATGGACAACACCACTACCTGCAATTTTGTGAAATTTGTGTGCACAGAGTGCCATTAAATGCATAACAATGAAGATAATATGTTTTCCTACTAGTTCCTATTACTCGTGGCTCAAACATCTATTCAATCATAATTGCATTGGCTTGCGCTAGACCTTTACCTTTTAGCTTTTCTTCCATATTTGTTGCATGTGTCCTCAGAGTTGGATTAACGATTATTATCTTTTGCTCTATCCTATGCTTCGAAATAACTCCTCAATCCGGCCATCCTTGTCAATATCGTGTGTTTGTGCACCACAACCATTTTTGTGTGTGCTTATAGATTTCCTAGTATATTGAGTGCTTTCGATCCCTTGATGTTGCGATTATACAAGTAGCATAGTCACGTCCCATTCTTCCATATGCTTTGTAGTAGAATTGTTTTTCTTATTATGTATGTCCTTTCAATGAATCCATTTTTTGTAGCATTAATTTATTTATATTACTTGTTTCAGTATTGAGGGTAGAAGCCTCTAGATTTTTTCCCTTCGAATTATGCCGTATGTATTTTCCCTTGATTGTTTTCTTCTTCCATGATTTCCACTCTTCTTTTTTAATCATATGTTTTCAATTTCCTCTTTGGGTTTGTCTCCGAATTTGATGATTCTTTGTCTTGATTGGAGAATAGTGATCCTTCTTGATCTCATTCATATCATACTTTCTTCTCTCTGTTGGATTTAATTTTGTTGATAAGACTATATCATCACTTTGCTCATTTTGTGGCTTCTAGTACATTTGTGAAATTTTGTTCACTAGACAATTGTGTGTACCTAACTGCTCCACTCTTAAGTTGTCTCTCATATCCTCAACAAAAACAATCACAAACTTGTTTGCACCAAGACCTTTGAGTCATAGTTAATTGTCACATAACCTTACTAGGAGATGGTTGAACCATACCGTAAGAGAGGGGGTTAGGAAGTAATCCTCATCCATGGCTTTTGAGGTTAGTGATTAGCCCATCATACTTCTAGCACAGATGTTGCAAGTTCAATTCCCAACATTGATATCAGATCCTAGTTGAGGAACTTGGGCAAGATCGAGGTAAGAGGCCTCATTTTGTGGGCAGCTGGAAAAAGTGCTTGACCATGGTTAGTGTGAAATTGACCTTAGATGAAGGCATGTGAGCATTTGGGCACAAACAAGGGTTGGATAGTTCCAAATTTGGTCTAGGCCCTAGAGTTTGGGGTTAGTGGGAGCACTCATGCATAAAAACATTGATGCAAGAGAGCTAGAAGGGTCCACAAATGGGCATTGAGGGCAATGCTTAGTCTAAGGGGAAAGTAATGTCGCATAACCTTAGCAGGAGATGATTGAACCATACCTTAGGAGAGAAGATTATGAAGTAATCATCACCCATGTCTATTGGGGCTAGTGGTTAGCCCATCATACTCCTAGCTAGGAGGTTGTGAGTTCAATTCCTAACATTAATATCCTAGTTGAGGAACTTGGCAGGATCGGGGTAAGAGGCCTCATTTCATGGGCACTTGGAAAACGTGATTGCCCATGGTGAGTGTCAAGCTAGCCTTGGATGAAGGCATGTGGGAAATTGGGCATCAACAAGGGTTGGATAGGTCTGAATTTGGTATGAGTGCTATAGTTTGGGGTTGGTCGAAGTGTTCATGCATGGAAAAGTGGGTCTAGGAGAACTAGAAGGGTCCACAAGTGAGCATTTAGGGCAATGCTTAGTCTAAGGGGAAATGAATGTCAATTAACCTTAGCAAGAGATGGTTTAAACATACCTTAAAAGAGATGATTAGGTAGTAATACTCATCCATGGCTTTTGGGGATAATGGTTCGCCCATCATACCCCTATCTTGGAGGTTGTGAGTTCCATTTCCAACATTAATCAATTGAACAAGTTCATAATTTGTTGTGGATAATCTTAAGCTAATAACTTGTGTTTCTTAATCTTATTTAACTTTTGTAAGATATTTTGTAGTCTCTTTTCCCCGCTAAATATTGCCAACAATCTAATTTTCAAACTTTCAAAATTTGGGAATGTAGCTTTCATCACTTGAGTATGTAGTCCCATTTATTCTATTCACAGACTTAGATGATAGCCCTGTCACGATTGACTTCGTGATCTATAGTTATTGCTTCACCATACAATAGCTCCCTATAGCATGCACCCCCACCAGAAGCTAGATATCCCAAACTAGCAGTGTGGGAGTCCCCGCCTTGCCCCTTTTGTTTGTTGTAGGCTGCTTTTCTTCACCCCCTCCATGGTCTTTCTTCATAAATGGAATGCTCACATTTTGTGTGAGCTCTATGTTAAAAGATTCAAAGACACCATGGATCCAAAAAATTCTAGATATCTATCACTATATCTAAATCAATATGCAATATTTCAATATCTGCACTTGGGCCCTCTTTCTGTAGAGACACCACTCTCATGAACCATTTTAGTCATGCATATGACCTTCTTACTTCTAAAGATCTAATAGGATTGCTCAATGTGTTGTAGAGTTCAAAAAAAAAGAATTATTCTTAGGAAAGTACAATGCATATCTACATATGAATAAATCAAAAGAAACCTAAGATAAACCATCATTCATTACTTTCCAAAAGAAAAGTCCTTAAAATCATTTGGAAAGAAAGACACACTATTTTCAGGATCAAAACATGCAAATTGGAGTACCTAAAATGCACAAAGAATGCCTATGTTAGGTGAGCACTAGATTGTGCCCTCTGACTAGACTACACAAGACTTTGGAATTATACTTTTGAATACAAGATCATGCACATAAGGAAATAATACAAGATTATGAAACTCATACAAGAAGTGCCACAACTTGGGATTGATAGGTGTGAATAACTAGAATAGATAAGATACAAGAGATCCCACAACCTTGGATCATAGGTATGAAATAATATATCTAGGTTACAAGAACTCCCTTGAGGAAGCTCAACTAGGTACAAGAAAGAATTGGATGGGATCTCATACGATGAGATTACAAGAGAAGAACATGGGTTGTCCACACTACTAGACTAAACAAGACTACAACAATAAAGAAACTAGAACTAGAACTGGAACTTCAAAAATAATTACTTGGAGAACACAGCTCCTTGAGCTCCCTAGAATGGCATTAGGTGCAAGACTGAGGATGTAGGTGGACAAGCCCTCCTTATATAGGTGTTCAAGGTCGGTTACGATGTTGTTAACCATCTAGAACAAGACCTCTATATGTTATAATCAAGCAATTAGACAATTGGTCTTAGGGTTTTGGCATGTTCTAGACATGATGGAAGGATAAATTATCCAAATTCTATAACAATTATGAGATGTAGAAATTCAATTGGAATTTAAGGTTCAAAATGGTTTCCTTTATGTCCATGATAGCCTAAACATCTGTACTTGAAATTTTAGGAGCATATTACTATTGGAGCAAGAAAATCATCAATTAATGATTACATGATGCTTAAGAGTGAAGAAATGAAGAAAAGGTTGAAGCTTGAAGTATGAAGTGAAGTTGAGGTTCAAGAAGAGATGATCTTTATACACATGTACATTAATCTTGTAACTACTTCACATATACTTTGAAGCACTATCGAATCCACACTCATATGTATATATAAACATGTATATGGATGTGATATATGTATGAGATGAAGACTAGATGAGGAAAAGATGATTAGATCATGAGTTGAATGTGTAATATTCATCAGATGTACTTCTTATTAGAATAGAAGAAGTTAAAGTTGCACCTCGATGTTTCTCTTCCTTCTCCTTCTGTGTTTAATCAATTAAGAAATCCTTTTGTGTGTGTCAAAGTCTATAGTTGATGCATTTATGGTCAAGTTTTGAGAGTCTAATTGTAATGAGGTTGAGAGATTTTGTTGGAGTTAGACATCTGCGGAATCACGCGAACAGCACAAGGAAGAAGATGAAGCTTGGAGCACAACACACAATACTGAATGTATTACCACTCGAATGTACAAAGATAAGTAGCCCATTATGGCAATATGCATATATAGAAGCTGGGGGAAAAGAACCTCCTAAAGAGGGAAAATCGTGCCCCGGACGTCCTAGAGTGTACACACACATCACTACCTAAATATATCAACAAATCCTCATTGGGATTTATGCAATGAACAAGGAGCTGGTAGTCATGTATAAGGAAGTGCCAAGCTATGTTGAAATCACTCCAAAAAAGGAAGTAAGCCCAAAGCTTTGCAGAAAGCTTCAAACTTCTCCCTTGGCACAACCTTTGGGAAAAGGTATGCAATGTTCTCTTACATGGGCACATATGTCAAGCTAACCTCCCCAGAAGAGAACCTCTCCCTGATATAATGATAATGTACCTCAATGTGCTTGGTGGGAGCATGGAACACAAGGTTCCTTGCAACTGCCAATGCACTCTAAGTGTCAGTGAAGATGGTGGTGGCAGAAGACTGACCAACACCCAAATCAGCCATAAGGCGTCTAAGTCACACACACTCAACAATCGATGTGAAAGCTTCCCTATACTAAGCCTCACAACTTGAAGTGTCCATAGTAGGCTACTTCTTGCTTAGCCAAGATATGCATGAGCTACCAAGCATGAAGCAAAAACCACTAGTGGACACACAATTTTTATAACAACCAGCCAAATTAGAGTCAAAAAAAGCATGCAAATCTGGCTGTAGTGATCCCCCCTTCGGATAAAACAACCCAAGTAGTTGGGTACCACTCAAGTATCAAAAGATGCGCTTAACCGCTTGCCAATGCTTGACACCTGGGCAATGCATAAACCTGCTCATTTGTGAGACAACAAACTGAATATCTGGCCAAGTAATGCATAAGTAAATCAGGCATCCAACAGCTTATTGATAGAGAATAGCATCAAATGCATCTCCAGCATCATGAAGACTCAATTGTAAACCTATCTCGATAGGAGTGGCAATAGGTTTACAATCTTCAAGGCCAAAACCCTGCAATAATGTGTCAATATATTTTGTTTGACACAAAGCCATTCCACCATCAACATGCATAAACTGAATGCCCAAATAATGATGCAAATGCCCCAAATCAGACATCTCAAATGAGGCATAGAAAACAACCTTGAAATCAGCAATATGCTTGTCAATAGGACCAGTGAGCAACAGTCATCAACATAGATAACAATGATCAAAAGCACATCATTAGCACGCTTAACATATAAGGTGCTTTCAGTTGGACTATTCTCAAAACCATTTGCAATCAGATAGGCATATATCTTCTCATACCAAGCATGTGGTGCTTGCTTTAAACCATATAATGCCTTCTTTAACGTGCACACCTAGTTTTCATGCCCTTTCTGCACAAAGCCACGAGACTGAAAAACATACACTTCTTCATGCAAGTCACCATTTAGAAATGTTGTTTTAATGTCCAGCTGATGTACATTCCAACCATGATGGGCTACAAGTGTACAGATGCTCTGAGCAGTAGTCATATGACATGTAGGTGCGAAGGTCTCATCAAAATCAATGCCTCTTTTGTTGATATATTTAGGTAGTGATGTGTGTGAACACTCTAGGACTGTCGGGGCACTTTTTTCCCTCTTTAGGAGGTTTTTTTCCCCCAGCTTGTATATACGCCTATTGCCCTAATGGGATACTTATCTTTGTACATTCTCTAGTAATACATTCAGTCTTGTGTGTTGTGCTCCAAGCTTCTTCTTCTTCCTTGTGTTGTTTGCGTGCTTCCGCAGACGTCTATCTCCAACAATTGGTATCAGAGCAGGTCGTCGCTTCTTCTAGGGCGCCGTCGACACTCCGCTGTTTGCAGTCTCACATTCGCACGAAATTTGGTGAGCATACTCAGGGTGTTTTCGAGATCAAAACTGCTTTGCTCTAGTGTGCCGAAATCGCGATCTGAGCTCGTTTCGGCCTCCGAACGCACTATCGCAGCGCTTGTGCAGGCTATTTCGTCCTTTTGTGCCAAAGGTATATACCAGTTTCTGTTCGCCAATTTAAGCGTCTCGAAGTCTGCTACAGGTCTAGCAGAACTCGTCTGGGCAGTTCTGTTCAACTTTTTGAGATTCAGTCAATTTTCTGCATCAAGGTATTTTAGTCACTGGCCATGGCTGAAAGTAGTGATGTATTTCGTATGTTGGCTGTTGAGGATAAGTTGGATGGTACCAACTACCCATTATGGGCTTATATGATGCGACATGTACTGGTTGCAAAACGATTGTGGAACATTGTGCAGGGTGTTGAAAGACGTCATGTTACACCTGTAACGACAGGTACTGCAAATACAGGTGTTGGAGCTGATGAAGATGGTGTCGAAGATGATATTCCGCAGATTCCTATTCGTGCTGCTGTTTCTGTTGCACCTACTGCAGAGCAGATTCGTTGGGATGGCAGAGATGCCCAGGCACATGCATTGATAGCCTTGTCTGTCAAACGTGCCATTATTCCTCACATTCGCTCTTGCAGAACAGCAAAGGATGCTTGGGATACACTTACCACTTTGTACCAGGCTAGGAATGAGGCTCGTGTTGCTTACCTCCGAAAACAGTTGGAGAGTGAGCACATGAATGAAGGTGATTCTATGGACAGTTTTCTTACAAAGATCAAAGACCTGAAGGAACAATTGATTTCTGCTGATGAGGTTATACCAGATAGCTCACTTGTGCAGACCGTTCTGAATGGTCTTCCTGATTCATATCAGAGTTTTGCCTCTACTCTTCGGTTGATGATGAAAGGCAATCCGAATGCCTTGTCATTTGAGGAATTAGTCTCTGTTCTGTTGCAGGAAGATCAGTGCAGGCAGAACAGGTCCATTATGTGTGTTGCAGATCAAGCTTTCCTGGCTAGTCAGAAGGGCAAAGGAAAATGGAGCTCTTCTACTAGTAAGCAGAAATCTGCAAATGCTACACAATCGAAGAACCACGATAAAGATGAAAAGAAATCAGAAAAGCAGAAATTGTTCTGCAAGTACTGTAAAGGAAATGATCATATTATAAAGAACTGTCCAAAACTGGCTGCTAAAGAGGCAAAGAAGAAAGAGGCTGGAATGGTTGTTGCAGAGGCCTCTACACCAAAAACAGAGTCTGCAAATCTTGTGCAGGAAGAAGAATGGGCGTTTACTACTGTCTGCAGTTTTGACCCATCTTCACATGATCAGTGCATGTCTGCAGTAGACTCAGATGTTTGGTACTTTGACAGTGGGGCGACCAAACATATTACCTTGCAGCGTAGTTTCTTCTCTTCACTCGAGCCTGCCCCTACAGGGAATACTGTCGCATGCGCCAATAACTCCTCTTATCCTGTTATGGGAGTTGGTAAGATCATTCTGACTACTGCTGATGGTAGTTCTTTCACTTTGTCAGATGCTTTATTTGTGCCAGGGATCAAAAAGAACCTGTTATCAGTTTCTGCATTAGCCAAGATTGGCTTGGGTGTGAAATTCGTTGATGACAGGTGTACAGTTCATGATCTCTCAAATGGCGATGTGATTATTGCTTCTGGCATTTTATGTCGTGGGCTGTATAAGCTCATAGACTATGAAAGATCTATGAATGATTCAGCATGTGCAGTTCATGATTCTCAGGCTATGTCAGATGCAAAGCTTTGGCATGCACGCTTTGGTCATCTGAATTTTGCTAGTTTGTTACGCCTGCAGAAATCTGAAATGGTGTCCTCTTTGCCCAAACTTGAGGCACCTGGAAAACATGTTTGTGAAGGCTGTATTTTGGGCAAAATGCAGCGTTCTTCCTTTCCAAAAGATGGTTCAGTTCGGGCTATGCAGAAATTGCAGCTTGTACATAGTGATGTCTGTGGTCCTATGCAGACACCCTCTTTTGGAAATTACCTTTACTTCATGACTTTCATTGATGATTTTTCCAGGCATGCATGGGTATATCCATTGAAAGCAAAGTCCGAAGTGTTCATGTGCTTCAAACAGTTTTTGGTTTTAGCTGAAAATCTGTCAGCATGTAAAATGGGCACCCTCCGTTCTGATCGAGGGGGGGAATATATGTCTTCAGATTTTAATGCATTTCTGGCTGAACGTGGGATAAAACACCAGTGTACAGTGCCGTATACACCTCAACAGAATGGAGTTGCTGAACGAAAGAACAGGTCACTCATGGAGATGGCGAGGTGCATGGTCAAAAGTCAGGCTTTACCACATAGTTTCTGGCTTGAGGCTGTCATGTGTGCAGCATATGTACTGAACAGGTGTCCCACTAAAGCGTTGCAGTCTATCACTCCATATGAGGCTTGGCATGACCGCAAGCCATCTGTTGCTCATCTGCGTGTTTTTGGTTGTTTGGCATATGCATTAGTGCCTGAACAACATCGCAGAAAATTGGATGATAAGGCAGTAAAATGTATTTTTGTTGGGTACAGTTCTAAAAGTAAAGGCTATCGTCTGTATCATCCACAGACTAAACGCATTCTGGTTAGCCGTGATGTTGTCTTTGTGGAAGATGCTATTCAGCCATTGCTTTCATGTACTAAGGAGACATTTGTTAGCTCCAAAGACATGTATGATACTTTGATGCCTCTTTTTATAGGTGGACAGGCTAGTGCTGGTCCTAATGAGGCAACTTCTCAGCCTTTGCAGGTTTCATATGATGATGCAGATCATTCCATTTTTGATGCAGATTTACATGATGCACTTGTTGATGAGAGAGCTGATATTGAGCAGGCAAAAACTATGCCAAAATGGCTGGTGCAGACTTTGCGTGACAGCAAATTAGATGCACCTTTGTCATATCGTACTCGTTCAGGCTCTCATAGTGCCTCCTTTGCATCAGATTGCTATGCTATGGCTGCATCTAGTCTCTGTGATGAGAATGAGTCTGTTTCTTTTGATGAAGCACAAAATTCAGAAAATTGGATGGCTGCTATGGAATCTGAATATGATGCTATAATGAAGAATGGTACATGGTCTTTATGTGACTTGCCTCCTGGCAAGAAGGCCATTGGCACTAAGTGGGTATACAAGTTGAAGCGTAAACCTGATGATACAGTTGACAGGTATAAGGCTAGGCTTGTTGCAAAGGGTTATGCACAGGAAAGAGGCATTGATTTTGATGAGACCTTTGCACTATGACTACTGTTGGCAGCATTTGTGCACTTGCAGCCCATCATGGTTGGAATGTACATCAGTTGGACATTAAAACAGCATTTCTGAATGGTGACTTGCATGAAGAAGTGTATGTTTTTCAGCCCCGTGGCTTTGTGCAGAAAGGGCATGAAAACCAAGTTTGCAGGTTAAAGAAGGCATTATATGGTTTAAAGCAAGCACCACGTGCGTGGTATGAGAAGATACATGCCTATCTGATTGCACATGGTTTTGAGAATAGTCCAACTGAAAGCACCTTATATGTTAAGCGTGCTAATGATGTGCTTCTGATCATTGTTGTCTATGTTGATGACATGCTGCTCACTGGTCCTATTGAGACACATATTGCTGATTTTAAGACTGATTTGCATGCCTCATTTGAGATGTCTGATTTGGGGCATTTGCATCACTATTTGGGCATTCAGTTTATGCACGTTGATGGTGGAATGGCTTTGTGTCAAACGAAATATATTGACACATTATTGCAGCGTTTTGGCCTTGAAGACTGTAAGCCTATTGCCACTCCTATGGAGACAGGTTTACGATTGAGTCTTCATGATGCTGGAGATGCATTTGATGCTGTTCTCTATCAGCAGGCTGTTGGATGCTTGATTTACTTATGCATTACTCGGCCAGATATTCAGTTTGCTGTCTCACAAATGAGCAGGTTTATGCATTGCCCAGGAGTCACGCATTGGAAAGCGGTTAAGCGCATCTTTCGCTACTTGAGTGGTATTCGGCTACTTGGGTTGTTTTATCCCAAGGGGGGATCACTACCGCCAGATTTGCATGCTTTTTCTGACTCAGATTGGGCTGGTTGCTATGACACTCGTGTGTCCACCAGTGGTTTTTGCTTCATGCTTGGTAGCTCATGTATATCTTGGTTGAGCAAGAAGCAGCCTACTGTGACCACTTCCAATTGTGAGGCTGAGTATAGGGCAGCTTTCACAGCGACTGTTGAGTGTGTGTGGCTCAGACGCCTTATGGCTGATTTGGGTGTTGGCCAGTCTTCTGCCACCACCATCTTCACTGACAGTCAGAGCGCATTGGCAGTTGCGAGGAACCCTGTGTTCCATGCTCACACTAAGCACATTGAGGTGCATTATCACTATGTCAGGGAGAGGTTCTCTGCTGGGGAAATCAGCTTGGCATATGTGCCCATGCAGGAGAACATTGCAGACCTTTTCACGAAGGCTCTGCCTAGGGAGAAGTTTGAAGCTTTCCGCAAAGCTTTGGGCTTACTTCCTTTTGTGGAGTGATTTCCACATAGCTTGGCACTTTCTTATACATGAGTGCTAGCTCCTTGTTCACCGCATCACTCCCAGGGGGGATTTGTTGATATATTTAGGTAGTGATGTGTGTGAACACTCTAGGACCGCTGGGGCACTTTTTTCCCTCTTTAGGAGGTTTTTTTCCCCCAGCTTGTATATACGCCTATTGCCCTAATGGGCTACTTATCTTTGTACATTCTCTAGTAATACATTCAGTCTTGTGTGTTGTGCTCCAAGCTTCTTCTTCTTCCTTGTGCTGTTCGTGTGCTTCCGCAGACGTCTATCTCCAACATCTTTCCTGTGCATAACCATATGCAAGAGGCCTAGCCTTATACCTGTCAACTCTTCCATCAGGCTTACGCTTCAGCTTGTATACCCACTTAGTGCCAATGGCTTTCTTGCCAAGAGGCTAGTCACATAAAGACCAGGTACCATTTTTCATGATAGCATCATATTCAGGTTGCATTGCAGCCATCCAATGTTTAGAATTTTGTGCTTCATCAAATAAAACAGGCTCAGATTCATCATTGAGACTAGATGTAGACATAGCATACCAATCTGATGCAAAAGAGGCACTATGAGAGCCTGATCGAGTGTGATATGACAGAGGTGCATCTAATTTGTTATCCCACAAAGTCTCCACTTGGCATTTTGGCATAGTTTTTGCTTGCTCAATATCAGCTCTCTCATCAACAAGTGCATCATGTAAATCTGCATCAGAGATGGAATGATCTACATCATCGCATGAAACCTTGCAAAGGCTGAGAAGTTGCCTCATTAGGACTAGCACTAGACTTCCACCTGTAAAAAGAGGCAGCAAAGTATTATTCATGTCTTTCGAGCTAACATATGTCTCCTTAGTACATGAAAGCAATGGCTGAATAACATCTTCCACAAAAACATCACAGCTAACCAAAATGTGTTTAGTCTGTGGATGATATAGACGATAGCCTTTACTTTCAGAACTATTCCCAACCAAAATACATTTTACTACTTTATCATCCAATTTTTTGTGATGTTGTTTAGGCACTAATGCATATGCCAGACAACCAAAAAACATGCAGATCAGCTTCAGATGGCTTCTAACCATGCCAAGCCTCATATGGAATGAGAGACTGTAGTGCTTTAGTGGGACACCTGTTAAGTACATATGATGCACACATAATAGCCTCAAGCCAGAAACTATGTGGTAAAGCCTGAATCTTGACCATACACCTTGCCATCTCCATGAGTGAACAGTTCTTCGGTTCAGCAACTCCATTCTATTGAGGTGTATACGGCACTGTACACGGGTGTTTTATCCCATGTTCAGCCAGAAAGGCATTAAAGTCAAAAGACATATATTCCCCCCCTCAATCAGAATGGAGGGTGCCCATTTTACATGCTGACATATTTTTAGCCAGAACTAAAAACTATTTGAAGCACATAAACACTTTGGACTTTGCTTTCAATGGATATACCCATGCATGCGTGGAAAAGTCATCAATGAAAGTCACGAAGTAGAGATAATTTCCAAAAGAGGGTATCTGCATAAGACCATAGACATCGCTATGAACAAGCTGCAATTTTTGAGTAGTCCGAACTGAACCATCTTTTGGAAATGAGGAATGCTGCATTTTTCCCAAAATATAGCCTTCACATACATGTTTACTAGGTGCCTCAAGTTTGGGCAAAGAGGACACCATTTCAGATTTCTGCAAGTGTAGCAAACTAGCAAAGTTCAGATGACCAAAGCGTGCATGCCAAAGCTTTGCATCTGACATAGCGTGAGAATCATGTACTACACATGCCAAACCATTCGCTGATTTTTCTTAGTCTATGAGCTTATACAACCCATGACATAAAATGCGAGAAGCAATAATAACATCACCATTTGATAGATCATGAACTGTACATCTGTCATCAAAAAAATTCACAACCAAGCCAATCTTGGCTAATGCAGAAAGTAATAACAGATTGTTCTTGATCCCTGGCACAAATAAAGCATCCGACAAGGTGAAAGAACTACCATCAGTAGTAGTCAGAATGATCTTTACCAACTCCCATAACAAGATAAGAGGGGTTGTTGGCAAATGTAAGAGTATTCCCTTTAGGGGCAGGCTCAAGTGAAGAGAAGAAACTACGCTGCGAGGTTATATGTTTGGTCACCCCACTATCAAAGTACCAAACATCTGAGTCTACTGCACACATGCACTGCTCATGAGAAGATGGGTCAAAACTGCAAAGAGTAGTAAACACCCATTCTTCATCCTGCACAAGGTTAGTAGACTCTACTTTTGGAGTAGAGGCCTCTACAACAACCATTCCAACCTCTTTTTTCTTTGCCTCTTTTGCTACCACTTTAGGACAGTTCTTTATGATATGATCATTTCCTTTACAGTACTTGCAAAACAATTTTTGTTTTTATGATTTCTTCTCATCTTTATCTTCCTTCTTCGAATGTGCAACATTTGCAGATTTTTGCTTGCAAGTTGAAGAGCTCCATTTTCCTTTGCCCTTCTGACTAGCCAAGAAAGCTTGATTTGCAACACACATAATGGACCTGTTCTACCTTGAATGATTTTCTTGCAACAGAACAGAGACTAACTCCTCAAATGATAAAGCATTTGGATTTCCTTTCATCATCAACCAAAGAGTAGAAGCAAAACTCTGATATGAATCAAGAAGACCATTCAGAACTCTGATATGAATCTGGTATAACTTCATTAGTATAAATCAACTATTCCTTCAAGTATTTGATCTTTGTTAAAAAAACTCTCCATAGAATCACCATCATTCATGTGCTCACTCTCCAACTATTTTCGGAGGTAAGCAACATGAGCCTCATCCCTAGCTTGGTACAATGTGGTAAGTGTATCCCAAGCATCCTTAGTTGTTCTACAAGAGTGAATGTGAGGAATAATGGCACGTTTGATAGACAAAGCTATCAATGCATGGGCCTGGGCATCTTTGCCATCCTAACGAATTTGCTTTGCACTAGGTGCAGCAAAAATCACAGCACGAATAGGAATATGCAAAATATCATCAACTTCAACACCTTCTCCATCAACTTCAGTACTGAGAGTTGTAACAGTTGTAGCTGTGATAGGATGTTTTTCAACACCTTGCACAATGTTCCACAGTCCTTTTGCAACCAATACATGTTGCATCATATAAGCCTATAACGGGTAGTTGGTACCATCCAACTTATCCTCAACACCCAACATATAGAATACAACACTGTTTTCAGCCATGGCAGGTGACTAAAATACCTTCATGCAAAAAATTGACTATATCTCAAAAAGTTGAACAGAACTGCCTAGATGAATTTTGATAAACCTCTAGCAGAGTTTGAAATGCTTATACTGGCAAACCCAAACTCGTATATACCTCTAGCACAAAAAGATGAAATAGCCTACACAAGCACTATGATAGTGTGTTCGGAGACCCAAATGAGCTTGGATCGCGATTTCCACACCATAATGCAAAACTGTTTTGATCTCAAAAACATCTTGAGTATGCTCATCAAAATTCATGCAATTCAAAAACTACAACTAGAGAGGTGTTGAGGAAGCCCTACATGAAGCGGTGGCTTGCTCTAATACCAATTGTTGGAGTTAGACATCTGTGGAAGCATGCGAATAGCACAAGGAAAGAGATGAAGCTTGGAGCACAACACACAATAGTGAATGTATTACCACTAGAATGTACAAAGATAATTAGCCCATTAGGGCAATAGGCGTATATACAATCCAAGGGAAAAAACCCACTAAAGAGGGAAAACCATTTCTTGAATTTCCTAGAGTGTTCACACACATCACTACCTAAATATATCAATAGATTTTTGTGGAGGAACATTCATATGTGTAACAAATGATAAGTGACTCCTGAAATTATCTCAATCTTGATAGTCAAAGGTTTGATCAAATCTTAGTCTACAATGTAAATGTTTGCACAAATAAGCATTCAAAATTTAAGTTGAAAGGTAAGCAATCTATATCCAAAAGCATTTGAGTGAATGGATTCTAGATTTTGAGAACTATGTCGTTAAAGTTGCATTAGTGAAACTCTTGTGTAGAGAAAGCCTATTTCAGACATAGGTTTACTTGTTGAAGTAAATCTGAAGTTTTGCAAGTTCTTTTGAAGAACTTTCACTTGGAATAGTTGCGCAAACATTAGAAGGATGTCGTATCAAAGTTTTATAGAGAATGTTAATTATTTCATAAGTCAATGAGTGCATTTTGTGAAGTAGACTTTCTTGAGTAAAGCCATAGTCCATAGACGTGTTGGTTGTTCATAATTTCGTAAAGATTTCCAAAATTGAAGAAGGTTTTGAGTGATATTTGATATAGAGGTATTCTAAATTCAAGTATAGCTTGTCTTTTGGAGATTAATCATCTCCATCAGTGGTATCAGAGCAGGTTTTATCAAATTTGAAGGAAAGGAAGATCTTGCCTGTTGCAGACATACAAAATTCAACATCTAAAGATTAAAAAGGACAAAGTGTGAAGGCAAAGCTAAAGGGAGACACACAAGAGAAATCAAAAGGATAAGAAGCAGTAAATTTCCAAGTAGAGGTATATTCATTACTCATAAGGTTGAGGATTTGTTAGTACATGTTAAAAAAGACTGGGAGAGTCTCCAAATTGAGAAATTGGATGGAGAGAACTATCCATCTTGGTCTATGAGGATGGAAGCTTATCTTATGAGCAAAGATTTGATGGGATACATCACAAGAGAAGAAGAGAAGCTAGAATTTAAAGATCCTAGTCTTCCAACTAGGGAGGAGCTTGTAGATTTGAAGATTTGGATGAAGAAGGATGCTCAAACAAGGAGCATTATCTATATGGTAGTGAATGATTACTGGCTTTCTCACATCAGAGGACTTGAAAGTGCAAGTGATATATGGAACGCTTTAAAGGAGCATTTTTCATAATACAACCAAATCAAGAAAGGCATCACTATGGGCTGAACTTACCACATTCAAGAAGAAAGCCTCGCAATCAATATCTGATTATGTGACAAAGATGAAAGACATTAGTGATTCTTTAGGTGCACTTGATAAAGACATTGAAGAAGATAAATTGGTCAGACAAATTCCCACATGTTTGAGAGGAGATGAGAAGTGGAAGCCTTTCATACTATCAACTGAAATTTCATCAGATCATTTCCCTCCTTATTTGAATCAATTGCTAGGACATATGCTAACTTTTGAGCATGATATCAAAGGGGATACTGATAAGGGTGCAGGTCAAGCAATGTATTCCAAGGATAAGAAGAAGAATATTAAAGGAAAGCAACAATTAGTTGAAGATGAAGGCACTCCAAGTCAAGCAAACTTCCTAAGAGGAAGAGGAAGTGGCAGAAGTAGAGGAAGAGGCAGAAACAACAAGGATAATGTCAAAGCTTGTTGGATATGTGGTAAGACTAATCATCTAGCTCATGAATGTTGGCATAATAATCAAAGTATTAGTAGCTTTAATCAAAATTATAATCAAAGAGGAAGAGATGGAAGAAATCAGAGAGGAAGCTTTAGAGGTAGAGGTAGTAGAGGCTTCTTTGGAAGGCATGGTGGAAGAAACTTTAAATGTCAATCTTACAACAATACCAACTACAATTATGCATCATATCAAAAGGAAGATTCAACCCTAATCATGAATGCAACATGTGAAGTCCCAAGTGAATACCAAAGAGTGTTTTATATTGATTCAAGATGTAGCAATCATCTGAGTGGCAACATTGCTTTAATGACTGATTTGGAGACTAAATTAATTAATCATACAGTTCAAACAGGTGATAATACAAAGAACAAGGTGAAGTCTATTGGATATATGAAGGCCAAAGATGGAAGTACCCTTTCGAGTAAGGTTTTGTATGTTCCTAGAATTTCAAAGAATTTGATGAGTGTAGGACAAATTGTAGAAAAAGGATATGAGGTGTGGTTCACTAATGATGGAGTTTATGTTGAAGACCCTAATCAAGGGTATAAGAAAATTGTTACAGGAAAGAAAGAAGGAAGGTTTTTCACATTGAAAGTACAAGCTAATGTTGGACATGTCTTGTTCACATATGGAGAGCAAAAGATATCTGAATTGGATCTTTGGCACAAAAGGCTTGGAAACCTCAATGAAAGAGGTATTAAAAAAATGATTAACAATGGTTTTGTACTTGGATAACCTAATGTTGCAGGTCAACACATGACGTATAGATGTGAAGCATGTCAATTAGGTAAGGCTCATAAGAAATCATATAACAAACAAGGTTTCATGTATTTCGAAAGACTTGAATTGGTGCATATAGATGTGTGGGGTCCTTCAAAGGGCTTTAGCATCAATGGTTCAAGATATTATGTCATTTATGTTGATCATGCTACTAGGTGGATCACTATTTATGTGATCAAAGATAAGTCAAAAGTGTTTAGCACATTTAAACACTATCATGTATATGCAAAGAGGGTTACAAAACAAAAATTGAAAAGATTAAGGTGAGATGGAGGGGGAGATTATTTCTCAAATCAATTCAGTGATTATTTGTGGAATGTAGGTATAAAGAGAGAAGTTGCTTGGAGGTATTCTCCTCAACAAAATGGTGTAGCAAAAAGGAGAAACATTGTTGGAGACCTCTTAATCTCCAAATACTTGATCTATACTGATCTAAGAACACATCTATATCAATTATAGACCAAACTTTACACAAATGTTACTTTGATTTACCAAATCATTCATGAACAATTCTGTGAGTGAGAATTTTCCTTCTTCAAGAAGTCTGGTTCAGAAATTGACTTCAATACCTGCACACGTCTTCAGATATCTTCAAACTAATGATGCGCAAGTCTTCACACTACCTTTGCACAATCATATCAGCCATTGATTCTCCAAAAGAATCATTAAACTTTTCATTTGATCCTTAAGATCAAAGATATGTCAAAAACTGTCTTCCAGGAATGACGACTTTGACATCGTCAACTTCTTAAGTTGATTTCTCACAGCACAAATCCCGTTTTGCTAAATGCTTTTAGCCATAGCTTCCTTACCTTCTAACTTAGATTTTGAATGCTGACTCATTCAAAACGTTACACTATGCACTGAGATCTAAGGAAAAAATTGACACGGAAAAGTGCGCTACTTTTAGAAGTCTGTCTGCAGATTCCACATACAAATGTTCCTATTGCTCATTCTCACAGTAGGAAAGAAATTAGATCATAAAATTCTGAACATAGCTTCATTAGCTTTCAGATTAGATGTGTACAAAAGGAATTCTGATCCACATGATTAGACTGAGAGAACTCAGAGAAAAACCCGTCGCTAATTTCCTGAGTAAAACTCTCTACACATCTCTCTAAGACACTTGTCTTCAAAATGACTCTCACACATATTTCTTTACATCATTGACTTATATACATATAGTTTTAGACTTATCCCGTGTCTATTACATTACTCCTTATCATCCTAAGGATCATCTATACTTAGATTACAAGAATTTCCACCTATAATGTACATATGTATACATACTTCACTTCTGAGATCTCTTCACTCTCTCAAGTGTCTTCTTCCACTTCAATCTAATCATAAGCTTGATTCAAGATCTTTATAATCACCAATTTGTGATTGGTTTGTTCCAACAGCTCCCCCTCAATCACTAATTGTGATTATTCCATTGTTCTTCACTCCTGCCATCTCTTTGAATCTCTATAGCTTAGGTCCATCCAAGCTTTTTTGTCATCATATCTACAACTTGTTCTTTTGTTGAAGTATACATCACTTCAATCTCTTTATCAAGTACCTTTTCTCTCAAGAAATGATATTGAATTTCTATATGCTTAGTCCTGGCATGAAAAATAGGGTTAGCTGCCAAATACAAAGAACTCATATTGTCTCAAAAAATAATTAGAGTACTCTAATGATATTGAATTTCTATATGCTTAGTCCTGGCATGAAAAACAGGGTTAGCTGCCAAATACAAAGAACTCATATTGTCTCCAAAAATAATTGGAGTACTCTTATCAGTTCCAAAACTCTTCAACAAGGTCTTTAACCATATTACTTCTTTTGCCTCTACCATTCCTTTATACTCAGCTTCTGTGGATGACAAAGCAATTGTATGTTGCTTCTTTGAGCACCAAGAAACTAGTTTATCTCCAATGTAACAGAGATATCCATGAGTGGACCTTCTATCATCTGAATCACCTGCCCAATCTGCATCACTAAACACTTTGATTCTTGTGTCAGAAGTAAATCCATAATACAGACCTTCACTTAGGGTTCCTTTGATATATCTGAGTACCCTTTGAGCTGCAATCCAATGAGTCTTCTTTGGACATTGCATGAATTGTGATAACACACCTACTGCATATGATAGATCTGGCCTTGTCAAGGTAGCATAGATTAAACTACCTACCAAACTCTGATATTTCTTCATGTCATTAAATTCTTCACCTCCATACCTGCTCAACTTATGATTTACCTCCAATGGTGTGCTTGAAGGCTTGCAATCCTCCATGTTAAACTTGACTAGAAGATTCTTCAAGTACCTCTCTTGTGTAACATATACTCCATGTTGAGTATATAGAAGCTGCATTCCTAAGAAATAAGATAAGTTTCCCAAATCACTTATCTTAAACTCCTTCTCTATTTGTTTCTTAAGTTCATTGATTCCTTGAGCATCTGTACCTGTGACAATAATATCATCAACATAAATACACATGTATATGTATCCATTTTCACTTGCCTTTACTAGCAAGCTACTATCTGCCTTTGATGCTTGAAATCCACAATCATTCAAGAACTTGACAAGCCTCTAATCCCATGCTCTTGGAGCCTGCTTCAACCCATACAAAGCTCTCTTGAGCTTGCACACATAATCTGATCCAATTGAATCCATGAAACCTTCTGGTTGCTCCATGTATACTTCATCTGCAATGTATCCATTCAGAAATGCATTCTTCACATCTAATTGTGATAACTTCCATCCTTTACAAGCTGCAATAGAAATCAATGATCTAATTGTAGACATCTTAGCAACAGGACTAAAGGTTTCATCCTAGTCTACCCCATAAGTTTGGGCATAACCTTTGACCACAAGTCTAGCCTTGTATCTAGACACCTTTCCATCTGCAAACCTTTTTGTTTTATACACCCACTTACATCCAATGAATTTCCGATTCTTTGGTCTTGGCACCAATTCCCAAGTTTCATTTTCAAGTAGAGCATCATACTCTTCTTGCATTGCCTTCTCCCAATTCTGTTTACCTTTAGCTTCTTCATAAGTAATTGGATCCTCTTCTGTCTTCACAATGTAAGCATAATCTTTTGTTGTTAGAAACGATGTATCATAACTATACCTTATAGGCTCTTTCCTTTCCCTTGAGCATCTTCTGACCTCTACACTTCTTGAAGTCTCAGCCACATTTGATTCTCGATCAAATCTTGGCCCATCTTCTACATTATCCTGCACTTTACTTTTATAGTCAACATCATCAATATCTTCTTCATACACATTTACTTTTGCCTTCCCTTTCCTTTGTATTTCTTTGTCATCTGCATAATCATTTGTTGACCCTGTATACCATGTGTTTTGCTCATCAAATGTAACATCTTTGGTAACAAGAAATTGCTTTGTGGATGGAATCCACAACCTATAACCCATCTGTCTATCATCATACCCAATAAACACATACTTCTCTACTTTGGGTTCTAGCTTATGTCTTCATTGTGAAGGAACATAAGCATATGATAAGCATCCAAATACCTTACAGTGATCAAGAGTAGGTTTCTTACCCCACCATGCTTCATAAGGAGTTCTTCCATCCAAAGCTTTACAAGGTAACCTATTCACAAGGTATGTTGCAATGTTGATAGCTTCTACCCAGAAGTAATTTGGACAATTCTTTTCCTTCATCATTGCTCTTGCAAATTCTACAAGAGTTCTACTTCTTCTTTCTGCAACTCCATTCTGTTGAGGAGAGTACCTGCAAGTTACTTCTCTCTTTATACTTGCATTCCACAAATAATCATCAAACTCTTTAGAGAAATACTCTCCCCCTCCATCTGATCTCAACCTCTTAAGCTTTTGTCCTGTAATCCTTTCTGCATAAGCATGATAATGTTTGAATGTCTTGAAGACTTCTGATTTATCCTTGATTACATATAAAGTAATCCATCTGGTTGCATCATCAACAAACAACACATAATATCTGGATCCATTTATGCTATAGTCCCTTGAGGGACCCCACACATCTGTATGAACCAATTCAAGAATATTTGAATACTTGTACCCTGATTTATTGTATGAACTTTTGTGTGCTTTACCTAATTCACAAGCTTCACACTTGTACACCATGTGTTGCCCTTCAATTTTTGGCAAACCAAGCACCACTTGATTCTTTGACATTTCCTTTATAGCTCTCTCATTGAAATGACCTAGCCTTTTATGCCATAGGTCTAACTCAGACATCTTTTGACTTCCATAAGTAAATAAAGCATGTCCCACATTACCTTGGACTTTGAGAGTAAACAACCTTCCTTCCTTTTTACCTACAATTATGTTTCTATATCCCTGATTTGGATCTTGCACATAGACATCATCATTTGTGAATCTGACTTCATATCCCTTCTCCACAATTTGCCCTACACTTATCAAATTTTTAGGAATAGTAGGAACATAAAGTACCTTGCTCAAGAGTGTACTTCCACTCTTTGTCTTCACTGATCCAATACTCTCCACTTTATGTTTGGTATTGTCACCTGTTTGAACTGTATGTCCATTCACCTTTGCTTCCATATCAGTCATCAAGGATATATTGCCACTCAGATGATTGCTACATCCTGAGTCAATATAAAACACCCTTTGATCTTCTCCTACTGATTCATGAGTTGCATTCAAGATAAGAGTCATATCATCATTCTGATATGATGCATAATTATAATAATTGTTGTTGTAGGACTGAGGTTGAAAGCTTCTTCCACCTCCTCTAGCATATGATGTCCTACCACCTCTTCCTCTTAAATTGCCTCTTTGGTTTCTGCCTCCTCTACCTCTTTGATTAAAACTCTGATTATTGCTTCCACCATTTTGATTGTTATACCAACAATCATTTGCCAAATGATTGGTTCTGCCACAAATCCAACAAGCTTTAGTATTATCTTTGTTCTTACCTCCTCTTCCTTTACCTCTGAAATTCATTTTTCCTTTTGTAAAGTTAGCTTGGCTTGAAGATCCTTCATCATCAGTTGACTGCTTTCCTTTGCCATTCTTTTTCTTGTCCTTGGAGTACATGGCTTGACTTGCACTCCTATCATTATCTCCCTTAATGTCCTGCTCAAAAGTTAGCATGTGTCCTAGCAATTGATTAAGATCAGGAGTAAAATGATCAAGTGACAATTCTATGGACAATATGAAAGGCTTCAACTTCTCATCTCCTCTCAGACCTGTAAGTGTTTGCCTACCAACTTATCCTCTTCAATGTCTTCATCTACGGCTCCCAAGCTATGTGCAATATCCTTCATCCTTGCCACATAATCAGAAATTGATTGTGAGCTCTTCTTCTTGAAAGTTGTAAATTCAGCCCATAGTGAGGACTTCCTTGACTTGGTTGTGTTTTGGAAATGCTCTTCCAAAGCATTCCAAACATCTGTTGCACTTTCCAATCCTCTAATGTGAGGTAGAAGATAGTCATTTACAGCCATGTAAATGATGCTCCTAGCTTGAGCATCCTTTCTCATCCAAGTCTTCAAATCTGCAAGCTCTTCCGTAGTTGGAATACTAGGATCTGCAAATTCAGGCTTTTCTTCTTCTCTTGTAATGAATGCCATCAAATCTTTGCTCATGAGATGTGCCTCCATCCTCATGGACCAAGCTGGATAGTTCTCCCTATCTAGCTTATCAATCTGCAAGCTTTCTCCCATCTTTTGATCTTTTGTATCTGCAATTACTATGCTTTATGATAGTAAAATGTACCTTTGATATGAAACTTCAATCCTTTTTATCCTTCAAACTCGTGCTTTGTACTTCTGCAGGTTATCTTCACAAATTTGTCTTTGTCCACCTTCGATTAGAAAGAACTTCAATATCTGCAGCAGTCGCGACTTCCAATGCCTTTGCCTCCCTTGTATTGCACCTTCAGCTCTGATACCACTGTTGGAGACCTCTTAATCTCCAAATACTTGATCTATACTGATCTAAGAACACATCTATATCAATTATAGACCAAACTTTTTACAAATGTTACTTTGATTTACCAAATCATTCATGAACAATGCTCTAAGTGAGAATTTTCCTTCTTCAAGAAGTCTGCTTCGCAAATTGAATTCAATACCTGCACACGTCTTCAGATATCTTCAAACTAATGATGAGCAAGTCTTCACACTATCTTTGCACAATCATATCAGCCATTGATTCTCCAAAAGAATCATTAAACTTTTGATTTGATCCTTAAGATCAAAGATATGTCAAAAAGTGTCTTCCAAGAATGACGACTTTGACATGGTCAACTTCTTAAGTTGATTTCTCAGAGCACAAATCCCGTTTTGCTAAATGCTTTTAGCCATAGCTTCCTTACCTTCTAACTTAGATTTTGAATGCTCACTCATTCAAAACTTTACCCTATGCACTGAGATTCAAGCAAAACATTGACACGATAAAGTGCGCTACTTTTAGAAGTCTGTCTGCAGATTCTACATACAAATGTTCCTATTGATCATTCTCACAGTAGGAAAGAAATAAGATCATAAAATTCTGAACATATCTTCATTAGCTTTCATATTAGATGTGTACAAAAGGATTTCTGATCCACATGATCAGACTGAGAGAAATCAGAGAAAAACCCGTCGCTAATTTCCTGAGTAAAACTCTCTACACATCTCTCTAAGACACTTGTCTTCAAAATGACTCTCACACATATTTCTTTACATCATTGACTTATATACATATAGTTTTAGACTTATCCCACGTCTATTACATTACTCCTTATCATCCTAAGGATCATCTATACTCAGATTACAAGAATTTCCACCTATAATGTACATATGTATACATACTTCACTTCTGAGATCTCTTCACTCTCTCAAGTGTCTTCTTCCACTTCAATATAATCATAAGCTTGATTCAAGATCTTTATAATCACCAATTTGTGATTGGTATGTTCCAACAAACATAAATCTTCTTAAATTTGCAAGATAAATGTTGAAAGAGAAGAATTGCCCTAACTATTTGTGGGTTGAGGCTGTAAATATAGCCACATACTTGGTTAATAGGCTACCATGTAAAGCTTTGCAAGGTATGACATCATATGAAGCTTGGTGGGGTGAGAGACCTACATTAGACCATTGCAAAGTATTTGGTTATTTAATCTATGCTTATGTTCCTTCTCAATTAAGGCATAAATTGAAACTAGAGGCTGAAAAATATGTGTTCATTAGTTATGATGACAAGCAAATGGGATACAGGTGGTGGAGTCCATCCACAAAGAAATTTCTTGTGTCAAAGGATGTTACATTTGATGAGCAAGGTACTTGGTATATAGGTACAAATAGTGCTTATGTAGGACTTGAAGATGTATTGAGTCAAAAGATGGGTAAATCAAATGTTCAAATTTTTTATGAAGAAGAGAATGTTGAAGTTTCAATTGATGGTGAAGAATTGCCAAGGTTTGATCTAGAATATGATGAAGCAAAAACTTCAAGGAATGGAGAACTCAAGAGGTCATCAAGGAACAAAAGGAAACCCATAAGGTATAGCTATGATACTTCATTCTTCACTACTAAAGACTATCCTTACATCATAAAAAAATATGAAGATCCTTCTACATATGATGAGTCATAAGGAAAGGAGAATTGGGAGAAAGCTATGAAGGAAGAGTATGGTGCACTCATTGAGAATGAGACTTGGCACTTAGTACCCAAACCAAGTAATCAGAAAGTGATAGGTTGCAAATGGGTCTACAAAACAAAGAGGTATGCAGATGGAAGTGTGTCTAGGTATAAAGCTAGACTTGTTGTAAAAGGATATGCACAGACATATGGTGTGGGCTATGATGAAACCTATAGTCCAGCTGCAAAGATGACAACCATAAGAAATCTCATAGCTATTGCTACATGCAAAGGTTGGAAAATGTCTCAATTAGATGTGAAGAATGCATTTTTAAATGGTTATATTTCAGATGAATTTTACATGGAACAACCAGATGGTTTTAAACATCAATTTTATCCAGATCCTGGGTGCAAGATCAAGAGAGCTTTGTATGGATTGAAGCAGACCCCAAGGGCATGGAATTACACACTTGTAAAGTTCTTAAAGGAACTTAGTTTCCAAGCATCAAAGGCAGATAGTAGTTTGCTAATCAAAGCATCTGAAAATGGATTTATCTCTGTTTGTATTTATGTTGATGACGTAATACTTATAGGTACAGATGACAAAGGCATACAAATGCTTAAGAAGTAGATGGAGCAAGAATTCAAGATCAGTATCTTGGGATATTTTTCATATTTCTTGGGAATCGAGATTTCATATACTCAAAATGGAGTATATATGACTCAATAAAGGTATTTGAAGAATTTGCTAATCAAATTTAAAATGGAAGATTGTAGGATAGCATCAACTCCAATGGACCTGAATCAAAATTTGAGTAGATATGGAGGAGAAGAATTCAAAGACATTAAGCTTTATCAGAGTTTGGTGGGTAGCTTGATTTATGCTACATTGACAAGGCCTGATTTATCATATGCAATTGGAGTTCTATCTCAATTCATGCATTGTCCTAGAAAGGAACATTGGATTGCAGGTCAAAGGGTGCTAAGATATATCAAGGGCACACTTAAGGAAGGTTTGTATTATGGGTTCACTTCAGATACAAGAATCAAGATATATAGTGGTGCAGATTGGGCAGGTAACTCTGATGATAGAAGATCAACACATGGGTATTTGTGTTATGTGGGAGATAAATTAATCTCATGGTGTTCTAAAAAGCAACATATAGTTGCTTTGTCATCTATAGAACTTAAGAGTTTTGATATCAATCACAGTACTCCTATCATTTGTGGAGATAACATGAGTTCTTTGTGTTTGACAGCTAACCCTGTGTTTCATGCTAGTACTAAAAACATTGAGATTCAATATCATTTTTTGAGAGAGAAGGTTATTGATAAAGAGATAGAAATCATGCATACTCCACAAAAGATCAACTTGCAGATATGTTAACAAGGAGCTTGGATGGACTTAAGCTGTAGAGATTTAAAGATATGGCAGGGATAAAGAAGATGCACGTAATCACAATTGATGATTGTGGGGGAGCTGTTGGAGCAAGACAATCATCAATTAATGATTACATGAATCTTAGGAGTGAAGAAATGAAGAAAAGGTTGAAGCTTGAAGTATGAAGTGAAGTGGAGGTTCAAGAAGAGATGATCCTTATACACATGTACATTAATCTTGTAAGTACTTCACATATACTTTGAAGTAGTGTCAAATCCACACTATATATATATATATATATATATATATATATATATATATATATATATATATATATATATATATATATATATATATATATATATATATATATATATATATATATATATATATATGGACGTGATATATATAAGAGATGAAGACTAGATGAGAAAAAGATGATTAGATCATAAGTTGAATGTGTAATATTCATTAGATATACTTCTTATCAGAATAGAAGAAGTTTTTAAGAAGTTGCACCTTGATGTTTCTCTTCCTTCTCCTTTTGTGCCTAATCAATTGAAAACTCCTTTTGTGTGTGTCTAAGTCTATATTTTATGCATTCATGGTCAAGTTTTGAGAGTCTAATCATAATCAGGCTGAGAGAATTTTGTGTAGGAACATTCATATGTGTAATAGATGATAAGTGACTCTTCAAACATGTGCAATCTCGATAGTCAAAGATTTGATCAGATCTCAATCTACAGTGTATTTTTTTCCACAAATAAGCATTGAAAATTTAAGTTGAAAGGTAAGCAATCTATGTCCAAAAGCATTTGATCAAAGAGGGTCTAGATTGTGAGAACTATGTCTTTAAAGTTGCATATGTGAAAGTCACTCGTAGAGAAAGCCTATTTCAGACATAGGGTTACTTGTTGAAGTAAATATAAAGTTTTGCAAGTTCTTTTCAAGTACTTTCACTTGGAATAGTTGTAGAAACATTAGAAGGATGTTGCATCAAATTTGTATAGAAAACTTTAATCATTTCATAAGTTAATGAGTGAGTTTTGTGCAGCACACTTTCCTAAGTAAAGCCATAGTTCACAAAAGTGTTGGTTGTTCATTATTTGGTAAAGATTTCCAAAATTGAAGAGGTTTTTGAGTTATAATGGATATAGAGGTGTTCTAAATTTAAGTATAGCTTTTCTTTTGGAGACTAATCATCTCCATCAGTTACTATGGCTTCTTCAACAAAAAAATGTTGAACTTTCTTCATCTCCATTAGTACAACAATCAATATCCTTTCTTTGTAAATTTTTTCAGGTCTTTTTCTACTTCTTTTACGTTCCTTATCAACTAATGTTTTTACATATTATTGGCCATTGTATCTAACTTCTATACCCCTTTGCATCTCTAAAGATAGTTCCTTTCCTACGATCTTCTATTGATTCATATTTTCAATTTTCATGGGAACAAAAACAAAACTAAATCTATAAAGAAAGACAAAAATATTTAATGTTTTTTAAATACAAAGAACATCCTCCATAGGTCAAAACATTGTATCGAACTCATTTCACAAGGGCATTTAAGAAAGATCCTTCAAACCCAAAACTTAAAAATGATAATAGCACTAGTGTTCACCTAACATTTCCTGCCATTTTTTTGGGGCTAAGTAACACATGGACCACATCTTCCTTAATTTGTATAAAACAAAAAGCCTCCAAATTGATATGAAGGTATAAACTTCATGAGAAAAGTGATAAAATAGAAACCAAATAGAAAAATATAAATCCAAATTTTATCTTATATTCTTTTGAGATATGATCATTGAGGAAGTTCTACATGGTAGCCATATCAAATTTATCTCAAATGCTTTGATTTCCACCATTTTCCTAAAA
>CM035410.1:137165917-137283417 GCA_020310875.1 Ceratopteris richardii | reverse complement strand
TTCAGTATTGTGTGTTGTGATCCAAGCTTCTTCTTCTTCCTTGTGTTGTTCACGTGCTTCCACAGACATCCACTCCAACAATTGGTACTAGAGTAGGTCGTCGCTTCATCTAGGGCATCGTCAACACTCCTCTGATCAGAGTCTCAGAATTGCACGAAATTTGGCTCGTTTCAGCCTCTCAATGCACCATCACAGGGCTTGTGCTGGCTATTCCATCTTTTTGTGTCAAAGATATATACCAATTACTGTTCGCCATTATAAGCATCTCAAAGTCTGCTATAGGTCTAGCAGAACTTGTTTGGGTAGTTCTGTTCAACTTTTTCAGATACAGCCATTTTTCTACCTCAAGGTATTTTAGTCAATGGCCATGGCTGAAAGCAGTTGTGTATTGTGTATGTTGGCTATTGAGGATAAGTTGGATGGTACCAATTATCTATTGTGGGCTTATATGATGCCTCATGTATTGGTCACAAAAGGACTATGGAATATTGTACAAGGTGTTGAAGGATGTCCTCTTACACCTGCAAATACAGGTAGTACAAATACAATTACTTAAGCTTATGCAGATGGTGTCGAAGATGGTGATATTCTATAGATTCCTTTTCATGCTTTTTTTTTGTTGCACCTACTCTAGAGTGAATTTGTTGGGATGGTAGAGATGCTTAGGCACATGCATTGATAGCTTTGTCTATCAAATGTGCCATTATTCCTAACATTTGCTCTTGTAGAATAGCTAAGGATTCTTGGGATACACTTACCACATTGTATTAGGCTAGGAATGAGGCTTGTGTTGCTTACCTCTGAAAACAGTTGGAGAGTGATCACATGAATGAAGGTGAATCTATGGAGAGTTTTCTAACAGGGTTTGAAGGAACAATTGATTTCTGTAGATGAAGTCCTTCCTGACAATTCACTTTGCTGACTATTTTGAATGGTCTTCCCTACTCATATCAAAGTTTTGCTTCTACTCTTCGCTTGATGATGAAAGGAAATCCAAATTCCTTAACATTTTAAGAGTTAGTTTTTGTTTTGTTGCAGGAAAACCAGTCTAGCTAGAACAAGTCTATTATGCATGTTTCAGACCAAGCTTTCTTGGCTAGTCAGACCGACAAAGGTAAATGGAGCTCTTCTACTAGTAAGTAGAAATCTGCAAATGTTGCACATTCAAAGAAGGAAGATAAAGATGAGAAGAAATCAGAAAAGCAGAAAAATTTTTGCAAATACTATAAAGAAAATGATCATGTTATTAAGAGGTGTCCAAAACTAGCTGCTAAAGACGCAAAGAACGAGGCTGGAATGGTTGTTGCAAAGGCCTCCACACCGAAAACAAAGTTTGCTAATCTAGTGCAGAATGAAGAATGGGTGTTTACTACTCTTTGTAGTTTTGATCCATCTTCTCATGAGCAATGCATGTCTATAGTAGACTCACATGTTTGGTACTTTGATAGTGGGGCGACCAAACATATTACCTTGTAGCGCAGTTTCTTCTCTTCACTCGAGGCTGCCCCTAGAAGGAATACTGTTACATGCACAAACAACTCCTCTTATCCTATTATGGGACTTGGTAAGATCATTCGGACTACTACTGATGGTAGTTCTTTTACATTGTCAGATGCTTTAATTGTGCCAAGGATCAAGAAGAAAATTTTTATCAAATTCGACTTTAGCCAAGATTGGTTTGGTTGTGAAACTTGTTGATGACAGATGTACAGTTTATGATTTGTCAAATGGTGATGTGATTATTGCTTTTGGCATTTTATCTCATCGGTTGTATAAGCTCATAGGTTATGAAAAATCTGTGAATGATTCAACATGTGAAGTACATGATTCTTCGGCTATGTCAGATGCGAAGCTTTGGCATGCATGCTTTGGTCATCTGAATTTTGCAAGTTAGCTACGCCTGTGAAGGCTATATTTTGGGCCAAATGTAGCATTCATCCTTCCCAAAAGATTGTTCAATTTAGGTTACTCAGAAATTATAGCTTGTATATAGTGATGTCTGTGGTCCTATATAGACACTTTCTTTTGGAAACTATCTTTACTTCATGACTTTCCTTGATGATTTTTCTAGGCATGCGTGGATATATCCACTCAAAGCAAAGTCCCAAGTGTTCATGTGCTTCAAACAGTTTCTGGTTTTGACTGAAAATATGTCAGCATGTAAAATGGGCACCCTCCATTCTAATCAAGAAGGGGAATATATATCTTTTGACTTTAATGCATTTTTGGCTAAACGTGGGATAAAACATCAGTGTATAGTCCCGTATACACCTCAACAAAATGGAGTTGCTGAATAGGTCATTCATGGAGATGGTGAGGTCTATGGTCAAGAGTTAGGATTTACCGCATAGTTTCTGGCTTGAGGTTACCATGTGTGCAGCATATGTACTTAATAGGTGTCCCACTAAAGCACTACCGTCTATCACTCCATATGATGCTTGGCATGGTTGCAAGCCATCTATTGCACATTTGCATGTTTTTGGTTGTCTAGCATATGCATTAGTGCCTGAACAACATCACAAAAAATTGCATGATAAAGCAGTAAAATGTATTTTTATTGGGTAAGATTCTGAAAGCAAAGGCTATCGACTATATCATCCACATATTAAATGCATTTTGGTTATCCCTTGTCGGAAAGTTTCCAACCTTTCCGTTGATGACCAGGAAATTAAAATATGATTATTGGTTAATTCTAATTCCATTATTACAATATTTTGCTTGGAAATAATCTTTTGTAAAGTATTTGAAGGATCAAATGGATGAAGAAAACAAAAGTTCATACTATGGTTTACCCTAAATTGCTTAAATAATGTGTGTTTAGGCCATAGATGTATTGAATCATGGGTTTAAAACCCTAGATTTACATTTATTCATATGTATTTAAATTAAGAGCATTAATTAATGGTTAATGTTAGGATAAAAGCTAGATTTTTAATGGGTTAATAGGGGTTTTCAAAGGGTTTTAAGTAGGTTTTTCAAGGGATTCTATTGAATTTTAAGGGTTAATATAGCAGGTATTTAATTAAATTAATGTTTAAAATGAATATTTATGTATTGAAAATTAAAATATGATTTAATTAGTTAATTTACTTATGTGTGTGAATTTAAATACTAAGGTTATCATTAATTAAAACCTTAAACTAAGCCTAATTTAAATGAATTATTTAATTAGGGGAAATAGGATAATTAAATTAAAAATGATAAATGAAATGGATAAATATCTAGTGGTGTGTATGAGTGCTAGAAAAATGAATGGTATGTAAGTAATATGTAACTAAAGTAATTTAAGGAGTGGTTTGAGTAAAAGATGCAATTAAAGGAGGTTAAAGAGAAACTTTAAATGAATGGAATATATGAAAAAGGTTAAAAGAATGGAGCAAGTGTGTTGTGGAATTAAAGTCAATTTAAAGTGTGGTGAAAGTAAGGAGATTAAAGTGTGGATGTAAATAAAAGTCAAAACCAAAAGAGTGGATTAGAAATGACTTGTGTATGTATTTAAATGTGTGTTGATCTCAAGTTTTTCCTAATGTTTCTTTTCAGGTAATTTTCCCTCTTATCTTCTCATCTTCTTTTAATCCTTTTGTATGTAGACTAAAGAGAGAGTGGAGAACTGTTGAGATAACTACACGTAGATCTAAGAGAGAGCTTTTGGCATTCATATGCAAGAAGTAGTAGAGACAGAATTGTTTAATTCATTTCTGTTGCAGGCATTGATTGGTTCTATGCAAGAGAGAGAGAGCGAGTAGGCTTTGTCGGCTTCTCATAGGTGTTAGTTAAAGAGAGAGGAAACGGAGGTGGCTGGCAGCTCTGTTGGCAGTAGATGGCAATGCTTTAGTGATAGAAAGAAATGATTGCGATCTGACGTGTGTGATATTATATGAGAGAGAGAGATTATTCATCTATTATTTTTTCCCTTGGCTTGAGACTAGGCGGCTCATAACTAACGGTCTCAGCTGTACTTATATGCACACTTAGTAGCTAGAAAGAGAATACGATTTGGCTAGCGCAGTCCACGCAGATTGCATAGAGATAGAAAGAGATATAGAACTTCTCTGGCAGAGTTGCTACAGGTACGTACCGTGACAGAGTATTGAGAAAACGATGGATCTACTGTAACTCTGACGTAGAACGGAGCAATGATCTGAGGAGGACAGCGCATCAAAAAGACTCTAATCTGGTGGCTGGCAATACAACCGGTCAGCTGGGGGTGAAGAAGCATCAAAGAGGCGGGAGTGCTCTGCTGTGTGGAACGTAGATGAGATTGGGGAAGATATTGCGTTTTTAGATGCTGGTGGAGAACGCCCCTAGCATCCACGAAGTCTTGAATTACAGAGGCGGCGTTTTTTTCCCAATTCCATGGTGTTCTGAGTCAATTTCGTCTTCGATGTTCTGTTGTGTTCTTCTCCGTGACAAATATCAAACTATTTCACAATGATGCCGATTATAAGTTATCTGTTCTATGTTTTGCCCGACAACGTCCAATAATTATGTTAATGCTCCAGCAACAACAACCTGAACTCTCTAATGAATTCTGTAATATCAATAATCCATGACACTTCAATTGTTCTTAACGTAGATGCACCGAAACATGTTTATGAGAAACACCTCGACAATTTGATTTTAAATTAAAGCTTTTGTGCATCTTTAGATACTGGCGCTGAGTGTCAGAGAGACTTGCTTTTCTTTTTTTTTTTTTTTGTTGTTTTGTTACCTTCATCCCTCCCTCCTCGACGCTGCGCGCGTGGTAGCGATGCAGAGAGAGAGACAGAATCGGAGAGAGAGAACGGTAGAAAGAGAGGGAGTTAGAGAGAGAGGGTCACAGAGGCATCACTGTTTTTGTGGCGTATCATCAGGATTTGAGAGATTTGTGCAGGCTGTTGTGGCACAGAGATGGAAATAGATTAGATTCGCATAGATAGAGTTTCATAGAGAAAGAGAGAGAGTCAGCATAGAGAGATGAAGTGGCCTTAATCGTGCTGTTGTACAGACTATCCGTTATACATGATCGTTTGCATTGTGATGCTAGAGATGCCTTAGAATTCATTAGTCGGATTATATTGTATTTGTTGGAGCAAGTCTATGACAAGCCTAAGTATTGGCTTGAGTCTCACAAAGTCTTAGAAGAAGCTTTAAAAAGAAGACTATGTAAAGTTCACTTGTGAACTACCTCTTGTAACTTTTGAAGAGTTTACTTAATGTAAAAGTAAGAGCATCTTAAGTGGTTGAGTCCACTTGATCAAGAATGGAAAGAGGACCCATGAATTCGTGATTTGTGGTAGGTAGAGAATCAAACCAATCATTGATTGATTGGAGAGTGATTGAGGGAAGTTAGCCTCCCAAACTCAACTATAAATAGATGGCAGTTTTAGTCGTGGTTAGAGAGACCTATGTGAAGACCTCCAAGAGCTGAGCTTTATGCCATATCAAGGTGTGATTACAAGGCACACATATGTATCAGTAAGTCATTGTATTGTACAAGCAATATACTTTCATTTTCATGATTATTTGAGTTCATCTTTCCATGTTCTTGTGAAGTGTACTACTCACTGCCATTACTCTCAGTTTTCTCAGTCAGCTTGCAGAGATGTTTTCTCTGAGCTTGGTGCATCATTTTTAGTGATTTAACTTGGTAAAGTTAGCTCTATAAGTCTACTATATGCTCACAAATTTTCATTCATTTGAATGTTGCAATCTTCAGTTATGTTCATTTGAAGTCAACAGGGTCTGTTCATCTTCACTTCTCTGTCAGGTACCCGACTTTTTCACTCATCTTGTTAGAGCCATTTCTCAGTGGTTACTTATCCAAATTCAGTGATTTGAATACTGTTGGATTCAGCTTACTGTCTAGTATAACCATACAAATTTTCATAATCATTGGATTTCTACATTTTGAGTTATGTTGATTTTTCTGCTCACTGGTCTATTTTTGTAGCAGCCCGTGAAAATCGGGATGATGTCATCACTTGTTAAAACTCATTCTCAGTGTGTGGTTCATTATTTTTGATGAGATTACTCTTGAAAGTTAGATCTTTATGTTACCTAGACTTCCCCAAGAGGAATTAAGCTAATTGCTGCTGTGCTCAGAGAATTATGTAAAACACTGGACAGGTGTATGAACCAAGAATAGCAAGTTTTCACCTCTGAGCTAACTCCAACTTATCTGTTTTGATCTATCTTTTTGAGAGTGATCTTCCAAGGTACATAGGGTGTCTAATACATCCATTGGAAAGCTAAAAGGGCCCACCATATACTTCTAGAGTTCATTTGGCTGGTGTAGATCAAGGATTTTGCAACACCTCTTCATCTTCAAGCACATACCTATCCATCTCTTCACAGTGGTATCAGAGCAAGGTTGGACAACATGGCAGATGGATTTCCTTCATCAATTGACAAATTGGATAGAGGTAATTACTCAGCTTGGTCATTAAGAATGGAAGCTTATCTCCAAGGTAGAAGTTTATATGGTTATGTGGCTGGAGATGAAGTTATGCCAAGTTTCAGGAACAAAAGTCAATCAACACAAGAAGAGCAAGAAAGATTGAGCACATGGTGCTCCAAGGATGCACTTGCAAGGTCTTATATCCTCAACTCTATCTCAGATTTTTTGTTGCCTCACATTAAAAGTTGTAAGACATCTCAGGAAGTGTGGGATGCACTTGAAGCTTTCTTTTCTTCAAGTACCAAAGCTAGGAAGCATCAACTATGGCTGGAGTTCACAACTCTCAAGAAGGCTCCCAAACAAAATGTGACTGATTTTGTCACAAAGCTCAACGACATAGCGGATCAGTTGGGAAGCATTGGAGAGGTAATAGATGAAGAGCAAATTTTAAGGCAGGTCATCAATGGCTTGAAGGCAGATGATAAGTGGGAAGCATTCACCACAGCTATGGATTTGTACATGGACATGCATGTACCTGATTTCAACGCACTCATTGGACAACTACTTACTCAAGAGGCAAAGCTTATCAAAAATGGAGAAAGCTCTAGAGGTAATCAATCTTCAGCTTTATACACGGATAAAAGCAAGTCTAAAGATAACAAAGGAAAGGCAAAGAAAGTGGATGATGAAGCAGGTACATATCAAGCTAACTATGCAGGTAGAGGAAGACATGGCAGAGGTAGAGGAAGAGGAGGTAGACAAGGCAAGGGGAGATCCCAAGACTCCAACTCATGTTCTATTTGTGGATTAACTAATCATACAACTGAAAATTGCTTTAGGAATTCCAGGAATCAAAGAGGCAGAGGATACAATAGAGGAAGTTATGGCTACTCAAGAGGAAGGTTCAACAACTACCATGGCAACTACAACAACTACAATCATTCAAACTATCAAGGAGGCTACAAAGGAAGGAGAGACTACAATAACTACACAAAAGACTCAAACAAAGAGGATTCATTATTGATCATGAACATGGCTATGCCACAAGGTAAATCTGATGAGCATGTTTTCTACATAGATTCAGGTTGTTCAAATCATGTGGCAGGAAATGTGGCACTCCTATCAGATTTAGAAGATCCAAGGAATAAGCATGAGGTACAAACAGGAGATGATACAAAACAACCTGTGGAGAAAATAGGCAATGTCAAAGCACCTGATGGAAACATCAACCTACTCAGTAAGGTACTCTATGTCCCTACCATTACAAAGAATTTGATAAGTGTTGGGCAGATAGTAGAGAAAGGGTTGCAAGTCAGGTTCACAAAAGCAGGAGCATTTGTTGAAGATCCAAGTCAAGGATTCAGAAGAATTGCAAAAGGTGAAAAGACAGGTAGATTGTTCACATTTGAATCACAGGACACTAGAAACATTGCTCTCTTTAATTATGGTAGTCAGACACTCACAGAATTGGAAGTATGGCACAAAAGGTTAGCACATATTAGTGAAAGGTCATTAAAGCAAATCTGCAGGGACCAAAGTGTACTTGGACTTCCTAATTTGTCAAAACAACATATGATTTATAAGTGTAGTGCATGTCAATTTGGAAAGTCTCATAGGTTACCATTCATGAAGAAAGTTTATATGCATGGAGATCTCTTGGAGTTGGTTCATACAGATGTATGGGGACCTAGCAAGGAAGCTTCAATATCTGGATCAAGGTATTATGTTTCCGTTATTGATGATTGCAGCAGATGGACTATCCTATTCTTTATGAAACAAAAAGATGAAGTTTTTTCATGTTTCAAAAGATATTTGGCTCTTGTGGAGAATCAAACAGGTAAATCACTAAAAAGGCTAAGGTCAGATGGAGGGGGAGAATACTTCTCCCATGATTTTGATTCTTTTCTTCAAGAAAGAGGAATCAAAAGAGAGGTAACTACAAGGTACACTCCTAAGCAAAATGGAGTGGCAGAAAGGAGGAATAGGACAATTGTTGAAGCTGCAAGGTCTATGTTAAATGAAAAGCATTTACCTAATTACTTATGGGCTAAGGCTGTATCTACAGCCACTTACTTGATTAACAGGTTGCCTTCAAAATCCCTTGATGGGACGACTCCATATGAGGCTTGGAATGGAAGAAGACCAAGCTTAGATCATTGTAAAATTTTTGGATGTATTGCTTTTGCTCATGTTCCTTCACAGGTTAGAGGCAAGATGGATCCAAAGGCAGAAAGGTGTGTATTTATTGGATATGACAACAATCAAAAGGGCTACAGGTTATACAACCCTACCAACAAAGGATTCTTGGTAAGCAGAGATGTAGTTTTTGATGAGAACAATTCATGGTATGAAGATTCATGCAGGAAGATCAATTTACCATATGATCTTGAAGAAGATTTTCCAAAGCTTGGTAGAGAAAAATCAAAGATTGAAGAACAAAACACCTCAGAGGATGATGAAGAATCTCACATGGAAAAGATCAAAGCATGGAAGTCTAAAGGTAAAGCAAAATTGCAGGAACTTGGACATGAGGCAGAATCATCACATCATGGACTAAGAAGATCTATGAGGGAAAAGAAAAAACCAGAAAGGTATGGGTTCGACACCTCATTAGTAACTAAACATTCTATCTACATAGCACAGGACATAAACCAAGAGGAGCCATCATCATTTGAAGAGGCCAAAGCAAAAACAGAATGGAAGCATGCAATGAAGGAAGAGATTGAAGCACTTGAGGAAAACAACACTTGGGATTTGGTGCCCAAGACTTCATCCATGAAGGTAATAGGCTCAAGATGGTCTATAAACTCAAGAAGAATTCTGATGGTTCCATTAACAGGTATAAGGCAAGGCTTGTAGCAAAAGGCTTTGCACAAACTCAGGGAATTGATTATGAGGAGACCTTCTCTCCTGTGGCAAAGATGCCTACTATTAGGGTTTTGCTTAGTATTGCCTCTTCCAAGAATTGGAAGATACTTCAACTAGATGTAAAGAATGCATTTTTGAATGGTTGGATAACAGAAGAGGTATATATGGCACAACCACCTGGTTTTGAGAATCAAGTTTATCCTGATTATGTGTGTAAACTTAACAAAGCATTGTATGGTCTCAAGCAAGCTCCAACAGCTTGGAATTTCACTCTTTATTAAAAAGAGTAATTCTGAGGTCATCTACCTATGTGTATATGTAGATGATATTATATTGACAGGAAATGATGAAGATGGTATGAAGAAGATCAAAGATCAGATGAGAGAAGAGTTCAAGATAAGTGATTTGGGTTCACTTACCTACTTCCTAGGTTTGGAAGTTGTCTACAAAGATCATGGTTTGTTTCTCACTCAAAGAAAGTACATTAAGGACATGTTGGCAAAATTCAAGATGCAAGATTGTAAGATTGTAGGTACTCCAATGGAGGTCAATCACAAATTGAGCTCACATGAAGGTGAACTTATAGAGGACATCACATCATATCAAAGTCTAGTGGGTAGTCTCAACTATGCCACATTTACAAGAGTAGATATATGTTACAGTGTGAGTGTGCTAAGCCAATTTATGCACACACCAAGGAAACCACATATGGATGCTGCCAAAAGGATTCTCAAGTATCTCAAAGGAACCATAAATGAAGGACTTTATTATCCTTATGTATCTGATTTAGGTTTGAAGCTATTTTCTGATGCAGATTGGGCTGGCTCCAAGGAAGATAGAAGGAGCACTTCAGGTTATCTTACCTTTGCAGGTTCAAAGCTTATTTCATGGTCATCCAAGAAGCAACCCACAGTTGCTCTCTCTTCTACTGAAGCTGAATATAGAGGTCTTGCCATAGCTACACAAGAAGCTATGTGGATGAAGACATTATTCAAAGATCTTGGATTGGAGTTTGGAACTCCAACTATTTTTGGTGAGAATATGAGTTCTATTCACTTGGCTGCTAATCCTATTTTTCATGCAAGGACTAAACATATTGAAGTTCATTATCACTATGTACGAGAGAAGGTTCTAAGCAAAGAGATTCAAATATCATATGTGTCCACTCATCAACAATGTGCAGATATTCTAACCAAAGCATTGGATGGTACAAAGCTTTGTAAATTCAAGGCTATGATTGGTTTGCAGGTAATCTTGGAAGATTGAAGACCTCAAGCATACTTGGCTTGAGGGGGAGCTATTGGAGAAAGTCTATGACAAGCCTAAGTATTGGCTTGAGTCTCACAAAGTCTTAGAAGAAGCTTTAAAAAGAAGACTATGTAAAGTTCACTTGTGAACTACCTCTTGTAACTTTTGAAGAGTTTACTTAATGTAAAAGTAAGAGAATCTTAAGTGGTTGAGTCCACTTGATCAAGAATGGAAAGAGGAGCCACGAATTCGTGATTTGTGGTAGGTAGAGAATCAAATCAATCATTGATTGATTGGAGAGTGTGTTGCAGAGCAAAGAAGAGCACAAGGCGAAGAAAATGAAGGGCCCCAAAATTTTTCCGATTTGGATACACAACTTTTGTATCATAACCACTCTTGTATATATTTTTCGTTGTAAATGCACTAGAGGAGTCCTCTAGATGCATCCCCACAGAAGATTAGTGATTTACCCATGTACAATAGTAGGAAATTAGTCTTTTAGTGAATAAAGTGCCGGTCTCTTGTATGAAAGGACCAAACTTAGGGCACTAGTATATAAGTCAAAAGTGACTCTTTGTAAAGAACTTTTTGTCATTGTGAAGAAGGAGCATTTCTGAATTTTCGAGTTTGCCTCTTTCTTGCTGATTTTGATCTTCATTTTGCTCTTGTATGTGTGTGTGATGCTTGAAATGCATGTGTAGGACTGTTGTCTACCCCTTCCCCTTTGTTTTGAGCTGCTGTAGTGTGTGCGTAAGCTAGGAGAAGCTGTGGCGCGGGTATTTGTAATTCCCGTCATTCACTGTTTTTGCCATAACTTGAAGCAGAGTGGTCAGAATTGAGTGAAACCACCACCGTTGGATGCGTCTCGTCGAGAGCTTCGAAACGAGTACCCTATTGCCTATATTCGGAGTTCTGGGCCGGGAGAAAACCTTAAAATACCAAAACTGCTGAAAAGAGGCTTGCGGCAACACTTTTAGTATTTCAGTAGGTGTGAGAGGTAGTAGTCTTTTCTCATGCATGATTAGCTAAACCACTTCATTTTCCATCACGTGTGCACACGTCTTCATACACTTGGTAAGTCGTTCCTTAGGATTGACATTTAAATGTGTGTTAAAGATCCCACTATATGCACTTGTGTGGCAATTGAGGTATAGTCTCATTGGCACAAGTCCTTGAGTCATATTGGCTCAAGTACACACGTTTTTGGCGCCGTTGCTGGGGAGTCACTCAACCGAGGTGCCTTCGTGATGGTTATAGACCGAGTGTGATCGAATCGTACTTGTAGACGCAAATTCATCCTTTGGCAAGTAGTCCATCAGTTCAGCACTTGTCACTTCTCATCTTCGAGGTGTGTGTGATAAGTTTTAGGTTTAGGTTTAGGAGGAGGGAAGAGAAGAAGGAGTTAGGGTTAGGTTAGAAGGAGAGGAGAAGTGAGGAGAAGAGGAGTAGGAGTAGACCAAAATCCCCAAAAAATTCATCGAAATTTAGCAAAATTTCAAGTTCAGTCCAAAAACTATAAAAACCAAAAAATTTTTAGTTCAAACGACACTTCTCTGTGTTTCAGTATCGTGGCGAGCAGCGACTGGTATCGTCGGGTTGGTATCGGGCAAAATAGAGCCTCAAAGCTTGTGCAGAAGTTCAAGAAGCAAACTAGATAGACCCAAGGTGAGTCCCCATTAAGATTTAATAGCTAAAACTCATCGAACATGCACAAACAAATGATTAAAAGGTATGCGCAGTATCGCAAGGGGGAAAATTTTTGAATGTTTGCATTTTTTGTGAGAGACAGAGGCCTAGGAGTGAGGAGAAGGATGAGAGGTGCAAGGGGTTATAAAAATTTTCAAGTTTGGAGACCTTTTGGCTTGAGTATCGCGATCGGTTGAGTTTTGGTATCGCGATACCAAAATTCCCTTGTATCGCGACACTCGCCAGAGGTGTCGTATCGTTGGATACCAGCCTTGGTATCACGACACTATTTCGGTATCGCGACACTGAGTTGGTATCGCGATCGTATCCGGTCCCTGGTATCGTATCGTCTGGTACTAAAACTTAGTATCGCGACACCATTGTGGTGTCGTATCGCCTAAGTTTTTAGTATCGCGACCTCACTTTACCGGGTGGTATCGTATCGCTTGATACATTGGTATCGCGACACTCTTTGGTATCGCGATCGTACCCTCCCCAAGTATCGTATCGTTGGTTACTTATCTTGGTATCGCGACACCGTAGTGGTATCGTGTCGCCAAGGTTGGTATCGCGATCGCGCTTATCGCGGTGAGATCGTATCGCCTGTGGTCTCTGGTATCGTATCGTCAGTCTTTTTGAGATCGTATCGTGTCCCTTGTGAGATCGTATCGTGTCTTGAGAATTCTGATATCGCGACACCACTGTGGTATCGTATCGTCTGTTCATCAGGACAGTATCGCGACACTGTCATTAGTATCGTATCGCCGAGATTTTCAGGTATCGTATCGTGCATAGCTGAGGTGTCGTATCGTTTGTTTTCCGGGATAGTATCGCGACACCAGATTGATATCGTATCGTCTGGGTGTCTGGTATCGTATCGCATAGACCTCTGGTATCGTATCGCGGTCAGTGCAGTATCGCCGAGAGCAGTATCGTCAGGAAGTGGTATCGCCCAGATTAACCCCTTCTTTTGGCAGACAAATTGAGTCATTGGGAGAGCTACCCAAGGGGAATCTAAGAAGCATAAAGAGAGGCTTAGGAGAGTGAATGAACTTGAGGTCAGGAAGAGTTCTAAGTAGTCGAAGGAGTGTCATATCTTCAGTGGGAAGTGTAGCCCAAGCTAGCCATCACTCTACCTACGCTGAGACCTCTAGTGAGTCTGAGGAAGAAGTACCCATGGCTTCGGAAGACATGCAAGGTCCCACACCAACGAGAAGCTTCATGACTACTGTGGAGGGGGACTACCGTACTTCCTTGCAGTATGTGTCCACCAATGCCCAGGAGATTCCAATCTACCTGGATGGCTTAAATAGGTTTGTGGCCAGGATGGTAACTTCCCAGAATGCCACAATTGTACCCTGACCAGCTGTCAAATACGAAGGAGGTGCATATGTTGACAAAGTTGGCCAAATCTACATTGTAACCGAATTCCCGGAAAGGATCAATGAAAGAGGGGAACTCTTAGACCCTGAAAACCTAGGAAGGACACAACCAGAAGAGTTTGTGACCACCCCTAGAGGCAGATCCCGAGTGTCACGTGTCTTGAGAGGTGACTTGATACCTCAAGACGACTATTTGTTAGAAGTCTATATGATTCACGGATCAAACTTATTGTTGCAAACCGATTCACCTGTTCCAGGGAGAGAAGAAAACCCCATGACATTCTATGAGCTGAAAGACCCGGATGACGAGACTAGACTCACATACCTGGATAAAGATCAAAGGAGGTATTGGCCTGTGAGTGTCTTAGACAGGTCTCGATTAAGATATATGGGTACACCTGTGTTTCCTCAGAGAGAGCAGGCAACAACCTCACAAAATCCATTTGGAAATCAAGAAGAAACAGAAAATACTGCATCAGGACAGACCAGCCATAGGAGCGTACCTAATCATGCTCACGTACAATTTGCCACGCCAGGAATACAAGCACATTATCAGACCCAACCAGGGATAGGAAATCAGTACAGACCACCGGTAAGACCACGACCACACGTAGGGGGGCAGCCTGGAATGCCACCAATACGACCAGCTGTCCCTATTCTTCCTGTGATGCCCAGACCACCTGAACCGATTAGAAGGCTGAGGCCTATTCAAGTGGCAAAGTGTGTACGAAACCCTTATGATGGATCAGGAGAACCCTATGATCACATTGCAGAATTCAAACAAGTCCTAAGAGCGGAACAAGTGGACGACTTCTTTGTACAGTATGAGGCGTTTGGACTCACCCTCATAGGAACAGCTCTGACCTGGTTCCAACCCTTAGATCCCAATCAATTTGGAAACATGAAACAATTTTTTCAAGAAGTTATAGGAGAATTCACTAAGAGAGGAATCAAACACAATTCAGCTTCATTAATTCACAGCTTCAAACAAAATCCTAATGAAACGGTGAAGACTGCTGCCAGAAGGTTCAACCAGTACGTGGATAGATGCCCAGTGACAGAGAGACCGACTCAACAAAAAATGATTTCATTATTTTTGGATGGGCTCACTAACGGAACCTTAAGAACACTAGTGTACGTGAAAAGACTACAAACTTTGAGTGAGTGTCTTCAGGAGTGTATTGATTTGGAAGATAACTTGGCCGAGGACCTCAATAGCAGGTCCAGCCACACTAAATCGGACGATTCAAGGAGTACCATCTCTTCCAACTCCAGTCATGTGGAAGAATTAGCAGAGCTATTAGCCAAGAAATTAGGGGCTCAGGGGCAAAGAGCTTATCAACACCCAGCTCAAAGATTGCCTATGCTACGGAGATGTAGCTTATGTGGAGGAGATCACCTCACTCACCTGTGTGTTCGAGGAGGGGGCAGTGCACAACCAGCTTATCCATACAACAGGCAGCAACAACAAGGGACTTCTTGGTACAGTCACATAGAACAGAAATACACTAATCACACTACTGAGAACTGTCCATTTAATAGGCAAACACGCCCTTTCCAACCACCTCAGTATCGACCGTATGGATATCCACCTAGAAACCCGAACAGAGAGATCCCAAGATACAACCCTTATCCAACACAGACGGGAGTACCTAGACCAATTGAACAGATACCATACCCACCACCACAACCAGTGCTAGGACCCCAACCATCGCAACCTCAACAAGTAGTATCAGTAAAGTATGCGCAACCAGAAGAAAATCTAAAAAGAGCTATAGTACCAGCCACGACAATGACCCAGATAGAATCAACAAACCTTGGATACGAAACCCTACCAAGTGAGTACTATCCGTATGAAGCCTACATGATGGAATACGAACCGGCATATGAGACTACATACTATGGGTATGAAGGCTATGATTAGACTTATGGAGCAGAGACTTCCACTCTAATGTATACAAATCCTAAGGCACAACAACCCATGAGACCACCCAGTAGACCACCAGTACAGAGAGGACCATGCTATAGATGTGGAGGAGACCATTTCATTAGAGAGTGCCCTCGACCATACAACCCTCCACCACCTAGAATCTGGGAAGGATATTGCAGTGATTGCGGAAAGTAACATCTTTTTAGGGATTGCCCTAAGAACCCTGTAAAAAACCAAGATTCTGCACCAATCAATGTAATAGAGGTCATAGAAGGATCTGGAAGTGATAAGGAGTACACAGTGCCACTAAAAGCTATCACTAGAGCCCAAGCAAAACTACAAAAGGGAAAACCATCAGAAGAGGAAGAGAAGAACAATAAAATGCTAGACTCTGAGACTCAGGTAGTCGAGGATTCTGAGATCCCACGAGAAAACTCACAACATCTCAGAGTACAAAAATGGAAAGAAAGACGGGAAAAACTCAAAGAAAAATGGGCAAAAAATAAGAGTCAGGACAGAAGGAAGCAAACAAAGGAACGGGAGGAACACAAAGAACAAAGAAAACCTAAAGAGACCCCCGAATCACAACGAATCCATACTGAACGAGAAAAGCCAGGATCGATCTTAGCGGACCCAAAACCGGACGACTTGGATATGTGGTTAAAAGCATACCAAGCTAGAATCAAAATGGGACCGAACATAGAGCAACATGAAAAAATCTATCCTCAAGGGGAATTGGAAAAAGAAAGATTGACCATATGCAGAAAACTCATAGAAGTAGCACAAGCAACCCTAGAAAAGACTATCCCAACCCTACCTGAGACAAGGATTGCACAGGAACCTTATGAAGAATGCATCAAACCAAAGGATAAAGAACTTAGAAAAGAAGATTCCCAAGGTGAACAAGAGACAGCACAAGATGACCCTGTATCAGCCATACCAGACTTAGAAGCAGATTGGCCCAAGGACTTGTGGGATAGAATCAGAGAAGAGCAATGGAAGAAGAATGGTGTCGATCCACCACCATTTGATGAAATAGATGTGGAAGACTGTCAACCCCATCCTAACCTCGAGGAAGTCTACGAGGAGGTCTCAAGACTCGATAGAGGTAGAGAGGAGACCATAAGTATTTCAACATTGCCTAATTATATGGGAGAGTACGAAAGAGAGTCAGTAATAATACGAGCACCCACGGTGCATGGAAAAGGAAAAGGAAAGGGAAAAGAGAGTTCGCATAACCTAACAGAACTAAAGAAAACCAAAGTGCAATGCCAATTGACGGTGGAAGAATTGCTTCGACTTAAACCCCAGTTATGGAAGCAAATGGCAGACCAATTAAAAACACGACCAAAGAATGGAGGATCAAAAGAAAAGGAAATGGAAAATAAGTCCACAATACAAGTTCCAGTCGATAAAGTAGGAGAGTTCAGTGAAGGGGATGAAGGGAATACCTGTTTACCTTTCATCTACAATGGGTACATGACCAAAGCTATCTTAGACACAGGAGCAGGGGTAGGAATTGCAACAAAGGAGATTTGGGAAAAGTGGGGAAAACCAGCCTTACGACCCACTCGCATGAAACTCCAATTAGCAGACGGTCATGTGGAGAGACCCCTAGGAATATTGGAAGAAATTAAGTTAACAACATGTGGAGTGGAATTTGAACACACACTAGCCATATGTAAATTCGAGAAAGCAAACAACTACGAGATGATATTAGGACGACCCTTCATGAGACAAATGCGGGTAGTACAGGATTGGGGCAGAGATTCATTATATCTACAACATCAAGGAAACACCACCAAGATAAATTTGCACACATTCGCTTATCGGGATGTCCCTCCATTACAATGGAATCTAGTCCACAAAGAAGAAGATGACCTATCCATTCACAGTGCTGGATCAAGTGATCAATCTTGGATGCACGAGGATGCCCAGTTGTGGATGTGCAAAGAAGCAAAGAAGGAGGAGTGTAAAAAACAAATGTGGCCAATAGGACACCCTAACTATCGATCGATAGAAGACCCCGATTACATGCCTCAAATTTTTTCAGGTGAACTCTTCGAACCACATGGTTGGATGGAAATTCTAGCCACATTAGATGTGTGTGTGAATGAGGAAGTATTGACGATGAACGATTGTATAGACGAGGAAGGATATGACGTGAACCTCTACATGGTTGTCCTCCAAGAAGTAGAAGAAGGGGAAATTGTAGAGAAAGAGTGGAAAGAAGAGTACGAAAGCATAGAAATGGAACCAGAGTTTGATTCTGAGGAACAATATTTAAAAACTATGCAAAAAGAATCAAAAGAAAGACCAACAAAAGTCTTAGCAATCGAAACCATCCCAATAATACATGAGCATAGAGAGGACACGAGTAAAGTGGAACCGGAACCAGACCGTTTTGAAGTTCCAGAACATTTTAAAAGATACGAAGTGGAAGAAAGAAAAATAGCCACTCAAATGCCTAAACGAGAGGCCCGGGATGGAGAAGCCTATGACAACAAGGAACAAACCAAGAAAATTGTTGTAACGATAGAAGACGGAGAAGAGAGGTGCACATATATTGGGAAAGATGTATCGGAAGAGGAAGAAGAGGATCTCATACGACTCATCCGAGAATATCGAGACGTGTTTGCCTGGACGTACAAAGACCTCAAGGGTGTAGAACCCAGCATATGCGCTCATCGAATCCCTATGACAGCAGATGCAAAACCTTCTAAACAACGCCCTTATACGTATAATGAAGTTTACGCAGCAAAAATAAAGGAAGAAATTGACAAACTACTAGCGGCAGGATTCATTTATGAGATTGAACACACAGAATGGGTATCGCCACTAGTAGTAGTGCCTAAGAAAAACGGAAAACTAAGGATGTGTATCAACTTGAAAAAGGTAAATGCAGCAACTATACGTGATAGTTTCCCATTACCCATCACAGACCATCTTTTGGAAAGAGTTGCCGGCAAGGAGGTCTATAGCTTCTTGGATGGATTCTCTGGTTACAACCAAGTAGCTATTGCAACTGAGGACCAGCATAAAACCGCATTCGCGACTGAATGGGGAGTCTATGCATTTAGAGTAATGCCTTTTGGGCTCACTAATGCGCCAGCCACCTTCCAACGACTGATGTGTCATGTATTCAAAGAATTTCTGAGAAAAAGTATGGAAGTATACGTAGATGACCTTTGTACATACTCAAATCAACGACCAGACCATATACCGGAACTGAGAAAAATATTCAATAAATGTAGACAGTACAGAGTTTGCCTGAACCCTGAGAAATGTGTCTTCATGGTGCGACAAGGAAAAATCCTAGGACACATCGTTTCAAGGAATGGAATATCCACGGACGAAGAAAAGATTAAAGTTATCTTAGAGCTACCAAGACCCAAGAATGCAAAGGAAGTACAAGCCTTTATGGGACACTGTGGATATTACCGTAGGTTTATTCACATGTATGCCATAATAGCTAAGCCTTTATATGGTCTATTGACTCAGTTCACTTGGACAGACGAGTGTGAGAAGGCCTTCAACGAGCTTAAGAAGCGGCTGAGTACAGCCCCAATTCTGAAATCACCCAACTGGAGCAAGCCTTTTCATATTCATGTTGATGCTTCGAACTATGCCATTGGATGTATCCTAGCTCAACCGGCTGACGAAGGGAAGCTTGACCATCCAATCGCTTATGCGAGTAGACAATTAAACCAAGCAGAAAGAAATTATACGACTACTGAAAGAGAAGGCTTAGGAATGGTTTATGCAGTGAAGAAGTTTAGACACTACCTCTTAGCCAACAAATTCAAGTTCTTCATAGACCATCAGGCTTTGTTGTATTTAGTCAATAAGCCTTGCAACACGGGAAGGTTGGTACGATGGTTCTTACTATTAATGGAGTTCGACTTTGAGGTAATAGTCAAAAAAGGAAACACACATGTAAGAGCAGATCACCTTTCAAGGCTAACACATGGAGAACCACCTAGCGGAGTACCGGATGATTTACCAGATACGTATTTGTTTAATCTTGAAGTATGTCCAAAGTGGGCGGAACGACTAATTCCTATACTCACCCATGGCCCTCAACACTCAATAAATAAGGATAGCAAAAAAGAGATTCTTCAAACAAGAAATTTACACATTGTTGCTGGAAGCATGTATTATAAGGAACCCGACGGTGTCTTATTAAGATGTGTCGAGGAGGACGAACAGAAGCAACTAATTCAGCAAGCACACGTAAACAAGTGGAGAACCCATCAAGGGATGCATGGAACAATTCAAGAATTAAAAAGGTTAGGTGTATATTGGCCTGACATGCCAAAAGACGTTCACGATTATGTAATTAATTGTGCAGAATGCAAAGAGACTATCCCGGAGGATCACATGTCCTTACCTTTTTCGACCATAGCGCCTAATTGGAGTAAAACATTAGTACAATTCCTCAAAACGAAAGAGCACGAAATAGGAGCTAGTTTAGCAAGAAAGCGATCCCTAGAAGAAATGAGCAAGGATTATGTGATAATGGGAAAACAATTGTTTAGAAGAGGAAAAGACAATCAACTCAGATTGTGTGTGCATGAAGGAGAATATCTTCCCATATTAGAGATGGCACACGCAGGAGCTGCTGGAGGACATTTTTCAGCAGACAGAACTGTCAAGATGATTCTCTTTGCAGGCTTGTGGTGGCCAACTCTACATATGGATGCGGAGACATATGTGAGAAGCTGCGAAACATGCCAGAGAGCGAAATATCCCATTCGAAGAGACGACATGCCTTTAAGACCCATGGTTTGTGCAAGAGCATTTACCAAGTGGGGTATTGATTTCATAGGACCTATCAATCCACCGGCAAAAGGATCACATGCGGAGTACATCATAGTAGCCGCCGACTACTTAACCAAGTGGGTAGAAGCAAAAGCCACTAGAAAGAATGATGCTCAAACTATAGCAAAATTTCTCTTTGAGCATATTTTCACACGCTTTGGACTACCGATCGAGATTGTGAGTGATCGAGGAACGCATTTCCTAAACGAAGTCATTGAGTCGCTAATGAATGACTTTTTAGTGATTCATAAAAAATCAGCCCCATACCATCCTCAAGCTAATGGACAAGCTGAAAGTTCCAACAAGGTACTATGTACTGTATTGACAAAGATTGTCAATAATGGAAGGTCAGATTGGGACAAACAATTGCATCATGCAATTTGGGCATTCCGAGTTGCATATAAAACGGCCATTGGAACCACACCTTTCAATTTAGTGTATGGGCAAAATGCAATTTTGCCAATTGACTTCTTAGTACCTACATTGAAAGTGGCCCAGCAATATGAGTGGAATGGTCATGAATTATCCCAACAACTAGATCAAATTGAGAAGTTACATGAGACTAGATTGCAAGCTGTAGCAGGCATTTATGCTGCTAAACGGAGACAGAAGGCATATTATGATGCACATATAAAAGACAAGGGACTTAAAGAAGGCGACCTAGTCCTAGTATACACCCTAAAACAACATGCAAAGAAGCTACAAAAATGCGGATATGGACCCTTGATTATAAATCGAATCTCTACTAGTGGTGCAGTCAATCTCGCCACACTAGACGGAGACATTCTCCCCAACTACATCAGTGGATGCAGAGTAAGACGATTCATGGAGCCCTTGACTGATCAAATGCTAGCGCGACTGGTAGGTGCTCAAAATAGGAAAAAGGAAGAAGAGCGAATTAGAGAGGAAGCTCGATAGGAAGCACTAGAACGCATTAGGAAACGGAAAGAGTGGATCAGGCAAAGAGATGAACGTTATCTCCAAGGAGAAGAGCCCATCCCTATGGCAAACTATCAGGTCAAAAATCATGATACAACGGGTATGTGTAAAACGCAACCCTACCTAAACCTAGGGATTGGCAAGGCAGAGTACAAATTGATAGATGCATTGATAGACTCAGGAGCAGGCCTTAGCTGCATGCGAAAGAGAATAGCAGACGAGCTGCAATTAGAATTGAATCCCACAAAAGCCCAATTAATAGGAATTGGAGGTCACACCATCGAATGTATTGGAACCACGAATGTATCCCTCCACCTAGGAAATTCCTCCATGGAACAAAGAGTCCTAGTGTGTGAGGATGAAGATTTGATAGAAGACTTCATTCTAGGACACGACTGGATCATTGAGACAGAGGCGTGTATCCATCTAGCTCAAGGTTATATTTCGGCAATCATAGGACATAAGGAAGTTTTCAGTTTATTAGGGGAGAAGCCTTTGCTCATACCACACTTAGTTAAAAATTCGGATAACAGTCAACAGACTACGAGAGAGAGAAAGCCCAACATTCACAGCCCAGAAACCAAGCTAGAAGAGGAAAATCCTTCAAGTTCAACGATGCCAGTATCATCACCGTCAGTCGTGGAGAAGGCCGTCCTTCTAAATTTGGACTCTCAAGGACGTACTCAGCAAGCCAAAAGATTGCCATATTGGAAAACAACAAACCAGCATACATATCCGGGACAAACTAAATACAAATGGGTACGTAAAGATCGAATGAAGAATCAACAAATGACAGCAACCATTCTTACGAAGGAGACGGGAAGCACCAAGCCAGCTTCACAGAAGTACATACCACAAGGATCATTGCAAGTATGGATTCCCAAGCCCTTGCTTGAAGCTCAAAGATCGCGACATCAGATATGGATTCCCAAAAAGGTCATACAAGCAGCTAAACAGGCTGTAAGGACAAAGGAGGAAATACCACATCAGACAAGGCAAAAGTCAACAACACATAAGAGTCATCAGAGAAAATCGAAGAGCAATGCCAAATTCACTCGGGCAATGGATAAAGCAAATGGAACACGAGCAGCTGTACGAATCGAGAAAACCAAGCCACCTCTCTCAGTGTTCTCAAAATGGATCTGGAAACCAAAGCTACCACGAGGAGCGGATGATCGAGGAGATAAAGCATCCGATTGCACTCATGTAGTATCTGATGCACCTCAAGTAAGCATGATAGGGCCGCAATACAGGGCCAAGCATTCGGCACAGGATGTACATTATCAAACTAGTGGTGCACGATCTCCAAGTGAGACTAGATCTTAGCTTTAACCTGATAGGAATGGACATACTATGTACATAAACTGTGCTTCGGCTATACTAATGATTGTCTTCTTTCAGGAAAAAATATAAAAAGAGGCGGTAAGAGATCTCACTCATGCAATAATGGGGAACGGAGTGACGAGCGACCATAATCACAACAATACACTGCATGGTCTCATAAAGGCCTTTCGAGCTAATGCACTTTTCCTTGTAAGTGCAGATGGCTTCTGAAGACTCTGAAGCTACAATCCAAGAAGAGGTCCAGGAATTTCCTCCCCAATGTCTTACGAAAGCAAAAGGGCATTGGTTCAGAGATGAGCAGCCAGTTGAGGAATATCTCTTCTTGGCCAACATAAAGATCATGGACACAGAGCATCACTTTCCGATCATGTCCCAGGACTTCAAAGTTTTACATGAACTGCCATCCACAATCGACATCATGAAGAAAGCAGGAATTCATAAGTATTTTGAACTACCTATCTATAAACCGGATTTCCAACGCTGTACACAAGTCATGAACACCCTACAACCAGCACTACATGATCCATTGGCACTAGAAGCCAATGTGATGGATAAGAATGGAGAATGGGTGGTCATTCAATTTTCCCACGACTTAATCAAAGAAGCATTTGGATGGGAAAAGGATGGTGTCAACACGGTCAAGGAAGAGAGTCGTGGAGCAAAAACAAGAACTTTCGTTGACATCAATAGGGTGGACATCGAAGAAGAAGTCAGATTGATTCACCAACACTTCTGCTTCCCGAGCATGAATAGATACACGGCCCCTCAAAAAATCATTGTGCAATTATTGTCTCATGCCATAAAACAGATAGGCAATCAGGTTAACCTCACACCCTATGTGCAAGAAAGATTATTTGAGGCAAAGAAGAAATGGGATAATAAGAAGTTCCTCAACGGAACTACTACCCTAACAATTATGATTTACCACGCATTGGGCATGCGCGAGTACTTACAGGAGATGCCATCTTCAATGGAGTTGACTCAATTTGTCAAAGCAGCTACTGTACCGAAACAGAAGAAAGGAAGCAAACAAGTAGAAGAAGCAGAAACAAGCTCTCAACCCCGAATGAGAGGCACAATGAGAGGCACAAAATGACCTCGAGAAGTCCAACAAGTAGAAGAGGAAGTATCAAAAACAAAGAGAGTACATGTACTTCCTACAACCACCACTCAAGGGACTAAAAAGATCACGGAAGAAGAATTAACTCAAGCACTGGAGGAGACTCACAAATATACAGAAGGACAAATTAATCTGCCAGTGCAGGGTCATCACTATCAACAGTCACGACAAGCTACAGACCCGAGAAGCAAGCTCACAAAAGTCCACAGATATCGGGAAATCGGTTTGGATAATACTAGTTCATCCTCAGACGCCAAAGAAGAACCAGACACTTCGTTATTAAATATAGATATTCGTAGTGAATCGAAGGATGATGGCCAGTGGGCCGAATTAAATGAAGTAGACTATGGCGAAGACCAAGAAGGCCACAAGGAAAAAGCTCAATCACCACTGGTAGACCAAAATACAACCAACAAGAAGGCACGAGAAGAAAAACAGCACCCCATTCAACCAAAAGATGCCTCCACTACCCACACCAAGGAGGGCAAATCTGATGATGAGGAACATTTAATGATATGAGAGGATAAGCCTCAGGAAGAAGGACAAGAAGACGAAGAACCCTTCACTCCACTAAGGGTTGTGGCAGAACCATCCCCCATGGATGTAACTTTTCAGGGAAGTGCCACTAAAACTACCGTCTTAAATGAAAAAGCAGACGAACCACAAGTACAACTATAGGTCCGACAACCACATAATGAAACGATCCACGTCGAAAAGGGACAAGATGTACATACAGGAGAAACCCCAAATGTACCAAAGACATGGCTGAATGTTGATATAGCTCAGCTCAAGCCTGTGGTGCAGGATATGATTCGAACTGCACTAGACACTCAACAATTGATGCTTGATGCTGATGAAGATTACGACCAAGCCATGCTCGAAAAGCAGGAGCTTCAAAAAGAAGGTATGAATCTGGCTAAAAAATTATCAAAAGCAGAAGCTCAAGTTTTAAAGAAACACGAGGAAATAAAAACGACCAAAACACAATACAGAATATTAGAAACGGAAAATGCCCAACTAAAAGAGCAAGTTTTGGAGCTCACGAAGAAACTAGACATGACCGAAAAAGAGAAAACAAGGATCCATGCTCGTAGTAAGGTACTCGAATCACAGCTCAAGGTGAGTATGGAGGAAGCAGACCACTTAAGGGACAGGAACAAGGAGCTCATGACAGCTCTCCTCAGTGATCAACCACCGGCAGATACTGATAAATCAAACGAGGATATAAAAGAAATGGAAGAAAAGATAACCAAGATGGCAGATCAGCTCAAACAGGAGCAAGAAATCATTTCTGATTGGGAACAAAGGTATATGAATGACACTGCAGCTCTACGCAAGAAATGGAAAAAAGCAGAGAATGATTATTTCCAACAGTGCAAAGAAGACACAGATCACATGAACATAGTTGCACATGAATTAATCAAACATCAGGAAAAGATTACAAAGGCTGAAGACGAACTTAAGAATAAGGATGAAATCATCAAACGGCTTCAGGAGCAGATAGAGCTAAAAGGAAAGCAGGGGACACCAGTAGTTCCACATGCTGCGGAGGCTGCTGTGGAGACTGAGGTACGTCCTCTCTCTCCCCCCTCATACCATTCACCGATAAGGCAGGCTCAGGAGGTCCACATTGATTATAATAATCGGGACATTGCAGAATTAAGCCGACCAGAAAGGGCACTACTGGTGTCCCAGCTCACCGCTGATTTTGAAGATCAAATTATCCAGATAATGAAAGAAGCTCAGATAGAAAACAAACAATTAGATCAAATTTTGAAGCCATTCAATGTACCATACGGTCTACTTAAAGAACAGACGCGGATGTATATAAAGTCTGCAACGAACAAAGATCCGGACCACAACCTTCAATTCCAGCATGACACTTTCAATTATACTCAAGAGGAATTTGAGAAGGCGGATCCAATATGGAGGCGAAAAATTTTGGAGAAGAATCCGACATTGCGGGTACGGTGGGAAGCATCACCATATGCACTTCAAGTAAATCCATCTTTTTGTCCTGTACCCCGCAGACGCTCTTGGACGCAATTTTGGGAAGGACAGCGTCAAGGCAATATCAATAATCAGTGGCTTAACTATCCGTTACTACCTAGTCCGCCACATAATTACCTACCTACAGAAGAATATATGGTAAAAACAATGGAATTTTGGATTGCAAGATATGCTACAGTTCCGGACTTAGCCGTCAAGATGACCAACAAAATATTCAGCATGCTCATTACAGTGTTGAAGGTGTTCCAGCATGCTAAATATACATTCTTGAATTTCATCGGCATTACGCAAGGGTCTGAGGCTCTTATTTTTGATTTATCGACCATTCCGAGCCGCCTCACCCTCATGGCCTATTACTCTCGTCTCATGTTTTTGCCATCGACATATATGCAAACTTTCGAAGAAGCATTCTTTACAGGCTTCTTTGAGATTGATTCAGAAATTTTTGTTAAAATGACTTCCAACTTGAATGCAAGACTGGTGGCCTACGAAACAAGTTTCTTTGCTGATCATAGACAGGCGCCAGAAGACGGAGTAAAGTCAAAGCAATGGAAGGAATTCATGTTATGTCAAGCAAATCTGCTGAACCAACGAGAGCAAACCGCCATTCAAACATACACACGTCGCCACAGAAAGCCTGTCGAGGACGACAGAGTTCAGGAGGAGGGACGTGTAGTGGGACAATCAAGCAAAAAGAAAAGAAGAAGAAAATCAAAGCCCAGAACGACTCATTAAAGATAAAAAGAAAAAGAATATGTCTCTGCAGGAAGCCCCGCAGGGGCGCAACACCCATCTCTGGACAAAGCCCCGCAGGGGCACGCATCAGGCAACAACGCGAATCAGCCAGGTCCTACGCGGCGAAAGAAAGCAAACAGGCTTAAAGCAATACAACAGGGTCAGATGTGTGCAACCAGGACAAATCAGAGGACCAAAAGTTAGAAAGGGGAGAGGCTGGAAAGTTTAAGAGGGTGACTAAGAACATCACATTCTTAGTCACTGGTGGCGTGCGCGGCAACCCAAATCAACAGGCAAGACGAACGCAGCAGGCTCTAGTGTAGTAGAGCTTGAATCAAGAACAGGCCATCAAATCTGCATGTCTGTTTAAATACAGGCAATACTGACCAAGGGGTGCGCGTGGTGAAACGAAGCAAACAGCCGACGAAAAGCTGAAGCCTGTCAAGGGACGACAGAGACGAAGAGGGGGAGAGTGTTGCAGAGCAAAGAAGAGCACAAGGCGAAGAAAATGAAGGGCCCCAAAATTTTTCCGATTTGGACACACAACTTTTGTATCATAACCACTCTTGTATATATTTTCCGTTGTAAATGCACCAGAGGAGTCCTCTAGATGCATCCCCACAGAAGATTAGTGATTTACCCATGTACAATAGTAGGAAATTAGTCTTTTAGTGAATAAAGTGCCGGTCTCTTGTGTGAAAGGACCAAACTTAGGGCACTAGTATATAAGTCAAAAGTGACTCTTTGTAAAGAACTTTTTATCATTGTGAAGAAGGAGCACTTCTGAATTTTCGAGTTTGCCTCTTTCTTGCTGATTTTGATCTTCATTTTGCTCTTGTATGTGTGTGTGATGCTTGAAATGCATGTGTAGGACTGTTGTCTACCCCTTCCCCTTTGTTTTGAGCTGCTGTAGTGTGTGCGTAAGCTACGAGAAGCTGTGGCGCGGGTATTTGTAATTCCCGTCATTCACTGTTTTTGCCATAACTTGAAGCAGAGTGGTCAGAATTGAGTGAAACCACCACCGTTGGATGCGTCTCGTCGAGAGCTTCGAAACGAGTACCCTATTGCTTATATTCGGAGTTCTGGGCTGGGAGAAAACCTCAAAATACCAAAACTGCTGAAAAGAGGCTTGCGGCAACACTTTCAGTATTTCAGTAGGTGTGAGAGGTAGTAGTCTTTTCTCATGCATGATTAGCTAAACCACTTCATTTTCCATCACGTGTGCACAAGTCTTCATACACTTGGTAAGTCGTTCCTTAGGATTGACATTTAAATGTGTGTTAAAGATCCCACTATATGCACTTGTGTGGCAATTGAGGTATATTCTCATTGGCACAAGTCCTTGAGTCATATTGGCTCAAGTACACAGAGTGATTGAGGGAAGTTAGCCTCCCAAACTCAACTATAAATAGATGGCAGTTTTAGTCATGGTTAGAGAGACCTATGTGAAGACCTTCAAGAGCTGAGCTTTATGCCATATCAAGGTGTGATTACAAGGCACACATATGTATCAGTAAGTCATTGTATTGTACAAGCAATATACTTTCATTTTCATGATTATTTGAGTTCATCTTTCCATGTTCTTGTGAAGTGTACTACTCACTGCCATTACTCTCAGTTTTCTCAGTCAGCTTGCAGAGATGTTTTCTCTGAGCTTGTGCATCATTTTCAGTGATTTAACTTGGTAAAGTTAGCTCTACAAGTCTACTATATGCTCATAAATTTTCATGTCATTTGAATCTTGCAATCTTCAGTTATGTTCATTTGAAGTCAACAGGGTATGTTCATCTTCACTTCTCTGTCAGGTACCCGACTTTTTCACTCATCTTGTCAGAGCCATTTCTCAGTGGTTACTTATCCAAATTCAGTGATTTAAATCTTGTTGGATTCAGCTTACTGTCTAGTATAACCATACAAATGTTCATAATCATTGGATTTCTACATTTTGAGTTATGTTGCTTTTTCTGCTCACTGGTCTATTTCTATAGCAGCCCGTGAAAATCAAGATGATGTCATCACTTGTTAAAACTCATTCTCAGTGTGTGGTTCATTATTTTTGATGAGATTACTCTTGAAAGTTAGCCCTTTAAGTTACCTAGACTTCCCCAAGAGGAATTAAGCTAATTGCTGCTGTGCTCAGAGAATTATGTAAAACACTGGACAGGTGTATGAACCAAGAATAGCAAGTTTTCACCTCTGAGCTAACTCCAACTTATCTGTTTTGATCTATCTTTTTGAGAGTGATCTTCCAAGGTACATAGGGTGTCTAATACATCCATTGGCAAGCTAAAAGGGCCCACCATATACTTCTAGAGTTCATTTGGCTGGTGTAGATCAAGGATTTTGCAACACCTCTTCATCTTCAAGCACATACCTATCCATCTCTTCACAGTATTCAAGTGAAGCAGAGCGTTTTAAAGACCCGATGGAATCTGAGAAATCAAGGGCTCCTCTTCTGCCACGAGTTTTCTTTTTGATGCTTATTGACGATCATGAACACCGTTCAATGGATGTTTCATAATTGAGAATGCGAATTGTTGATAATCATTTTTGCTCAAAACTTGCTCATTCTTATTCGTATGGGAATTGTACAATATAAATTTCACATGGAAGGTTATGGTGGTAGCTTCTTTATTGTTATGTTTAAGCCTCCATTAGTTCTTTTCCCTTCAATTTTTGTAAGCATGATTAGAATGCATGAGTATAAATGGTATGATGAGAGCATGCATATAAAGTGCATTATCATGGATATACTTAAAAAAAAGGATGTTTTTTCATTGGCATAATGCATGTAATGTTTAAGAGTAATAAAGTAAATGCATAAATAAATGTGTGCATGTGCATGAACATGAATGCATGTATGTTAGCATATATAGAATGAATGTGTAAGGATGTATATTTAATATATGCATATGAAGTTTGATGTATGCATGAGCATATAAGTGCGTATATATATGTGATAGAAAGAGTATGTTAGCATGAATGTGTGTTAATATGTGTAAATACTAGCATAAATGAGCATGATTGAAAGTATGTATGTAAAGTGCATATAGGAATAAATGAACATGTGTATTAAAGTTTGTATGAGATTAATGATTTTATATTAAGATATACTAATATCGCTAATGTTTCTTTTCAGTAATTGAAAGCAAAAGTATCAAAGAGCATCGTGACAAAAGAGGAGATTTCAACAAATCAAATATCCGACAATCTGATATAAATCCATAGAAATTATCCTTGATTAAGCTTTTGTATAGGATTCACTAGTTGTTAGCAATCTTATAGAGAAATTATATCATTGCTTTATAGCATTGTAATCATCTATTATTGTCTTTAGCATTAATTCAATTTCAATTTGCATTATCTTTCTTGTCCATGTCATCTCAAAATCTAATTGAATCTGAAAAGAACGCACCTTTAGAAGTAGAAGTCGAAGTAGAAGTAGTTAAGGATATTATCACACACGAATCGTTAATATCAGTATGTCACAATTATTGTCTTAATAGATTTATAGCATTATTTTCAATTGCATCCAATGAACCCCAAGATAACATAGATTCATTTCCACCACCATTATTTAGACGTTCGCAACCTAATCATTTAGAAATCCAAGAAGACAAAATTATTAAAGATAAAATCATTGAAGAAAGTCTGATATTACCTACACCTCAAGAAGCTGTTGATAGATATAGAGCAGCCCAGCCTTACGGTTCTTAGAAATTTAAAGTATTACAATTACCTAATCCATATTTCCTAGATTTAAGAGTAATTTAGAATTTCTTTTACCTTAGACTAAAGAAAAATATACCTAAAACACCTACGATTGTCTCATACACCCTGCGTGTGCCGAGGGATTTAGTGGCTGACTGATCCACCAGCCTTATGTCCGCAACTTCCCGACAATTTGGTGAACCCGACGTGAAGGTTCGGCATGACACCGTAGGTATAAAGGTATATTTACTTTCTGTTTTGCATATGCATATATAGGCAATTTGGCGATTGAAGGAGAAGCGTCGACATCCTTTGTAGCTGCAGCTGACTGTTCCTCGTCACATCACCTTTATCCATCAACTTTTGTGAAAGACGATTGCACATGCATATAAAAATTTTGCACAGATCACATTCATAAAGAGCCTCTTCATCAAAGGTTGATCAGGCATATTTTCTTTATTTCTGTTTGCCAAAAAGTAGGAATAGTTTTTATACTTTTATTGCAAAATAGTAGGAAAGCTTGTTTTATTTCTATTTACAAAGTAATAGGGAAAGTTTCTTTATTGCAAAATTGTAGGAAAAATTTCATTTTGTTTGCAAAAGCAATAGGAAATTCTTCTTTATTTTTTCTATTGCAAAATAGTAGGAAAGGTTTTCTTTATTTTTATTTCTAAAGTAGTAGGAAAGGATTCTTTATTTCTATTTACAAAATTGTAGAAAAAGTTTCTTTATTGCCAAATCATAGGGAAATTTTCTTTTTGTTTGCAAAATAGTAGGAAAATTTTCTTTTGCAAAGCAGTAGGAAAATTTTCTTTATTTTTGTTGGCAAAGGAGTAGGAATATTTTCTATATTTCTGTTTCTTTTACCACGGAGTCGTATCAGGATCAAGAAATAGACGTACTATTACGAGAGTTATATACTTATATTTCATATTTATCTGTAAAGTTAGACTTATCTACTATGGTTGACCACTTTGAAGAGCAGTGCATTTGGAAGATCATAAATGCAATTAAAACGGATAGGGGGGAATTTACTGGAATAAATGTAACAGCTTATCTTAAATATTATGAACAATTGACAGAACAATATGGGTTACCTGAAGACAATAAAAAAGATACATTTATACGAATTGCTCATGGTTTCACTAGAGAGAGAATCCAATTGAGAGTAGTTCAACCAAACATGACTTGGGCGGATTTCAAGACTCGGCTTCTTACTGAATTTTCGCATGAAGATTACAATAAGAATAATAGAGCCACATTCATGCGATGGGTAGGAACAACGAAATTAGACCAACATATTACTCAGGGGTTAACTGAGTTTGATATCAAATTTAACCAAATGCCTCAAGTAGACCGAACAGCTCTAGAACCAGATAAATTAAGAAATTTTCTAAACATGCTAGATCCATCTCTTAGACGAGAGCTAGAACCAATGCTTGAGGATGGAGCGACTGCGAGTGGGCTTACTGGAAATTGGGATAATGTTCGAGCAGCTGTCCATAGGTTAGCCCAAAGACAGGAGCGAAATCAGATGCAAACTCCAAGAATATATGAAAGAGATGCACCAGGAAAGATAGATTATGACCCCACTTCTCATAACCCTAGAAAGGATGACTTAGAAATTACAATGTTAAAAACATCAGTAGAATCACTTGTCAAACATGTGGAGACTTTGGTGACTGAAATAGCTACTATAAAGAGTATGCAAGAGCTTAAATTGAGAGATTAGGAGAAACCAAAAGAATTAGAACAAAATCCTAGGAATCAGATGCCAGCTAGAAGACCATTTAACCAAGCACGTAGATGTCTCTGGTGTGATGATTTGGAGCATCCACACTGGACATGCAACTTTTTCAAAGAGGCCAAGGATAAGAATTGGGTCACAGAAGTAGATCGAAAGATCTGTGACTATGTAACAAAAAGGCCTTTGGCATCAAACTATGGAAAAGGGGGTATGAAAACCTTCTTTGAAGCCTCCACAAGACAAAATACTTATGCTTGTAGACTTGATAGTGATGATTCTAATTGTGAGTTCTGGAATCAGGTTTATGATACTGCTAGTAGAGGAAAGTTATCAGTTGAGAACTTATATGCTACGAGCTCAGATATTAGATCAAAGACATGTTGGAATGAGCCAGTAGATATGTTCTCAGTATATGCTCATGAAATTAATGTAGACGAGAAAAGAAAACGGGATGAAGAGGGACAGTCTAAACGAACAACTAGGGCTAGAAAAGAGGGTGAAACTACTGATACAATTAAAGAACCGCCTATGATGGAGCCTAGTCAGGAACCAAAACAACAGGAACAAGAAAAGAAACCTCAAAATAAGGGTAAAGGAAAGAAAGTAGGAGAAAATTTAGAAAAGAAAACTAGAAGTGAAGATAGAAGTCAGGATAAACCAAATGAAACGCAACCCATACGTGAAGAAGGTACTAAGGAAGAAAAACCAAAAAAGAAACCTCCGACTTTTCGATTGATCTCGCAAATCAAAAAACAAATAGACATTCGGAAGGTTATGGATGACAAAATTATGAAAGCTGAGGTAACCATGACATTGGAGGAATGGTTAGCGTTTTCAAGAACTGATGTGAAGGAAAATTTCATGAGTATCATTAAAAGAAGAAGAGAACCTATAGAGTATAGAACGGAAGATATTGAAATGGAGGAAAGGAAAGATCAGGATGAACGGAAAGTGAGTGTTGTACGAATTAATGAATCTGAGTATCTAGAATCTTCTGATCATAGAAATTATTTGGGACCCGTAGTTGGACATTTGGAAAAAGGAAATGATGACCCAAATAGCCATTATACTCAGAAACATTGGGCTAGGGGTACCACTGAAACCATGGTTAAGATAGGTAATAATAATAAACCGCAAGTAGCATTAATTGATTCAGGATCAGAAATCAATGTAGTCTCAAGGGAGATTTATTATGAGGGAAAGTGGCCCATAGATAGGGACCATGGATGGAAAATGAAGGAAGCCAACAATGCTTCTGGCTATTTACTAGGAGCTTGTGCAAATGTTCCTATTACTATTGGAGATGTTAAAGAGGAACATAATTTCTTTTTTCATGATGACTGCTCGTACCCAATTATTTTGGGGCAGCCATTCATTTGTGAACAAAGAATGGAGACAAAAGTGTTGGATGATGGAAGTGCTTTTGCAAGAATTCGTTCTCGTGATGGCCTTAAATATGTCCAATTTATGACGCTTTGTATAAACCATCCTTGTAATCGTAGGTCTCTAAGAAAAACTCCTTTAAGACACTTAGATCAGGATTTCGAATAAATGCCACTGTTGAGCGAGATGACAGTGGACTTTGGTTCGAAATCTCGCAAAATCTTGTACAGAACTTAGATAAAATGATTGTTTATTTTCCATCTGCTACTTTAAATATTTCTCATTTTAAACAAATTCCAAGAAAACTTATAAAAAAATATGAAAAATATTTGAAAAACAAAGGAGATTTGTTAATGAATGAAAGTATTGATTATATTATTGAAACTACACATTGCTTCTCAACATTAGAAGAATTAGAAATTTGTTATCAAGATAAGTCTAATTCCCATATTCTTATCTCTTCACTTGATGTGTATGCATTAATTCAGGAATATGCCTCTAGTATTAATCATGAGTATGATGCCTTAGTGGAGACCAAATACAAAACTGTTAGTAAGAAGGTTAAACCCGTAGCACAACCACTACCAAAATTTAGTAATGATATTATAAAGAATGTAAGTCATGAGCCAATCCTCAAAAATCCAACAAATATTGGCCATTTTATTTACTAAAGAATCCTTAAAACAAATTAAATTAGATGCTAGCGGTTTCCTTCTTCCAGCAGAAAAAGAGTATTTTCTGAAGATTATTAAGCAGCATGGAAGAGCATTTTCCCTTGAGCCTTCAGAGATAGGATGTGCAGATCTTCAGATAGTTTCACCGATGATAATTTTCACTATTCCCCATATTCCTTGGAATTTGCGCCCTATTCCTGTACCTAAAGCTCATCTTCAGCTCCCTATTCAAACCGTTGGTTTACTGTGCCCAAGAAGAGTGGAAAACTTCGGTTTATCCAAGATCTTCAACCAGTTAACAAAGTGACCATTAGAAATGTGGGTACAGGTCTAATTGTGGATGAATTTGCGGAAGCGTTTTCAGGCAATTCGATTTATTCAATGGGTGATCTCTACTCTGGGTATGATCAATTTCAATTGGCATTAGAGAGTAGAGACATTACTACCATGAAACACCTTTGGGATTAGTTAGGATGTGTATGTTACCTCAAGGTGCGACCAATTCAGTAGCACACATGATGAGTGCAATGAATTTGGTTTTGCACGATTTTATTCCTCACATTACTATGCCCTTTATAGATGACATTCCCATTAAGGGTTGCTTGGAAGAAGAGAAAGATAGCACTCTGGATGAAGATGGTTGTGGAAGATTTGTAAAGGCTCATATCCTTGATTGCAAAAAAATCTTTGAGCGATTTATTCAAGTTGGCTTAACATTATCTATAGAAAAATCTACTTTTGGTGTTAATGAGGTCCTCATTGTAGGTCATCTTTGTGGCCATTATGGACAAAAGCCATACCGTCAGAAAATTGATGCCATTAGTAAGATTTCTGAGATATGTCAAAATGTGAGTGAAGTTCGTCGATTCTTAGGAGCTTGTATCTTCTACGTCATATGGATACCACATTTTGCACATATAGCTGACTGTCTTTATGATTTATTAAGGAAGAAAAGAATATTTTTATGGGCAGAAAAACATACTCAAGCAATGCGTAGATTAAAGAAGTTATTACAAGAAGCTCCAATCCTTAAACGAGCAGATTATACGAATAATAAGCCTATTATTTTGACTGTTGACACTAGCCCTATTGGGATAGGCTGGGTCATAAGTCAGGACGATGAAGAGGGTAGAAGATACGCTGTGAGATTTGGAGCTAAAATTTTGCATAACACTCAAAGACATTACCCGCAAATTAAAAGAGAACTTTGGGGTTTAGTCACAGCTCTAAAGTCTGATAAAGAATATTTCATAGGAGCAAATGTGATTTTGGAGACAGATTGTTTACCGCTAATTGGAATGATCACAAACTATTCTTCACCAGATATTGCAATGCTTCGCTGGATTTCTTATATTAAATTTATAAATCCAGTTTTAATCCATATTTCAGGAAAATCTAACTCTGTTGCTGATATGCTCTCAAGAGCTAGGTATGATGAGAATGATGAAGCCAAAGTAGATACTAATACGATAAATTATGATTCCCAAGTTTATGTATATGAAAAATTTAATTCAGATGAATACAAAGGAGAGTGGCTAGAGATTGGAAAGTATCTTAGTACTTTAGTTAGATCACCTTCATGGTCTTCAAATAGATTTAGAAATATTAGAAAAAGAGCATTTAACTTTTTCTTAAAAGATGGGTTAATTTGGAGACATGCAAGGGGGAAGATCAAAATGCCACAAAGAGTACTAGGTACTAAGAATCTTCAGATGCAAGTCATGAAGAGCATGCATGATACTTTATGGGCCGGGCATAAAGGATTTGTTGCCACTTATGAAAAAATTAGAGAGTGTTACTAGTGGCCAGGTATTTATGTTAATGTAAAGAAATATGTGGATTCTTGTGACGTATGTCAAGTTTATTCATCGGTTAAGCATAGGGATCCACTGCATCCTACGTATCCACCATGCATACATTATAAGTGGGTAGTAGACTTAGTAACCATGCCCAAAGGTATCGATAGAATGAGATACATAGTTCTTGCTCGAGAAGATCTTACTAATCATGTTGAAGGCCGAGCTCTAAGATCAAAAACTACTTTCAATGTATGTAAATTTCTTCTTGAAGATGTGATTTCAGGATTTGGGTATATTGAGAAGATAGTAGCCGATAGGGGCGAATTAGATGCGCAAGAGGCTAGGGAATTCTTTGCTAGGCATGGAATTCGATTAGCTCTTATGACTGCATATAACCCTGAGGCTAACGAAAAGATTGAAAGAGGACATTCTCCTATCATAAAGGCGATTTCTAAAGCTTGCAAAGGAGAACTTAAGAATTGGCCAAAATTTTTGCCATTTGCTTTGTGGGCTGACAAAATGACCTGTACTAGAACGACAGGGTTTATGCCGGCAGAACTCATGTACTGCCAAAAACCAATTTTGCTAGTGAATACTCAAATTCTTACTTGGACTACGCTTCCTTGGGAAGATAATCTATCTACTGAAGACTTATTAGCTCTAAGAATTCAGCAACTAGAGCAAGGGAACGAAAGATTAGAAGATGCTGTAGCTAAATTGAAAGAATCTCGTCTTAAAAATAAAAAATATTTTGATAAATCACATAGGTTAAGGCCAAAGCCAATAGAAATTAATGATTGGGTATTGATATATGATAGCACATTCGATACACAGTATGATGCTCGTAAAAAATTAAAAAAGTGTTGGTTTGGACCTTATGTGGTGGTCAAAATTTATGAAAATGGAACGTATGCCTTACGAGAGTTAGACGGAACTCCACTTAAAAATTTAATTGCAGGTAAAAGAGTTAAAATATTTAAACAAAAAAATGAAGAATTTTATGATGTATTATCTGATGAAGAAAATGATAAATGAAGTTTTAATAAAAATAATGTTTAAATTTTCTTTTATATATGTTTTTTTTTCTTTTACATGTATGAAAATAAAAAATTATCTATGAAAACTAATTTTCTTGTGAGTTTACATGTTGTTGCTTGATAGCACGAGTTGAAGATGCTTTTTGAACCAATTAATTAAAGACTGATTTATGATAAAGATGAAGCGCAGGAGATTGAAGATAGTACATGCAGTTTAAAATTTAAGCAATCAAAGCGATATTTGGATGAAAGGCGATGTTGCAGAAGAATTCTATGTCAATCAGGTGAAACAGTTCTAAACCTGATTTATGTTTTAATTTATTATAAAGTTCATGCATTATCATTATTTGATATGTACATTCTTCAAATAGGTTAAGAAACTTCTTAAAATTATGAAAAGTAGAATTTACACTAAAGTAGGGATGTGCTTGAAGAGAAGATAGGGATTAGAGACCTATCGCTGTCATATGAATAGTTGAAGGAACCCTTAACTTGCAACTCCTAGTAGAAGTAGGCTTGTTTTATATAGGTAAGCTTCCTTAAATCTGACCCATTTAGCTAAAGAGATCCTAGTTCCTGCTTTAGCTTACCTCTAGATCCTTTGCTCTTATTAGGGGTTAAGCCTTTCCCCTTCATCAAAAAAGTTGCGAAGAAAAATTGAAAGCAGTACATTAATGGTTGCTGCATATAAAAAAAAAAAGAGACAAAAAGAAAAATTATGATGAAAGAAAAATCAAATGATTTCAATAAATCGGTTGTGGTCTTGAAATCACTTCTGAATTAAAAAGCGGGCTATATAAGGCGGATGTATGTTGGAGGGGGATTATCTTTTTGTATCTTAAAGGCAAGTGGCTAGGAGATGAGGATAGAAGGCTTATATAACATATGCTTTACTTATGAACAGAGTTAATAGAAGAGTTAGTACGAACACTATTTGAATGACTTCTATAGTTTCTTTCTAAAACCTGTTTTCCAACTCATGCATTGAACGAAAAGGTTGAAATTCAAGCTTACATAAATTTATAATTTTTCTTTGCTATCAGAAGATGTACTAGTAACTGAAGCATTTTTTATAGACTATTTGCATTTGAGTCATGAATAGTTTTCAAAAGAATTTGATGTTGCCTTCTATGAGCTGCAGGTTTGGCCCATCGAGGACGATGTGCAGGTTTGGTCGGGGCGAATGTCGCAAAGTTTCCAACCTTTCCGTTGACGACCAGGAAAATTAAAATGTGATTATTGGTTAAATCTAATTCCATTATTACAATATTTTGCTTGGAAATAATCTTTTGTAAAGTATTTGCAGGATCAAATGAATGAAGAAAACAAAAGTTCATACTATGGTTTACCCTAAACTGCTTAAATAATGTGTGTTTAGGCCATAGAAGTATTGAATCATGGGTTTAAAACCCTAGATTTACATTTATTCATATGTATTTAAATTAAGAGAATTAATTAATGGTTAATGTTAGGATAAAAGCTAGATTTTTAATGGGTTAATAGGGGTTTTCAAAGGGTTTTAAGTAGGTTTTTCAAGGGATTCTATTGAATTTTAAGGGTTAATATAGCAGGTATTTAATTAAATTAATGTTTAAAATGAATATTTATGTATTAAAAATTAAAATATGATTTAATTAATTAATTTACTTATGTGTGTGAATTTAAATACTAAGGTTATCATTAATTAAAACCTTAAACTAAGCCTAATTTAAATGAATTATTTAATTAGGGGAAATAGGATAATTAAATTAAAAATGATAAATGAAATGGATAAATATCTAGTGGTGTGTATGAGTGCTAGAAAAAAGAATGGTATGTAAGTAATATGTAACTAAAGTAATTTAAGGAGTGGTTTGAGTAAAAGATGCAATTAAAGGAGGTTAACGAGAAACTTTAAATGAATGGAATATATGAAAAAGGTTAAAAGAATGGAGCAAGTGTGTTGTGGAATTAAACTCAATTTAAAGTGTGGTGAAAGTAAGGAGATTAAAGTGTGGATGTAAATAAAAGTCAAAACCAAAAGAGTGGATTAGAAATGACTTGTGTATGTATTTAAATGTGTGTTGAGCTCAAGTTTTTCCTAATGTTTCTTTTCAGGTAATTTTCCCTCTTATCTTCTCATCTTCTTTTAATCCTTTTGTATGTAGACTGAAGAGAGAGTGGAGAACTGCTGAGATAACTACGTGTAGATCTAAGAGAGAGCTTCTGGCATTCATATGCAAGAAGTAGTAGAGAGAGAATTGTTTAATTCATTTCTGTTGCAGGCATTGATTGGTTCTATGCAAGAGAGAGAGAGCGAGTAGGCTTTGTCGGCTTCTCATAGGTGTTAGTTAAAGAGAGAGGAAACGGAGGTGGCTGGCAGCTCTGTTGGCAGTAGATGGCAGTGCTTTAGTGATAGAAAGAAATGATTGCGATCTGACGTGTGTGATATTATATGAGAGAGAGATTATTCATCTATTTTTTTCCCTTGGCTTGAGACTAGGCGGCTCATAACTAACGGTCGCAACTGTACTTATATGCGCACTTAGCAGCTAGAAAGAGAATACGATTTGGCTAGCGCAGTCCACGCAGATTGCATAGAGATAGAAAGAGATATAGAAATTCTCTGGTAGAGTTGCTACAGGTACGTACCGTGACAGAGTATTGAGAAAACGATGGATCTACTATAACTCTGACGTGGAACGGAGCAATGATCTGAGGAGGACAACGCATCAAAAAGACTCTAATCTGGTGGCTGGCAATACAACCGATCAGCTGGGGGCGAAGAAGCATCAAAGAGGCGGGAGTGCTCTGCTGTGTGGAACGTAGATGAGATTGGGGAAGATATTGCGTTTTGAGATGCTGGTGGAGAACGCCCCTAGCATCCACGAAGTCTTGAATTACAGAGGCGGCATTTTTTTCCCAATTCCATGGTGTTCTGAGTCAATTTCATCTTCAATGTTCTGTTGCGTTCTTCTCCGTGACAAATATCAAGCTATTTCACAATGATGCCGATTATAAGTTATATGTTCTATGTTTTGCCCGACAATGTCCAATAATTATGTTAATGCTCCAGCAACAACAACCTGAACTCTCTGATGAATTCTGTAATATCAATAATCCATGACACTTCAATTGTTCTTAACGCAGATGCGCCGAAACATGTTTATGAGAAACACCTCGACAATTTGATTTTAAATTAAAGCTTTTGCGCATCTTTAGATACTGGCGCTGAGTGTCAGAGAGACTTGCTTTTCTTTTTTTTTTGTTGTTGTTTTGTTACCTTCATCCCTCCCTCCTCGACGCTGCGCGCGTGGTAGCGATGCAGAGAGAGAGACAGAATCGGAGAGAGAGAACGGTAGAAAGAGAGGGAGTTAGAGAGAGAGGGTCACAGAGGCATCACTGTTTTTGTGGCGTATCATCAGGATTTGAGAGATTTGTGCAGGCTGTTGTGGTGCAGAGATGGAAATAGATTAGATTCGCATAGATAGAGTTTCATAGAGAAAGAGAGAGAGTCAGCATAGAGAGATGAAGTGGCCTTAATCGTGCTGTTGTATAGATTGTCCGTTATACATGACCGTTTGCGTTGTGATGCTGGATATGCCTTAGAATTCATTAGTCGGATTATATTGTATTCAAGTGAAGCAGAGCGTTTTAAAGACCCGATGGAATCTGAGAAATCAAGGGCTCCTCTTCTGCTGCGAGTTTTCTTTTTGATGCTTATTGACGATCATGAACACAGTTCAATGGATGTTTCATAATTGAGAATGCGAATTGTTGATAATCATTTTTGCTCAAAACTTGCTCATTCTTATTAGTATGGGAATTGTACAATATAAATTTCACATGGAAGGTTATGGTGGTAGCTTCTTTATTGTTATGTTTAAGCCTCCAGCAGTTCTTTTCCCTTCAATTTTTGTTAGCATGATTAGAATGCATGAGTATAAATGGTATGATGAGAGCATGCATATAAAGTGCATTATCATGGATATACTTAAGAAAAAGGATGTTTGTTCATTGGCATAATGCATGTAATGTTTAAGAGTAATAAAGTAAATGCATAAATAAATGTGTGCATGTGCATGAACATGAATGCATGTATGTTAGCATATATAGAATGAATGTGTAAGGATGTATAGTTAATATATGCATATGAAGTTTGATGTATGCATGAGCATATAAGTGAGTATATATATGTGATAAGAGTATGTTAGCATGAATGTGTGTTAATATGTGTAAATACTAGCATAAATGAGCATGATTGAAAGTATGTATGTAAAGTGCATATAGGAATAAATGAACATGTGTATTAAAGTCTGTATGAGATTAATGATTTTATATTAACATATACTAATATCGCTAATGTTTCTTTTCAGTCATTGAAAGCAAAAGTATCAAAGAGCATCGTGACAAAAGAGGAGATTTCAACAAATCGAATATCCGACAATCTGATATAAATCCATAGAAATTATCCTTGATTAAGCTTTTGTATAGGATTCACTAGTTGTTAGCAATCTTATAGAGAAATTATATTATTGCTTTATAGCATTGTAATCATCTATTATTGTCTTTAGCATTAATTCAATTTCAATTTGCATTATCTTTCTTGTCCATGTCATCTCAAAATCTAATTGAATCTGAAAAGAACGCACCTTTAGAAGTAGAAGTCGAAGTAGAAGTAGTTAAGGATATTATCACACACGAACCGTTAATATCAGTATCTCATGATTATTGTCTTAATAGGTTTATAGCATTATTTTCAATTGCATCCAATGATCCCCAAGATAACATAGATTCATTTCCACCACCATTATTTAGACGTTCGCAACCTAATCATTTAGAAATCCAAGAAGATGAAATTATTAGAGATAAAATCATTGAAGAAAGTCTGATATTACCTACACCTCAAGAAGTTGTTGATAGATATAGAGCAGCCCAGCCTTACGGTTCTTAGAAATTTAAAGTATTACAATTACCTAATCCATATTTCCTAGATTTAAGAGTAATTTAGAATTTCTTTTACCTTAGACTACAGAAAAATATACCTAAAACACCTACGATTGTCTCATACACCCTGCGTGTGCCGAGGGATTTAGTGGCTGACTGATCCACCAGCCTTATGTGTGCAACTTCCCGACACCGTGATGTTGTTTTTGTGGAAGATGCTATTCAACCCTTACTTTCATGTACGAAGGAGACATCTATTAGCTCCAAAAACATGTATGATACTTTGTTGCCTGTTTTTATAGGTGGATAATCTAGTGCAGGTCCTAATGAGGCAACTTCTCAGCCTTTATAGGTTTCATCATTCCATTTCTGATGCAGATTTACATGATGCACTTGTTGATGAGAGAGCTAATATTGAGCACGCAAAAACTATGCCAAAATGGCTGGTGCAGACTTTACGTGATAGTAAATTAGATGCACCTTTGTCATATCGTACTTATTCAAGCTCTCATAGTGCCTCTTTTGCATCACATTGCTATGCTATGGTTGCATCTAGTCTTTGTGATGGGACCTAGCGTGTTTTGTTTGATGAGGCACAAAATTTTGAGCATTGGATGGCTGCAATGCAATCTAAATATGATGCTATCATGAAGAATTGTATCTGGTCTTTATGTGACTTGCCTCCTAGCAAGAAGGCCATTGGCACTAAGTGGGTATACAAGCTAAAGCATAAACCCGATGGAACAATTGATAGGTATAAGGCTAGGATTGTTGCAAAGGGTTATGTGCAGGAAAGAGGCATTGATTTTGATGATACCTTTGCACCTACATGACGAATGACTACTGTTTGTAGCATCTATGCACTTGCAGCTCATCATGGTTGGAATGTACATCAATTGGACATTAAAATAGCATTTCTGAATGGTGACTTGCATGAAGAAGTGTATGTTTTCCAGCCCCATGGCTTTGTGCAGAAAGGACATGAAAACAAGGTGTGTAGGTTAAAGAAGGCATTATATGGTATAAAGCAAGCACCACGTGCTTAGTATGAAAAGATACATGTCTTTCTCATTGCACATGGTTTTGAGAATAGTCCAACTGAAAGCACCTTATATGTTAAGCATGCTAATGATTAACATATAAGGTGCCTTTCTCATTGCACATGGTTTTGAGAACAGTCCAACTGAAAGCACCTTATATGTTAAGTATGTTGATGACATGCTAGTTACTAGTACTCATGACATGGATATAGTTGATTTTAAGGTTGATTTGCATGCCTCATTTGAGATGTCTAATTTGGGGCATTTGCATCACTATTTGGGCATTCAGTTTATGCATGTTGAAGGTGGAATGGCTTTGTGTCAAACAAAATATATTTACACATTGTTGCAGCATTTTGGGCTTGCAAGCTGTAAGCCTATTGCCACTCCTATGGAGACAGGTTTACGATTGAGTCTCCATGATGTTGGGGATGCATTTGATGTTGTCCTCTATCAACAAGCTGTTGGATGCTTGATTTACTTATGAATTATTCGGCCAGATATTCAGTTTGTTGTCTCACAGATGAGCAAGTTTATGCATTGCCCAGGTGTCAAGCATTGGCAGGCCGTTAAGTGCATCTTTCGCTACTTGAGTGGTACCCGACTACTTGGGTTGTTTTATCCCAAGGGGGGATCACTACTACAAGCTTTGCATGCCTTTTTTTACTCACATTGAGCTAGTTGATATGACACTCATGTGTCCACTAGTGGTTTTTTCTTCATGCTTGGTAGCTCATGCATATCTTGGCTGAGCAAGAAGCAACCTACTATGGCCACTTCCAATTGTTAGGCTGAGTATAGGGCAGCTTTCATAGCGACTGTTGAGTGTGTGTGGCTTAGATGCCTTACGGCTCATTTGAGTGTTCGTAATGATGGAGAGTGTGAATCTCCAAAAGAACAAGCTATTCTTGAAATTAGAACAACTCTATATCAAGAATAACTCAAAACCTTCACCAATTTGGAGGATCAATTATCAATTATAAAGATTTTGAAAAATCTGTGAAGGAGATGACTACACAAAAAGTCTGCTGCACATATCTCTCTCATTAACTTATCAATTGTGTAAAGGTTTTGATAAAAAATTTCACAAGGTGTCTTCTATAGTTTGTGCACCTCCTCAAAGTTGAATCACTCCAAAAGATTCAGTAGATCTTGAGAAATGATCTCAACAAGTTACCTATGTCTAAAACTGCTCTTCTAAGAAGTCGATTTAGACACCTATAACTTTTAACACTTGGTTCTCTCAATCTAGAACCCGTTTATGAAAATGCTTTTAGCCACAGGTATCCTACCTTCCAACTTAAATATTGAATGCTTGCTTGCTCAAAAATTTAAATTTTAGAAGGAGAACTGACCAAAACATTAACATCAAATTTTGCACCTGTTTTAGGAACATGTGAACACTTCTTCACATATGAATGTTCCTACACATAATTCTCACAGCCTGTTTACGATTAGGCTCTCAAACTTTAACCATAGACTCATTAACTATGGCCTTAGACATCTAAAAAAGGATTCTTGAAATGATCAAGCACAGAAGGAGAATGCACAGAAACATCGGGCGCAATTTTCTTCCATTCCTGAAGGAATTTACAACTGAGTGATGAGAGAGTCTCTTACTCACTTCTAAGATGTCTAATGACTCATACAACTACTGATTTCTCTATTCTCATGCTCTCTCATATTTGCCCCGACTTTTTACTTGTATATATATAGGCAAATATTTACAATGTCATGACTATACAAAAGTATAAGTGAACTATCTCTGAATTAATGTACATATGTGTACACATCTTCATCTTCTGAATATGCACTTCCTCCATGCTTCATAACTTGAACTTTTCTTCAGTCCTTGACTTCCAAACCTTCATTAAAACTTCAATTGTTTATTGCCCTGCACCAATAGCTCCCCCTCAATCATCAATTGAGGTTTTCTCAATCAGATTGCCTTGCACCAACACGTAAGTCTTCTGCCACCACCATCTTCACAGACAATCAAAGCGCATTAGCACTTGTGAGGAACCTTGTGTTCCATGCTCGCACTAAGCTCATTGAGGTGCATTATCATTATATCAAAGAGAGGTTCTCTATTCGAGAGACAAGCTTGGCATATGTGCCGATGTAGGAGAACATTGTAGACGTTTTCACGAAGGCTATGCGTAGGGAGATATTTGAAACTTTCCGCAAAGCTTTGGGCTTACTTCCTTTTGTGGATTGATTTCACATAGCTTGAACACTTCCTTATACATGAGTGCCAGCTCCTTGTTCACCGCATCACTCGTAGGGGGGATTTGTTGATCTATTTAGGTAGTGATGTGTGTGAACACTCTAGGACCACTGAGGCACTTTTTTCCCTCTTTAGAAGGTTTTTCTCCCGGCTTGTTCATACATCTATTGCCCTAGTGGGATACTTATCTTTGTACATTCTAGTGGTAATACATTATGTATTAAGTGTTGTGCTCCAAGCTTCTTCTTCTTCCTTGTGTTGTTCGCGTGCTTCCACAGACGTCTAACTCCAACAGTTCATATTTAGAATGAGTAGTAAGAGCCCATTCTTCCTTTGAAAGAAGCCTAGCACACTTTGTTTTTGGTGCTGAGGCCTCTACAACAACCATTTTAGCCTCTTTATTCTTTTCCTCTTTTGCAACAAGTTTAGGAAAACTCTAAATTATATGATCATTTTCCTTACATTACTTGGAAAAATGTTCTTGATTTTCTATCTTCTTAACATATTTCTCTTCCTTCTTTGAGTGTGCAACAAAAGTAGATTTCTTCTTACTAGTAGATGATCTCCATTTGTTGAGGATATGAGATTGCATCTCCCTTTTGTATCTTGGAGTCACTCTATTTCCATTCCATTTTATATTATATCCTTTGTATTTGGGTACCTTGCCATTTGCTTCTACCATTGTATTCATTCTCCTTTGAGGGGAATTAGCCCACATGAGATGTACTTTGGAGAGCCCCTCCCAAATCTATATAAGGAGGGCCTCTCCCCCCGTTTGTACTTGGTTAGAATCTTGAGGATCCTTTTCTTGGCAAGCTCATTTCTAATCCATGTGAGTTTACCCATTTCTTGGTCTACTCACTTTGAGTCTCTCACACTCTTTCTTTTGTGAGTACACTCTTCTTTTCAATTTGCTTCCACAGGTGTACTCTCTACATGGTATCAGAGTGCTAGGTGGAGGTCTTGGTGGTGCATTTGGTGGTTTTTTTGGTGGTGGTGGTGCTTGAGTATTGGCGGTTTTGGTTTCTTCACATCCACAGAAGCTTTTTCCATCAGTTTTGATCTTTAGGTCTCATTTTGCACATTTTCCCACCCTCCCACCCATTTCCATCTATGTTTTTTACCCCATTTTCCCTCCTTCCCACGCTCTTTGTATTGCTTTTTGCACCTAACCATGAAGTGGGGTTGCTAGTGCATCTCATCCTCTTGGAAGTGTTTATAAACACTTTAATGTATTTCTTTCATGATTCCTTATTTTGGTGTTACAATTCATTTTGAGCTTAAGATTCATAAGTTTAGTTGGTTCAATTGTCAAAATAAGTATGGTTCTCTAGTGCTACATCCATTCGATAGTGTGCAAATGAATGCTTGTCATTTGATCATTAGGATGTAATTCCATTGTGATTGAATATTTCATTCACTTTGTGTTACATGGCTTGCCACACCAATGACCACAATGTGACTATCACCCACTCAATGTTTAGCAAAGCATGCAAGAGAAACAACTCTTTGTAGTATGCAGCAGAAGCACCACATGTAATTCCACCTCTTGTGAATACTACTCATCCATAGACAAGCATTTCACTAGTGCTCTTTTTCTCTTCCAAATTCTTGCACTCTTCCATCATCTCTGGAATTTTCTCTGCACGCATCTCATCCCTTATGAAGGCTTCTGGAGTCTTACTATTCTGTAAGAGTATCCCACCACAAGGAGACGATTCTCTATTTTCTCAAGGGCACTTAACCTTATATTTGTAACATCATTTACTTATCTCACTCACTACAAGTTTCACACCACACATAGGCTGAAATCCCACTGAGAGGAGACTCCCTCACATTGATTACATGTAGTGGATATCTGTGCCCCCCAGCACCTCTGAAAAGCATTATTTGTCCCAATTGGAATTGAAAGCAATGCTCGCTAAGGAATGCATAACCTATCCTTTCCTCTAACTAGCTAACTAAAATCAAACTCATAGGGAATGAAGGTACATAACATACATGTCCGAGTTTAAATGATGCTCCACTAGGTAGCATAAGGCGTACATGTTTAGCACCCTCAATATCATATGGCATACAATCAGGCATGTGCACATGTCCACGACTCTAATATGAGAATCAACAAAAATACTTGCAAACTAGAGTAACATGAAAAGGGGATAATGCATAAAGCCACCAAGCCATATGTGTTCCATCCAATGAACAAGACCAATCTTGAGATGAATCATAGGAGAAATTGACACTATCATCACTAGCATAAACAATCATCATAGGCTCTCATGAAACCACAACATGACTTGCATGAATTGCACCATGTGCATGTCTCTAATGTCATCCTCGAATTTGCTTAAAGTAGCTTCATTGATTATGACCCTCATGGTGACAATACATCAATCAAAGCCATCAATGTGATCTATGTCTCATATGAGTCAATGGAGCTACATACATATCATGTAGTCTCTGTGATACTGCACTACTCATCTCTTCATGCATCATAGACTCATATATAGAATCCATAAGATATAACCAGACTGTGGAGGTGGCCAATGCATCCATATACATCCACACATGCTCAATCATGTCACAAGGCCTCTGTGCATCTCTATGCTCATGCATGTGTAACCCCACACGAACCAATGTATGCCCTATCTGATATTTCCATCTCGGAAAGTCACTGCCATCAAAATAAGAAGACATCATGCTTGCAATCCAAGAGACTCAAAGTGTAACAAGAGACTAGAAACAATACTCTATCATCAATAGGATCAAACCTCAATATACATATGCATAACTCACATCACAATTATCTTGCTAAAAAAGAAACCATGTGAATCACCTATAACGTAACCATGCATCTAACATGCACATAAAACCATTGGCATAAAATTGCTCGCAAAGTCTCCAAAATGACTAAGCAAACATGAAAGAATCTTGGGAAAATTTTGAAAGGGTGTCTTCTATAAATTGAGAAATCAAAACAAGTAAACCAATACAAAAAGAAGAATGAGTAGCCTATCACCACTTGTCACTAATCCAACCAAAGATAATGAAAAAAAATTGATTTTGATACATGCCAATACAATGGCAATACACCTCCCACTTAAAAATGAATCTTTCAAGATTTTCCAACATGTAAAGGAATCCAAGTGAATGGAGATAAGGAATGATCCAAAGCTATCACAAGCATCAAGGATCCACTACATTAGTCTTCTAGCATAAAAGTTGACAAAACTTCAGCAGCACAATCTCTATAAAATGGACTTTAGAACCAAATAGCCATGTGGGAATCACCATTCATATATTTCAAGAATCACACAAGAATATAAAATATCAAATCAATGAGGATATGCTAATAGAATATCCAATTAAGTACCCAAATGAGTGTGCAATTGAGGCTCTAACTTGGATCATGTAAATGCAAATAAAAACAAGAATACAAGTACCAACCAAGGATGGAACTTGAGCCCTAAGCTTCCATTGAAGCTACTTGCACATGGGCCTTCAACAAGCAATAATACAAATGAGGGCCTTTCGTGGTCTGAATAAGAGCAGCATGGAGGAGATGGAGGGAGAGAGAAGAAGAGAGATGTACACACTTGCATTGGAGCCTTAAAACCCACATAATGTTCCTCTTGAGGCAATGCTCTATAAAAGATGTATGCATATGAATAGAGGGGTAAGGTTACATGACACTTAAATTCCCAACAAGCTTGAACAAATTTAAGATCCCTCTTATCCCACAAAGCATGAAAAAGTTACGATTCGGAACATTTTTTGTTGCAAAGATGGTGAAAAGTATACATGCAAGTTACCCAAAGTGCATAAGATGCATTCTACAAGAGGAAAGGTATTTAGTCCACGAATGTCTATGCATCCATTTTCAAATTCATTTTTTCTGTAATATGCATTTCATGTTTGATGCTTTGCAAGAAAACATGCAAAGAAAACAAAAAAATGTAAAAACGTATGTGGAAACTAAACCTTTGTCCATCACTTGGGTCCTCTTGAGCGCTTCCATTGTGGTAATGTAGGCTTGTGCCATCCCACCTCTTTCATTGTTAAAGTCTTTCTTTGGAATTTTTATACTTGTGTGCCCAATACGTGCGTCTAGCTTGTGTGCATTTATTCTATGTATGCATATTTACTTGATGTCATGCACATGCTCCTGTCACTTTTAGAAAAGGAGCTTTTAAAAAGAAATAATGCTCTTATATAATAGTTGTATCCATATAGTTCTCTTTTATGACCAACACATTATGCATAAGATACATCAAGCATCCATCCAATTATGTGTGAGAGATAATGAAAATATGAAATAGAACATTACTAGAAGAGCACTCAAACTTTATACTTTTTGTCCCTCAGGGAGATCCCTTCACCATGCCTTTTTCCTTTCCTCATGGTGATATGTTTATTCATTGAGTGAATCGCTCATGTACCTTCTTTGAAGCTTTCCAAATTACTCTAAAGAACATTTAGCGTGATGCTAAATACATTTACTAATGAGAAAGTATATAGAAGGAAAAACGAAGCATTCTATAGTAGTTGCTTTTCAAAAATTGTCTTCAATTAAGGAAATCTATATGTGCATTTGCTTCTTGCTAGGTTCGGAAATGAAGAAGGCACCCCTATTCGTAGAACTCATAGTATTTTAGGCTTTCTTTTGGAAGATTGGAAAACATAGCACACACTCTAATTGCTTTGAAGGAACTTCATGTGTAGAATATGCATCATTAGCTTTCTTTTATATGTGGAGAAGGAAATGAATCTAACCTTGAGGATAGGCAGAGATGCCTTCGAAAACAATTGATAGAAGATTATAATGTTTTCTTCTATAGGCAAAAAAAGCAAAGAAAAGTTTGGGTGCTCACGGAGTTATAGAGAAAGAAGAATAAAGAAAACTTCCATGGCTGGAGTGTAAATGAACTAAGCGTTATATCCTAGATCAATGTTAAATACTCTAACATAGGCCTTTAAAGAGTTGATAACAGCATCTCTATGATTATTGAGTGGATGGGAAAGCGCCTTCACAAGGTTGCTAATTGAGAGATTTGTTTAGTTGTGGCCATTTTTTTTTAAGTTTAGAGAGGGGCATGGCTCTCATGTGAGCCATCCTTAGGAACCTTTTATGGAGAAGTGGGAAGATTAGCCTTTATGGTATGCTACCCAAAATGTGAGAGAGATAGACATGTTGCAAGCGGATTCATTGCACCCATCAGTGAAGCAAGAAAATGGGGGAAATCTCTTGATTAATCATTGCTAACCTTTATAAGTAATATATATCACATGGGTAGGTAAATATTAAAGTGGCCATCGCATAGATTTCCCCTCGATGTGGGGATTAGCACCTCTTGGGTGAAAATTGAGACACTCCTTTTACACAACAAAGACTACATCCGAAGGAGGCTTGTAGTGGTAGCCCACCTCAAATTTCAATTTCTCTAAATGTCTTTGATTACCATTATAGTGCCAAAGAGATAAAATTCATAAATATAAGACATCTAACTAGCAAAGCCCACAATAGGGGGAGAGAGAGAGAGAGAGAGATGCATGTATCCACCCAACCAACCCCTCCAATGTATAGATACAAGGTGAAGGGGTAACTAAACTACAAGGGAGCATGTGCCACTTCCATCACATGGGTGCCCAAGGTGATCACATGGTTTCCAAGCTTAGGAAGTCAAATTAAATCACATGTCTTCCAAACGAAGACACTTCAAGCTCTCATGTACAAGTCCACTAAGGGATGCAACTTTAGAGAAATCAACCCTAATGTTCAAGACCCTTCACAAAAGGGTAAATAATCAATAAATCCTAAGTATTTGAAACTTAGAAAGCCAAGGGTTTGGCCCCTTAGACCCATGTAATTATAGAATATTTATGTTACATGGGTATTAGAGCCCAACTTCTATGGACAACTTGGTATTTCATCACCTTCTTCATGATCTGAAGCTTTCATTGATAGCTTATGATTCTATCACTAGCATCATATGATAGAATCCATTCTAGTTATCTTAATAGATTCATTTGAAGTTCCATCTCTATGTGGTGGCTTATAGTTCCAAAGATATCAAAAAGATATTTAGGTGGTATGTCTTCTTTCTTTTCATCGCACTACAAAAGAGAATCCCTCCATGTGCTCCATAAACTCGCATGAGAGATTTGGGGGATGAATCCTCAAAAGATGTCTTTGAAAGTGAACTAGAGTTACTATTCTGGCTCTAATGCAAAAATACTAGTAGTCTTCAAAATGCTAGTAAACACTTACAACTATCTACTGCACTTAAAAGCACTCAATTTTGACGTTCACCATGGAGAAGCAAAATCGCCAAGATATAGTATGTATTATTGCTATTGTCTACCTATGTGGACAAACACACCCTTTATTGATTGCAATACTTAGATTTCACTCATAGAACAATCACAAAAATTATGCCAGCTTTACGAGTATATGTGTACCTAAGTCACGAGGTCTTAGGGACTTGTGTCAAAGAGACTAAATCTCATTTGCCCCACAAGTGCATATAGTGGTGGATTGACACACTTTTAATTATCAATCCGAAGAACCACTTAAACCAAGTGTATGAGGATGTGTGTCAATCCACCACAAGTGCATATAGTGGTGGATTGACACACGTTTAATTATCAATCCGAAGAACCACTTAAACCAAGTGTATGCAGTAGTGAATACAAACTCAAAAGTCTCTCCCGGCTTCGAACTCCGAATATGGTGAATACTGGGTTCCTTTCGAAGCTCTTGACAAGAAACATCTAGTGGTTGTATCTTCACTCAAATCTGGCAATCATTCTTCAAGTTATGGCCAGAACAGTGAATGGCAGGAAACACCTACACTCACTCCACAACTCCTATTGGCTCACACACACACACTACAGTACTTCCAAAGTGATGGGGAACGATAGATAACAGTCCTACACACACATTCCAAGCATTTTACACACACAAAAGATCATTGAGAAGATGAAAATCAGCACGAAAGAAGCAAATTCAAAATTGCAGTTCTCCTTCTTCACAATGGCAAAAAGTTCTTACAAAGGGTCACAAAGTGACTTATATACATGTGCCCTAAAAAACGGTCCTTTCACACAAGTCACCGGCACTTTATTGACTCATCTCTAACTTCCTACTCTTTTACAAGAAATATGTTACAATGATTTGGGCTTATGCATCTAGAGGACTCCTCTAGTGCATTTACATAGGTTCAAGGGAAATCTCTAGGATTTTGAAAAAGAAATTTATGCCCATTAATTTGAAAAGTATGGGGCTCCTCTTTTGTGCCTTTTTTCTCTGCAACACTCTCCCCCTCTTTGTTTCTATCGTCCCTTGATAGGCTTTGCTTTTTGTCTGCAGCTTGTCTATGGCTCTTGAATACACACACCTTGTGGTCGAAGAAGCAATAAGGACTGTCAAGCAATTGGTTACTTTATCTGAGTTTAGTCCTTTGCTTCTATAAGCCCCTTGGTATTCCTTATATCACAAGTTTGGGTTGCTATATTAAGTCGGGCTGTCACGCATGCCATCAGTGGCTAAGAATGTGATATTCTTAGTCACCCGCTTCAACTTCTCAGCCTCTGCCTCTTTCTAACTTTTGGTCTTCTAATTGTGTCTTTGTCTTCACACATCTGACCCTATTGTATTGCTTGGAGCCTATTTAGCACTTTCCTGTTGCACACCTTACTCTGCTGACCTTTGCTCTCTTCTAAGTCAGCATTACGTTTCAAAGGCCTTGTTCTTAAATCTTCTTTGTCATCCTCTGGGACCTGATTCCTTTCTTTCCATTGCACACATCCAGTGGACGAGGAGACAGTTAAGACCTTTAGACAATTGGTTATCTTATGTGATGAAGGATCCTTTGTGTACTGTCTCTCTTCCCTGTTTGTTGCTTTTAGTGCATGCACCTGGTGGATGAGGAAGTTGTGTGCAACCTCCCATGGAATGTCGTGGTTGTTATCTTTCTTTATTTCCAATCCTCAGGACCTGGTTCTTTGGTGTTGTTTGTTAGTCATTTTGGTTGCTAAATCCAGTACATTGGCATATCTGGCAATCCCAAATTCTATTGTTTTTACCATGTATTCTTCGATTGGTAAGTAATTACAAGGTGGAATTGGTAGTATGGATAGTTGAGCCATTGATTATTTATGCTTCCCTGGTGCTGTCCTTCCCAAAATTGCATCCAAGAGCATCTTCTAGGTACCGGGAAAAAAGATGGATTGGCGTGAAGTATATATGGTGCCAATTCCTAGTGTACCTGTAGTGTAGGATTCTTCTCTAAAACTTTCCTCCTCCACATAGGATCAGCTTTGTCAAATTCCTCTTGTGTATAGGTGAATGTTTGCATATTGAACTATAGGTTGCTATCTGGCTCTTTATTTGTTGTGGCCATTATGTACTATCGTGTTTGTTCTTTGAGTAATCCATACGATACATTGAAAGGTTTCATTACATGTTCCAGATTTCTGCTTTCAATCTTTGCTTCTTTCATGACTTTAATTACTTGATCTTCAAAATCTGCAGTAAGCTGGGACACCAGTAGTGCCCGATCATGTCGGCTTAGTTCTAGAATAGCCCGAGTATGTCTTTTTGTGTCGGTCCTTGTTTCCTCCCTTATCGGTGAATGATGTATGGGGGGAGAAAGAGGACATACCTCAATCTCCTCACTAGCCACTATGGAGTGTGGAACTACTGGTGTCCCCACATTTACTTGTTGTGCTAATTGAGCTTGCAATTGATTTATCAGTTCATCCTTTTCTTTGATTTCTTCGGTGGCTCGCATAATCATTTCCTTATTCTTGAGGAGCTCCTCTCCTATGGCAGAGAGTTGATTCGCATCCTCATTACATTGTTCAAAGTACCGATTTTTTGCCATCTTCCATTTCTTTCGAAGCTCCGCGGTGTCGTTCATGTATCTTATTTCCCAGTTGTTATGATGGCTTGCTCTTTTTTCAGCTGATCTTCATACTTTGTTATCTTCTCTTCGAGTGCTTTTGTGTTTTTTAGGAGCTTCTATTGGTTGATTGCATAAAATGGTTGTCATCAACTCCTTGTTCCTGTTCCGTAGGTTATCTGCTTCATCCATGTATATACCTTGATTTGAGATTCAAGGATTTTACTTCTAGTATTTATTTGTGCTTTTTCTTCCTGGCTAACCTCATACATGCTTTGTAGTTCTTTCAATTGTTCTTGTAGCTTTTGATTTTCCGTTTCTAGTGTGGCACATTTCTTCTTGGCCTCGTTGGTTTCTGCCTCCTTCTCTAATATTATCTTTTGTGCTTGAATTAATTTGGTAGGTAAATTCTCATCTATATCTTGGAACTGATTCTTCTCTCGCATTGCCTTATTATAATCTGCATTAGCCTCAAGCATTAGTTGTTGAGTATCCATGGCCGTTTGTATCATTTTTTGTATTACTGGCTTGAGCTGAGCGACATCCATGTTCAACCAAGTTTTGGGCATGCTTGGTTCATCCCCGGTCTGTACGTCTTTTCCTTGCTCCACATGTACGGTCTCGTTATGCGGTTGCCTTATCTAGAGCTGTACTTCTTGTTCTCTTCGCTCCTCTTCCTTATTGATCGATTTGGTGGCACTCCCTTGAAATGTGACATCCATCGGAGAGGGTTCCGCTACTACCCTTATTGGTGTAAAGGGTTCGGAATCTTTCACTGTGTCTTCTACTTTTTCTTCCTTAGGTGTCTTCATTTGGATGTCTCCCGCTAGAATAGTCTCTTTGATCTGGATGTTGGATGCTTCATTCAATTTGATAACATGGACTCCTTCTTGAGATGCCTCCTGCCTTGTGGTGTCCTTGATGTTGTTATCAGGCGTCTGATCTCTCTTTGTGCCTTCCATGTTAAAGTCATCGTTCACTTGATTTAATTCTTCACATTGACCATCATCTCTTGAATCACTTCTAATATCCACATTTAGTACCGATGCTTCTTGTTCTTTGATTGTGTCAGATGATGAGCTAGAATTTACTAGTCCCGATTCTTTGTATCTATGAGCCTTGGTCAACCTTTTTCTTTAATCAGAGTCTTGATGGTCTTGTTGGTAGTGATGCCCTTATACCGATAGGTTTACTTGTCCTTCCATATACTAGCGAGTAGCTTCCATTGCTTTTGTTAATTCTTCTTCTGTAATGGGTGGATTTACTTCAAGTCTGGTCCTTGGAAGTACATGTGCCTTCTTTGTAGCTGGAGCTTTGGCTTCTGCCTGCATCATTTCTCGCAATCATTTAGTGCCTCTCATTCTTGGTTTGGAGCTCGTTTGGCTTTATGGGCCTGCTTTGCTGGTGTAATATGTCTTCTTACTTGTCTATCTCTTGGCTTGCAATCTATCTGATCCTTTTCGGAATCCATATTTGTTGTCGTGTTTTTTGGGCTTCTACTAATGACTTTGGAAGCCATACTCTCAGAAGTCTCTTCGGTCCCGATTGTAATGAAGAGAATTAGTTTCTTTTCTTTGTCTCCATAAGATGAGTGACCTGTGTCAGTGTAGACTTCTCTAATTCCCTCATTTGATCCTTGCAAACCCAATGTAGATTGGCACTTCCTGATTGCGATAATCTGACAGTGGACTTCCACCTTGATGATCTTCCTTTGTTGTAGGTGACTTTAGGAGTGTTGTCTTCATCATTTCTCTTTGATTCACCGTTCATGTAGGATGAATCCACCTTGTCCACTGGTGCAATGGTATTGGTGGTAAGACATTTTTCGGGACACTCCTTTGGTACACTTTTGATTGATTTATTTGTCAATTCCTCTTCTAGATTTTCTTTGTCACATTTGATAGTTTCATGCATGGGAGAGAGTTGTTCTTCTAACAAGCTGAAGATTTCCATATGCCCTATTTTGGCTGAGATGTACCCTTGGGCTAGGTGAATGCTCACTTCATTTTCAATGATCTAGTCTTGTCCTAGGATCAGGTTCTCTATCAAATCCTCATCTTTACAGACCAGAACTCATTGCTCCATAGTGGAATTTCCTAGGTGGAGGGATATTGCAGCTTCTCCAATGCATTCTATGACTTGGCCACCAACACCTATCATGTGTGCTTTAGTAGGTGTTATGGTTGTTTGAAGATGCGTGATGACCATTCTTCGTATGCACTTGAGTACTGCTCTTGAGTCTATCAAGGCATCTATTAATTGGTACTCTGTCGTTCCAACCCCTAGATTTAAGTATGGTTGGGATATGCTAATATTGTTTGTGTTGGCCTTGTGAACTTGATAGTTGGCCATGGAAATAGGCTCTTCTCCTTGTAGATACCATTCATCCCTTTGCCTTATCCACTCTTTTCATTTCTTGATATGCTCGAGGGCTTCTTGCCTTGCCTCTTCTCTAATCCTCTCTTCCTCTCTTTTTCTATTTTGTGCACCTATCAGTCATGCTAACATTTTCTCTGTCAATGGCTCCATGTAACGTTTTACTCCAACCACTTATGTAATTAGGGAGTACTTCTCCATCCAGTGTGGCTAGGTTAACAGTGCCACTCGTTGAAACCCTATTGATTATTAGAGGTCCATATCTACATTTCTGTAGCTTCTTAGTGTGTTGCTTCAAAGTATATAACAAAACTAAATCTCCTTCTTTTAGTCCTTTATCTTTGATGTGTGCATCATAATATGCTTTCTATCTTCTCTTTGCCGCATAATTCCCGCAACAGCTTGCATCCTAGTTTCATGTAGCTTCTCAATTTGTTATAGTTGTTTGGACAATTCATGCCCTGTCCATTCATGCTATTGGGCTACTCTCAAAGTAGGCACTAAAAAATCGATTGGCAAGATTGCATTTTGTCCATACACCAGGTTAAATGGTGTAGTTCCAATGGTTGTCTTGTAAGCGACATGGAAGGCCCAAAATGCATGACGCAATTACTTGTCCCAATCTGACCTTCCAATATTGACTATCTTTATCAATACAGTACACACCACCTTATTGGAACTTTCCGCTTGCCCGTTGGCTTGAGGATTGAAGTTAGAGCACCTATATATCAAGAGTAACTCAAAACCTTTACCAATTTAGAGGATCAATGATCAATTATCAAAATTTTCAACAAACTCTGAATAAGGTGACTAAATAGAAAGTCTGCTGCACATAACTCACTCATTGACTTACCAAATATGTAAAGTTTTTTATAAAACTTTGTACAAGGTGTCGCCTTAGTTTTTGCACCTCCTCCAAGTTAAATAATTCCAAAAAATTCAATAGATCTTGAGAAATGATCTTAACAAGTCACTTATGTCTAAAACTGTAGTTCTTTACATTCGACTTTGACACCTGCAACTTCTAAAGCTTGGTTCTCTCAAATTCGAACCCGTTTATGCAAATGCTTTAAGCCATAGATGGCTTACCTTCCAACTTAGATTTTGACTCCTCATTTGTGCAAAACCTTACATTGTGCACTGAGAAATAATCAATTCTTTGACCATCGAGATTGCGCCTGTTTCAAAAGACACTTAACACTTCTTCACATATGAATGTTCCTACTCATAATTCTCACAGCCTGTTTACAATTAGCCTCTCAAACTTTAACCATAGACTCATTAACTATGGAGTTAGACACCTACAAAAGGATTCTTGAAATGATCAAACACAGAAGGAGAACTCTCAAAAATAGCGGTCGTAACTTTTCTTCATTTCAAGAAAAACTTTACATCTGAGTGATGAGAGAGAACTTACTCACTTCTAAAGTGCCTAATGACTCATACAACTTATAATTTCTCTAATCACATGATCTCTCCATATTTTCCCCGACATTTTTACTTGTATATATAGGCAAATATGTACAAGTTCATCACCATACAAAAGTATAAGTGAACTAGCTCTAAATTAATGCACATATGTATACACATCTTCATTCTCTGAACATGTACTTTCTTCATACTTCATATCTCTTCAGTCCTTGACTTTCAAACCTTCATCAAAACTTCAATTGTTGATTGCCTTGCACCAAGAGCTCCCCCTCAATCATCAATTGAGGTTTTCTCTATCTTCTTTATACCTGCCATGTCTTTGAATCTCTGTAGCTTTGGTCCATCCAAGCTTTTGGTTAGCATATCAGCTATCTGATCTTTTGTTGAAGTATGTATGACTTCAATCTCCTTATCCATCACCTTCTCTCTTAGAAAATGATAATGAATCTCAATATTTTTAGTTCTAGCATGGAAAACAGGATTAGCAGCCAAATACAATGAACTCATGTTATCTCCATGAATAGTGGGTGTACTCTGAGTGATATCAAAACTCTTCATAAGAGTCTTAAGCCATATCACTTCCTTTGCAGCTTCCACCATACCTTTGTACTCAGCCTTTGTGGATGATAAAGCAACTGTGTGTTGCTTCTTAGAACACCAAGAAATTAACTTATCTCCCACATAACACAAGTATCCATATGTTGATCTCCTATCATCATGATTACCTACCCAATCTATATCACTATATATCTTGATGTTTGTATCTGATGTAAAACCATAATACAAACCTTCTTTGAGTGTACCCTTTATGTACCTCAACACTCTTTGTCCTACAACCCAATGTTCTTTCCTAGGACAATGCATGAATTGAGATAATACTCCAAACAACTGCATATGACAAATCAGGCCTAGTTAATGTAGCATAGATCAGACTACCAACCAAACTTTGATATAGCTTCATGTCCTTGAACTCTTCTCCTCCATATCTGCTCAATTTGTGATTCACCTCCATTGGAGTAGGTGCTACCCTGCAATCATCCATTTTAAACTTGACCAACAAGTTTTTCAAATACCTTTCTTGAGTTACATACACTCCATGTTGAGTGTATGAGATCTCCATGCCCAAGAAATATGACAAGTCTCCCAAGTCACTAATCTTGAATTCTTTCTCCATTTTCTTCTTTAAGCTTTGAATGCCTTTCTCATCTATACCTGTAAGAATTATATCATCAACATATATGCACATGTAAATGAACCCATCATCACTTGCTTTAACAAGCAAGCTACTATCTGCTTTAGATACTTGAAAACCAAGTTCCTTCAAGAACTTCACAAGCCTATAATTCCATGCCCTTGGGCCTGCTTCAAACCATACAAAGCTCTATTGAGCTTAGATATCCGGATACCTTTCATCTCTGAATCCTTGTGGTTGCTCCATGAAAACATCATCTAAAATGTAACCATTTAAAAAAGCATTCTTCACATCTAATTGACATAATTTCCAACCTTTACATGCAGCAATAGTTATGAGTGTCCTGATGGTTGTCATCTTTGCCACAGGACTATAAGTCTCATCATAATCTATACCATATGTCTGAGCAAACCCTTTCACAACAAGTCTAACTTTATACCTAGACACACTTCCATCTGCAAATCTCTTTGTCTTGTAGACTCATTTGCATCCAATGATCTTCTGACTATTTGGTTTAGGAACCAAATCCCAAGTCTCATTCTCCATCAATGCATCATACTCTTCCTGCATAGCTTTCTCCCAATTTTCCTTACCTTTTGCCTCTTCATATGTAGAAGGGTCTTCATCTGTCTTTACCATATAAGCATAATCTTTGGTAGCCAAAAAAGAAGTGTCATAGCTATACCTTGTAGGTTGCCATTTGTGTCTTGATGACCTTCTGAGTTATCCACTTCTTGAGGTTTCTAGTTCATCACATTTTGGATCAAACCTTGGCACTTCTTCAACTTCAACCTATACTTCATTGTTCTCCTCTTCATCAAATATCTGAACCTTTGATTTACCTTTCTTTTGATTCACAACTTCTTCATCACTTGCATAAATATTGATTGTACCTGCATACCAAGTACCTTGCTCATCAACTGTAACATCCTTTGATACAAGAAATTGTTTTGTGGATGGACTCCACAACCTATATCCCATCTGCTTATCATCATATCCAATGAACACATACTTTTCAGCTTTAGGTTCCAATTTGTGCCTTAATTGAGATGGCACATATGCATATGCCAAACATCCAAATACTTTGCAATGATCTAGGGTAGGTCTCTTACCCCACCATGCCTCATATGGTGTCATACCCTGCAAAGCTTTACATGGTAATCTATTAACCAAATATGTGGCTGTATTTATAACCTCAGCCCACAAATAATTTGGGCAATTTTTCTCCTTCATCATGGATCTTGCAAACTCAACAAGAGATCTATTCCTCCGTTCTGCTACACCATTTTGTTGAGGAGAGTACCAGCAAGTAATTTCCCTTTTTATACCTGCATTCCACAAGTAATCACTGAACTCATTAGAGAAATACTCTCCCCCTCCATCTGACCTTAGTCTCTTCAATTTTTGATCTGTAATTCTCTCTGCATATACATGACAATGTTTGAATGTATTGAATACCTCTGACTTATCTTTGATCATATAGATAGTGATCCATCTGGTAGCATCATCAACATAAATCACATAATACCTTGAACTATTGATACTGAAATCCTTTGATGGTCCCCACACATCTATGTGTACCAACTCAAGCTTCTCTGATTACATAAAACCATGCTTGGAATAAGATTGCTTATGAGCCTTACCTAATTGACATGCCTCACATCTGTATGTCATATGTTGACCTACAACATTAGGCAATCCAAGCACTGAACCATTGTTAACCCTATCTTTAATACCTCTTTCATTAAAATGTCCAAGCCTTTTGTGCCAAAGATCTAACTCTGAGATCTTATGTCCTCCATAGGTGTACAAGGCATGACCAATGTTACCTTGAACCTTCAATGTGAAAGATCTTCCATCTTTCTTCCCTGAAACAATTTGTTTATACCCATTGCTAGGGTCTTCCACAAAAACTCCTTCAGTAGTGAACCTAACTTCATAACCTTTATCAACAATTTGTCCTACACTTATCAGATTCTTTGGAATTGTAGGAACATACAAAACCTTACTCAAGAGAGTACTTCCATCCTTGGCCTTCACTGATCCAATTGACTTCACATTGCGCTTTTTATTGTCACCTATTTGAACTACATGATTAGTTACCTTATTCTCCAAATCAGTCATCAAGGCTATGTTTCCACTCAGATGATTGCTACATCCTGATTCAATGTAGAAGACTCTTTGGTCTTCACTTTGCCTTTCACAAGTTGCATCCATGATCAAGGTTGAATCCTCCTTCTGATCTGAAGCATAATTGTAGTAGGTATTGTTGTATTGTTGGCTTTGGAAACCTCTACCTGCATTTCTTGATATAGAGGTGCTCTAACTTCAAGAGTAGCTTCTTCTTTTGGATATTAACACTCTCCATCAATGGTATCAGAGCAGGAAGTATCAAAACTGAAGAAAGGAGGTTCCCGACTGCTGGAGTCATATTTGAAGATTCAAAAGGTGAACGCTTGAGAGCAAAGCTTGAGAAGGAGGCCATAAGACATCAAGGACTACAAAAGGAACTTCATTCAAAGTAAAGGTAACCTTATTCCTCATAAAGCTTGAAGGATTTAATACACAGGTGAAGAAAGGATGGGAGGTTCTCTTTAGTTAGAGAAATTGGATAGAGAGAACTATCCAGCATGGTCAATGAGGATGGAAGCTCATCTTATGAGCAAAGACTTGATAGGTTATATTAGAGATGAAGAAGAAAAGCCTCAATTCAGAGATCCTAATGTTCCAACTAGGGATGAATTGTCAGAATTGAAGACTTGGATGAAGAGAGATGCTCAAGCTAGGAGCATTATCTATATTGGAGTTAATGACTACTTGCTACCTCATATTAGAGGTCTTGAAAGTGGAAGTGATATATGGAATGCTTTGGAGGAGCATTTCCAAAACACCACAAAGTCAAGGACGGCATCCTTGTGGGCAAAGTTTACCACATTCAAGAAGAAGGCCTCTCAATCCATCTTAGGTTATGTAACAAGGATGAAGGACATTGCAGATGCATTAGGAGTAGTTGATGAAGATATTGAGGAGGATAAATTGGTAAGGCAAATCCTTACAGGTTTGAGAGGTGATTACAAATGGAAGCCATTCATTTTCTCTACTCAATTATCACTAGATCATTTTACTCCTAATTTAAATCAGTTGCTAGGACACATGCTAACCTTTGAGCAGGATGTCAAAGGTGAAAGTGATAAAAGTGCAGGTCAAGCAATGTATTCGAAGGATAAGAAGAAGAATAGTAAAGGGAAGCAAAAAGCAAATGAAGATGAAGGAACAACTAGCCAGGCTAACTTCCTAAGAGGAAGAGGAGGTGGCAAAGGTAGAGGAAGAGGCAGGAGTAATAAAGATGGAGTCAAAGCTTGCTGGATTTGTGGTAAGACAAATCATTTAGCTCATGATTGTTGGCATAACACTCAAAATAATGATGGATATAATTAGAACTTTAATTCAAGAGGAAGAGGCTTTTCTTCTTCACCTGTAATATAACCTATCAAGTCTTTTCTCATAAGATGAGCTTCCATCCTCATTGAACATGCTGGATAGTTCTCTCTATCCAATTTCTCTATCTGAAGAGAATCTCCCATCCTTTCTTCACATGTGTATTAAATCCTTCAAGCTTTATGAGGAATAAGGTTACCTTTACTTCGAATGAAGTTCCTTTTGTCTTCCTTGATGTCTTATGGCCTCCTTCTCAAGCTTTGCTCTCAAGCTTTCACCTTTTGAATCTTCAAATGTTAAGTTCTTTATGATTGCAGCAATCGGGAACCTCCTTTCTTCAGTTTTGACACTTCCTGCTCTGATACCACTGATGGAGAGTGTTAATCTCCAAAAGAACAAGCTACTCTTGAAGTTAGAGCACCTCTATATCAAGAGTAACTCAAAACCTTTACCAATTTAGAGGATCAATGATCAATTATCAAAATTTTGAACAAACTATGAAGAAGGTGACTAAACAGAAAGTCTGCTGCACATAACTCACTCATTGACTTATCAAATGTGTAAAGGTTTTTATAAAACTTTGCACAAGGTGTTGCCTATAGTTTGCACACCTCCTCCAAGTTAAATCATTCCCAAAGATTCAGTAGATCTTGAGAAATGATCTTAACAAGTCACTTATGTCTAAAACTATAGTTCTTTATAGTCGACTTTGACACCTACAACTTCTAAAGCTTGGATCTCTGAAATTAGAACCCGTTTATGCAAATGCTTTTAGCCATAGATGGCTTACCTTCCAAATTAGATTTTGACACGTCACTTGTGCAAAACGTTACATTGTGCATTGAGAAATGATCAATTATTTGACCATCGAGATGCCTGTTTCAGAAGACACTTAACACTTCTTCACATATGAATGTTCCTACTCATAATTCTCACATCTTGTTTACAATTAGGCTCTTAAACTTTAGCCATAGACTCATAAACTATGGAATGAGACACCTACAAAAGGATTCTTGAAATGATCAAACACAGAAGGAGAACTCTCAGAAATATCGGGCGTAACTTTTCTTCATTTCAAGAAAAACTTTACATCTGAGTGATGAGAGAGATCTTACTCACTTCTAAAGTGTCTAATGACTCATAAAACTTCTAATTTCTCTAATCACATGCTCTCTCATATTTTTTGCGACATTTTTACTTGTATATATAGGCAAATATGTACAAGTTCATCACCATACAAAAGTATAAGTGAACTAGCTCTAAATTAATGTACATATGTATACACATCTTCATTCTCTGAAGATGTACTTTCTCCAAACTTCATATATTGATCTTTTCTTCAGTCCTTGACTTTCAAACCTTCATCAAAACTTCAATTTCTGATTGCCTTGCACCAACAAGGATGATAAGGGACTGATTTTTTATGGATCACTAAGACCTCATTCATTAAGGACTCTATCACTTCATTAATGAATTGCGTTCCTTGATCACTCACTATCTCTATGGGTAATCCAAAGTGAGTGAAGATATGCTCAAGAAGAAACTTAGTGGTGGTCTGAGCATCAATTTTTCTGGTTGCTTTTGCCTCTACCCATTTAGTGAGGTAATCCATTGCTACTATGTATTCAGCATGTGATCCTTTGGCTGGTGGATTAATGGGTCCTATGAAATCAAATCCCATTTGGAAAATGCTCTCACACAAACCATGGGTCTTAATGGCATATCATGTCATCTAATCAGATATTTAGCTCTTTGGCATGTCTCGCAACTTCGTACATAGGTGTTTGCATCCATATGTAGAGTTGGCCACCACAAGCCTGCAAAGAGGATCATTTTTACAGTCATTTCAGCTGAGAAATGTCCTCCTGCAGCACCTGCATGTGCCATATCGAATATGGGTAAGTACTCTCCTTCATGTACACATAGTCATAGTTGATTATCCTTCCCTCTTTTGAATAATTGTTTTCCCATGATAACGTAGTCCGTACTCATTTCTTCCAAGGATTGTTTCCTCGCTCAACTGATTCCGTCCTTATGCTCTCCTGTCTTTAGGAATATCACTAATGTCTTACTCTAGTTGGGTGCAATTGTAGAGAAAGGTAAAGATGTATGATCATCTAGACTGGTCTCCTGACATTTCGTACAACTACTAACATATTTGTGAAAATCCTTAGGCATATCAGGCCAATAGACTCCTAATCGTCTCAATTCTCTTATAGTTCCATGTGTTCCCTTGTGCATTCTCCATCTGTTCATGTGCGCTTGTCCAATCTGGTTCTTTTGTTCGTCTTCTTCCACACATCTAGACAATACATCGTTGGATTCTTTATGGTACACATTTCATGCTACAATGTGTAAGTTATGTGATTGTAGAATTTCTTTTCTACTCTCCTTGTTCATTGAGTGTTGTGGTGCATGGATGAGTATTGGAATTAACTTTTTTCCCCACTTAGGACATACTTCCAAATTAAACAAATAAGTGTCTGGCAAATCGTCGGGTACTCCACTCGGTGGTTCTCCATGTGTTAACCTAGAGAGATGATCCACTCTCACGTGGGTATGTACTTTTTTCACAATTACTTCAAAATCGAAGTCCATTAACAATAGAAACCATCACACTAGTCTTCCAGTGTTACAAGGCTTGTTGACTAAATACAATAAGGCTTGATGATCTATGAAGAATTTGAACTTCTTGGCTAACAGGTAATGTCTGAATTTCTTTATAGCATACACCATCCCTAATCCTTCTCTCTCCATACTTGTATAGTTTCTTTCGGCTTGATTCAGTTGTCTACTTGCATAGGCAATAGAATGGTCCAATTTCCCTTCATTTGCCGATTGAGCTAAAATGCATCCTATTGCGTAATTGGAAGCATCCACATGAATATGAAAGGGGTTATTCCAATTGGGAGTTTTCAAGATTGGAGTTGTGCCAAGTCGCATCTTTAGCTCATTAAATGCCTTCTCGCATTCGTCCGTCCATGTGAATTGAGTCAACAATCCATATAATGGCTTGGCAATTATGGCGTACATGTGGATGAATTGGCGATAGTATCCACAATGACCCATAAATGCTTGCACTTCTTTTGCATTTTTTGGTCTTGGAAGTTCAAGAATTCATTAGGAAAAAAGGTGAACCTTGCATGGGCCTTGTACAGATTCCTAATTTTTAGGGATTAAAAAGCTTAATCTAAGGCATTAAAGAAGCATACAAAACCACTAGTGGTATCCTCAAATAAAATATTGTTTGATGCTCTTATTTTTTTGAATTATGAAATGGAAAATTTTATAGCCTTTGGATGTTGAAGTTGAATGGCTAAGATTAAAGTCGTTTAAAAGCTAGAGAGAGAGTGATCTGACATGGCGTGGGCTTCTAGATTCTCTCACGCATGCTTTTCCATAGTTTTGCAGTTTTTCGGGCCGTTAGATCTCCCTCAATCCAAAGGCTTAGCGCATTTGGGGCTGATCTAGAGATGGGACTCATCCATAGTCGTTCGATAGGCTCTTCATCCAATGGCCTAGATCAAAAGGCACTTTTACATCTTGGATCCAAAGGTGGATTCAGATATGAGCCGTACGATCGAGAAAAGATCCAATGGATAGGACTTGAGGGTGCATTTTCTCATGGGAAGCACATCTTGACCATCCAATTCTCGCCTTTTTGAGGCCCATCAAATCTTAACCATTCATTTCAAAGGCATCCAAGGGCTCAAATGCAATACTGCCTTGACTTTTGCAATTAAACCTCAACCTTTGGATCTTTCAATCAATCCAAGGGCTCTACTTCATTCGAAAAGCTTTCAAAACCATTCAAATGACCAAAACCATGAGTTCTAAGTGGTTTTTTCCTCTTTGACCACACAAAAACAAGGGAAGCCTATGCCTAGCCTATGTGATTAAGGGACTAGACTGTGGCCACCACCCTCCTCTCATTGTTCCATTCCTAATCACTCCTTAGTCTAAAAGGCCCATGCAGGGTTGACCTTTTTTCCTAATGTACTTTGATCTTATCTTCTTTGATAGATATTCCGTTTTTAGATACGATGTGCCTTAGGATTTTTCCTTGTCTTACCATAAAAACGCACTTCTCAGGATTTAGGCATACTCTATATTGCCGACATTTCTCAATTATTCTTTGCAATTCTGGAATATGTTCCTGCCTCCGATCTGAGTATGTACATAGGTCGTCTACATATACTTCTATACCCTTCCGTACGAATTCTTTGAAAACGTGACACATTAACCTTTGGAAAGTAACAAGGGCGTTAGTGAGTCCAAAAGGCATCACTCTCAAACAATAGAACCCCCATTCAGTCCTGAATGCGGTCTTATGTTGGTCCTTAGTATCAATAACTACTTGGTTGTATGCACAAAATCCATCCAAGAAGCTATAGACTTCTTTGCCTGCAACTCTTTCCAATAGGTGATCGGTGATAGGTAATGGATAACTATCACGGATTGTGGTTGCGCTGACTTTCTTTAGATTAATGCACACTCTCAGCTTCCCGTTATTTTTGGGTACAACTACTAAAGGTGACACCCATTCGGTATGTTCTATCTTGTAAACGAATCCGACCACTAATAATTTATCTATTTCCTCTTTAATCTTTGCTACATAGACATCATTATAAGTGTAAGGGCATTGCTTTGATGGTTTTGCATCAAGTGTCATTGGTATTTGGTGAGAACAAATGGAGGGTTCCACACCTTTAAGATCCTTGTAGGTCCATGCGACCACATCTCGATATTCTCAAATCAGTCTTATCAAGTCTTCTTCCTCCTTAGGTGACACATCCTTTCCTATGTATGTGCATCTTTCTTCTCCTTTTTCTACGGTTACTATGATTTTTTTCGTTTGTTCCTTCTTGTCATACGCTTCTCCTTCTCTCGCCTCTCTCTTAGGCATCTAAATGACTATTTTTCTTTCCTCTACTTCGTATCTTTTGAAGTGTTCGGGAACTTCAAAAAGATCCGTGGTTGGTTCGGTCTTACTCACGATTTCCTCATGGTTTGGTACTATAGGGGCTGCTTCGATTGCTAACACTTTATTTGTTCTACTTTTGTCCTCGGCTCGAATGGCTTCTAGATAGCGTTTCTCCGAATCGAACTCTGGTTCCATTTATATGCTCTTGTATTCTTCTTTCCATTCTTTTTCTAATACTTCTCCTGCTTCTCCTTCTTGAAGGACTACCATGTAAAAGCTAACATCATAGCCTTCTTCATCTACACATTTGTTCATGGTCAATACTTCTTCATTTACACATACATCCAAGGTTGCTAGGATCTCCATCCAACCATGCGGTTTGAATGCTTCATCAGGGAAAACTTGAGGTATGTACATTGGGTCCTCTACTGGTTGATAATTCTGATGTCCTATGGGCCATAACTGCAGTTTTTTATCCTCTTTCTTTGCTTCCTTACACATCCATAATTAGGCATTGCATCCATGATTGATCACTTGATCCGGAACTATGGATAGACAAATCATCTTCTTCCTTGTGTACGGGGTTCCATTGTAATGGGGGTACATCCCTGAAAGCAAAGGTATGAAAATTTATCTTGGTAGTGTTTCCTTGATGTTGAAGGTATAATGAGTCTCATCCCCAGTCTTGCACTACCCTGAGTTGTCTCATGAAAGGTTGTCCTAATATCATTTCATAATTATTTGCCTTTCCAAACTGACAGATAGCTAATGTATGCTTGAATTCGACTCCACACGTGGTTAATTTGATGTTTTCCAATATTCTGTTTCTCAACATGACCATCTGCTAATTGAAGCTTCATCAATGTTGATCGTAGGGCTGGCTTTCCCCACTTCTCCCAAATCTCTTTGGTGGTGATACCTAGTCCTACTTCTATGTCTAGTATAGCCTTGGTCATGTATCCATTGTACGTGACGGGTAGGCATGTGTTGCCCTCATCCCCTTTGCTAAATTCTCCAACCTTATCCACTGGAATTTGTATAGTAGAAGGGTTTTCAGTTTCCTTGCTTTCCTTTTTGTTCTTCTCCTGCTCTAACTTCAATTGTCCCGCCAATTGTTTCCATAACTGTGGCTTGACACGAAGTAATTCTTCCACAATCAACTGACATTGTACTTTGGTCTTTTTGAGTTCTGCTAGATTGTGTGAGGTTTTATCTGAGGTCCCCTTTTCCTTTCCTCGTACTGTGGGAGCACGGAAGATCATGGATTCCTTCTCATATTCTCCCATGTAGTTTGGTAGGGTGGAAAGGCTCTGTGCTTCCTCCCTGTTACGGTCTAACCTAGAAACTTCTTCATATATTTCTTCCATGTTTGGCGTTGGTTGATAGTCTTCCACATCTAGTTCCTCAAAAGGCGGTTTTGCAACTCCATTCTTTTTCCATTGATCTATTCGAATTTTAGTCCACAACTCTTTTGGCCACTCAACATCTAAATCAGGGACTATGGACATGGACTTGTCCTGGGTATTCGGTAATTCTTCCTTTTCACCCTCCTCTTTTGGTTTCTGGTCCTTGGTTTTAAGACAATCATGGTATTGATTCTCAAAGATTCTCATATCAGAGAGGGTTGGGATAGTCTTCTCTAGGGTGGCCTGAGCTACCTCTATTAGTTTTCTGCATATCGCTAGCCTCTCCTTTTCTAACTCCCCTTGTGGGTACAGCTTTTCCTGCTGCTCTACATTTGGTCCATTCACGATTCTAGCTTGGTAAGCTTTTAGCCACATGTCTAAACCATCTGGTCTTGGGTCTGCTAGAATTGATCCTGGCTTGTCCAGCTCTAGGGTTTGCGATGTAATGGGAATTTCTTCCTGAATTTCGAGTTCTTTAGGTTTCTTATTGTCTTGTGTATCCTTATTATCGTCCTTATTTTTATTTTTCATCCATTTTTCCTTGAGTTTTTCCCTCCTATCCTTCCACTTTTGGCTTTTTGTTGTTTGGATATTCTCAGATGGGTCCTCTGAATCTTCCACTACTTGTACTCTAGGTTCTAGGGTTTTACTCTTTTCTTGATGTGAGTCTACTCGTTTCTTTTCTTGTCCTTTCGTTTGTGCTCATGTGATGGCCTTCAATGGTACTCTGTATTCCTTGTCACTTCTGTTGGGGGATTCTTGGACAAGAAGGGATTTGAGTGTTTGTAGGAGAAAAGGGAAACAAGAGAAGAAAGATACACACTGGATACCTCTGTCGATTGATTATAATAAGACAAATACAATGTGAAGCACAATGCAATCCAATGCTTCTATGGAAAATCCCACAGAGTGTTCAATTACAAAATACCAAATACCCAAGAGACTTGTTGCTACCGGCCTCCTCTGCACCCAACCTCCACCTTCTCCAAGCCTGCACTTGTGCACACCTTGCACCAAGCTTCCACTAAGGGGGAGGGATGGATACCTTCTGTCAGCATGCGCACACTTCAATGAGACCTTGGGATCCTTGGGGGACTACAAAGGGATTTTAAGAGGTAGTTGCCTACTCTCTTGTAGGAAATACATGCAACCCTATATACTTCAATTGAGCCCTATCAATGGCATCAACTGGCCAATACCTTCTATCATTCTTGTCTAGGTATGTAACTTTAGACTCATCTTTAGGATTTTTTAACCCATAGAAGGTCATTGGACTTTCCTCGTGTCCTCCTGTGGGTGAGTCAGTCTGTAACAATAAGTCTGATACCCTAGTAGGTAATCATCTTGAGGTATCAAATACCCTCTCAAGACTCGAGTCACTACTGATTTGCCTCGAGGTGTAGTTACCAACTCGTTAGGATCCGCTCTTCCTGAGATTCCTTGTCCTTCTAATCCTCCTCTCTCGTTGATCTGGTCTAGGTGTTTCGTTACCACATAGATGTGACCTAACTTGTCCATGTATACTCTCCCTTCATACTTGACTGCCGGTCTAGGCACTATTGTAGAATCAGTGGAAGTTACCATTCTGGCTACTGATCTGTTTAAACCATCCAGGTAGATGGGGATCTCTTGGGCATTAGTGGAAACATATTGCAGAGAGGTATGGTATTCCCCCTCTATCATGGACATGAAGTTTCTCCTAGGGATTAGAACCTTGCATGTCTTCTGAAGCCATTGGTATCTCTTCTTCTGAGTCACTAGAGGTGTCGGAGTAGATAGAGCGATGACTTGCCTGAGTTGCACTTCCTACCGATATCTTGGTCTCTCACTCTCTTGGGCTATCTTGGTTCATTCACTCTCCTGGGCTATCTTGGTCTCTCACTATCCCCCAGTTGCCCCCTCAATTTATCTCTAATATTGTTCTCAAATAGCTTGAAATAGTTTGGGTGATACTACTCTGGCAATACTGCAATTTTACATGATACGATACTTGAACCATAGATGATACGATACCACCTGTGTACACGATACGATACTGTAAGTTACCCGATAGGATACCTTTGCTAGTAAGGATACGATACTAGAACAGTCAGCGATACAATACTAGGTTCTTCGCGATGTCGGGAAGATTTGCATCTTCCACTTGATGACCAGAGAAAATGAAAACACCTTTATTGGTGAACTCTAACCTTTTATATCACTTTTGATCAGTTGTGTTGATTGGAATTAACTACTTTGGAAGTGTTTTCAGGTACGAATGATGAAGCAGAACCTATGTTCATATTAGGGTTTATCCTAATTACATAATTAATGAGTGTTTTTATATTTATACATGCAAGAAACATGGGTAGATAACCCTAGGGTTTCATAAGTTCATATGATTTATGTCAATTGGATTAATCCAAAGGGTCTCAAAAGGTTCTAATGGGTTACTGTTAGGGTTTAATGGGTTAATGATAGGCTTCAGAAGGGTTTTAAGGGGTTTCCAAGATTTCTTTAAGTATTTAAGATGAGTGGGAGTGAATATTAGCATTAGTTTAAAGGGTTAAAGCAATTAATATTTAATGAAATTAATCTATAATTGAACATTGATTAATGAAAAATTAAAATATGATTTAATTAGTTACCTTAATAGTGTGTGAGAGTTTAAATATTAAGGTGTTAATTAATTAAATTCTTAACCTAAGCTTAAATGAAATGAAATATTTAATTATAAATATTTAGGGTAATTGAATTCAAATGAAACTAGTGGATAATTAATGAGTGGTGAATGTGAGTAGTGTTTAAAGTGTGATGTGAATTAAGTGTGTAACTAAAGTGGTTAAAGTGAGTAGATAAAAGTGTGGTAGTTATGTGTGCAAGTTAAAAGGGTGGATTAGATAATTTATGCAATTAAAGTGGAAAAAGGGAATGGAAGAAAGGATGGTGTGTGAGTGAGGGTATTAAAAGAGAGGTTGAAATAGAAAAGTTAGTTAAAGTGTGGTAAATATATGTGGGCAAAAGTGTGGTGATAGGATAAAGTAAAAATAAAAAGAGTGAGGAAGAGAAGACTCTTTGTGAGTATTTAAATGTGTGTTGTGTTTGAGATTGGGGGGATGTTTTTTTAAGGAGGCCAATTCAGCACAGTTTTTCTGACAACACGCATCTGATCTGACTGCGGAAGGTATCGCATATGCGTCAATCGCTGTTATATCAGGCTAGATATGTGATGATGCCTGAGGCACTCTATTATGAAAACAACCACAAACAATGCGTGATGTTCTGAAGGAAGGCTCTGATAATGGAAGGCCAACACATACATGATTAGTTTTTTTGACAAATAAGGAGGCCTAAATTCACGTGTTAATCTGGCTACGGTCATCTTCTCTGACGACATTGAAGCTCGTCATTGCGATGATTCTTTAGTGAAAAAAGGAGGAGCAGCGTGAAGAGAATCAGAACAAAGAAAGCGCGACCATCGTAGTTCTCTCAGATGCAAGACTAACATTCTTGTTCATCTAGGTCAGCTCTTCTACTTCGCGCCATCTGTGTGAACCGCTGTTGCACTGATATGATGTCCGAGGGACAGCTTGCAAATCGCGCGCCGAAGTCTGCTGTGGCCTGCCAATCACAACCTCCTCAAGCACCGCAGGTCTCTTGTGTGCAGGGTCAACCTTCTGCCTCCTTTCCTGTGCCTTCCATCATTACCCAATCGGAATGAATACTTACCCACACTTCTTCATCAAAGAAAGGGATCTGCTATCTGTCCAAACAGGATTGATCTGACAGGCAGATATAGAGGAAGGTCTTGGTGATGCGCACGAGGAAAGAAAAGAGAACAACTCATCTGATAAGGGTGCATATATCTGACGTACTAAGAAAGGTGACATCTGATCTGATATGCATATGATCTGATTAAAAATACGCTGTCGTGAAGATTTTGTCTTCACGATTATCATCCGAATAGAAGACAATGTTATGAATGACTTTCTATCATTGAAGAGGCATCAAGTTCTGATCTATTGTCATTTGTGTATAAAATTTGGAGTATATTTTATCTTGGAGATAACTTTATAATCAAATTAGAATGAGCATATGGAACCTCTAGAGTACTCATCGTCGATTATTCGATGAGTTGTTTATCTCAAAATTAAAGGAAAGGTAGATGGCACATGCAATGGAGTGTGGTAGTTCGAAGATAAAGGAAAAAGGCATGCAGAGCTTTACGTGGAAAAGTATGGGCCGTCATCAAAAAGGGGATTGGTGACTGGCGATGGTGGAAAAAATTGCATGTCTTATCGAGCACTTCACGATCTTACCCGGCAGACAAGAGGAGAGGAGAGGCATCGGAAGTGGAAGAGAGGGTTGGTACGCATAATCTAAAGGAGGCACGCATGCAAGAGAGGGGGGGGCTATTACTCAAGACATGTATGATCCACTGTGGAGAGGGGAACCTGGCTACGCAGTGATAGAAGAAGAGGATCAATTTAGACAATCGAAGGGGTGGCTACACGGAAAAACTCTCATTGCTGGCTGTGGCATTCGTGTTCACAGAAGCAACAGCCGAAGCAGGAGAAGGAAAAGAATGCTGAAGGGGAAATAGGTGCGCATGCTCACGGACTTCGGGGGTGGCATGCGCTGATCAGAGAGGAGGAAGATCATAGCGACAAAAGGTTTGGGGAAGCTCATCCATAGAGGGGTGCTGCCAGAGATTCCGATTCGTCACGATAATGATCGGAGCTCGTCATCATTAAATACATTGAGTGAGAGGCTGTTGGTCAGCTTGTTGACGGAGGAGTCGCTACACTCAGGAGGGAGTTTCTTCATAATGGCACAGGAAAGACAATCAAAAGAGAGGATGCGTCTCCGCATAGGGAACATGAATCAAGCATAGAAGAATCAGAACTGAGGGGTTGAAATTTTGCAAAGCATGTGCAAACTCCGATTCGGATGATCAGATTCAGTGATTAACACGTGCGCAGATCGTTGAAGGCCTTATTGTAAGATTGATAGCATATCCAACTTCTGATACGATGCGAGGAAGCTACATGCTCTGATCATATAAGAGTGAGTTATATCTGTGCGCAACTATTCATAAGTTTATTTCATTTCAAATAAGTAGTAAAAAACGAGATATCTTTATCATGTGCATTAGAATATCATAGTACGACATTTCATCACTTTTGTGTTATAAGTTTTAGTTGAGAAAAAGGAGGCACGGTATAGCATGTGCTCTTCTGTATTTTTCTGATATTCTTATGATCAAATCACCCGAGAAACCACTATAAAAGGCGTCTTTTATTGAACTTACTTCATGGACTTCCGAAATCATTCTCTGTCTTAAATCTTCCAGAGGATGTCAAAATAATCTCTTAAGTATATGAAGGCTAACCTGAGCGTGCTTGATTTTAAAACCGCAAGCTGATGAATAAGAAAACCGATAAATTATGCGATGTTCTCTTATAAATAGAGAAGAAAGTTCATGGAAATCAATCCATTAAATCTCTGAGGATTAACGCTTGTTGCAACAGATATGGTGTTGATGTGATTCAACACGAAGAAAAAAAAAATTGGCTGTAAGCATCTTTATTAATATCTGATCATCTTTGTATTTACGTTTTTGTTTTCTTTACAATACTTTAATCAAACCTACGAGTGTTCAGGAACCTTGAGAACAAGCCTTTCACATTTTCACTTATAAAAATGTTATCATAGTTAACTAAAAAAAAAACCCTCACGCGTAGAAACAACTAGTCAAGTCTACCTTTCTATATTTCATTATGTATCTGTAATAAATTCGATTGGATACGCAGAGTCAGAACTTCGATGTTGTTTTACGCATTGAGATAAATAAATCATTAAATGATGATGATGAAATGAGTGATGGGAAGGAACCTTATACATTGTGAATAGCATGTCCAACGATCATATTAATTTAGGGGAATCTGAAAATCATAGAAACAATCTTTCTGAGATTCTGTATCCATTTTATGTGCACTACATGCTTGACTTAATGCTTGATATGTTTTGAGTTCAGATCTATGATAATAAAGGCCTTCTCTCGTTAAAGGTCACGTGAATGAAATATAATTTAATTACGTATGCTTATTGATATAACTTTCAAAGATAACGATAGAATTTCCAAAGTTATAGTGAGTGAACTCTTCTCTTTGAATATCCACTGCACCTGAGTTTGCTCCAAGCACCCGGCGTGCGCCGTTATTTTTGGCGGTCGCCCTGATCCACCGACCGTCGCTTTCGCTCCGACATTGAACCCGACGTGAATAAACGGCCTTGCAGCTCAGGTACATGCTTCTGGACTGTTTTCTCAAATTAATGCCAAGTAATGTATGTTTGATGTATGTATAACCTCATAGCTTGTTTTTTGTTTATGTGGTGCTTCTTTGATATTCAAGTGTGAGTTATGGGCAAAAAGCAGCGTACAAACATGAACAATATACATCAATGTAAAGAATCGTTTGAAATTAATTTACAAGAGCATAATTCCACAAATATTGTTATTGATGAAGCATATGTGAACGCATTGATAGATCAACATTTGAGAAAATGGGAAGATAAATTCATAGAAAGGGAAAACAAGGCCAATGAAGCTTTACAAAAGACATTGAGAATGATTTTGACTTTAAATGATACGCTTAAAGCTATGCCAGAGACTTTACAAGTATTAAGAACTAGTCTTAGAACTTGGAAAGAGGAAATGAATGCTGAGTTTCAAGAAATGAACGAGAAGTATGAAATATTATCTAAACGAATACACAATTTAGAGCTAGCTAAATGTGAGCATGAAAAAGAGGGAATGAGCCAAAGTTTGTTTATAGAACCTTCATCTATAACACATGTTAATGATTTTAGTAACTCTAGTTTTAGAAATCCATTAAGACTATCAAATAGGACTCGAATGAAAACTTTGCAGTGTTTTTGGTGCGATCAATATGGCCATGCATTTTGGAATTGCAGGTCGTATGAAGATGCACGAAAACGGAAACTAGTGGTTGAATTTGAAAGGAAAATTTGTAATTATCAGGATCGATCACCTTTAAAATTAAATCTAAGAAGGGGAGGAATGAAAGATCTATTTAAGGAAATTCAAACTAAACCTAATCCATGTGAAAGTAAAGAAGTATGGAAGCCTATCATACATATGAACATTCAAACAAAAGAAGAAATAAGAGAGAGGACATCAAACCAAAAACAAGAGTTAAAAGAAGAAATCAAAATGATACAACTAAAGGAAGATCAAAAATCGATTATAGAAGAGCAATTGGAAATTGATCTAGGTGATTTTGAGCATGAAATACAAGTAGGAGCAATGAAACTTAATAATGTACAGATTTCACTTGATCCAATGCTCCTTTCTAATGAGGATTTGTTTGATCAAGTCAAGCTTAAACAACTTCAAACTCAATTTCACAAACATGAATATAATCAATTTAAAGAAGAAGGAATTAAACAAGAAGAGACCAAACAAAGTATTATGAATCAAAACAAACAAACAAATGAAATAGAGAAGCAACTTCTTGATCATATAATTAAACAAATCGAAAACAAAATAAATATAAATTCACAACAATCAAAACCTTTAAAACTTAACAAGAAAACTAAGAATGTACCATTGAAGAAAATAGAAGAAATGATTAAATTAAGAAATGATTAACCTAAGAAATGATTAATATATTTGTCAAGAAAAGATGAATCAAATTGTTTTGGTTTTCTTATGAAAAAGGAATTTGATGAGAAGTTTTTTATAAAATTATTATTGCATACAGATGACACGTTCAAACCGAGAAATAGTCCACATTCTTTTTGATAATTATGATGAATAACAGTTTATGAAATTTTGTGAATGTTTTCTATCCATGAAGAATATTTATATGGGAGTTACAGCCTACTTCCTCATCAAAAAGGTATGTATATGGATTTTGTTGAATTTCATTAATGAATCAAATATGGCTTTTCTACTCAATGTTTTGAGTGATTTAATGCAGATCAAGCAGGAAAGGACGAATTGATGGAAGCTCCAAAATATGACTGCATATTACTTCGGCTTTTATAGATGGATTATCTAAAAGTTTTGAATTGATATATTTTGGTTTAAATATGCTAATACTTATGTTGTTTTCACGAGTTGTTTGCAAGATATTTTTCAGGTTCAAGATGAAGAATGGGAATTTATGGACAACCAAGATTTTCTTCCAGAGCAGAATATGAAAACCATTTACTTCCATTTTTGCACCATTTCTTTAAGCGTGCATTTCAAGTATGCATTAAATTATGTATGAACACATATTGAGTTTTGCCCTTAGGTGCACGTTCATTTGCACCATTATCCAATTGTATCAATGCATTATGAAATCTGTGAAAAAGTTCGAAGTATAGGAGATAGAAAGCCTCTACATCGACAACCAATTACCCTATTTATGCGCCATTTGTTTTTCTAATGCATCAAAAGTATGCATAATAGGGTCACACTACATGACCATGCATCTAGTCACGATCGGATCTATGCCCATGCACATATGAGTGACTGTAAGGATGAATGTGTAATCACATTGCTATGTATGAGAGCGAGCGCACCAACCTCGTCATCAAAAGCTATTTTTCTTTATTGATTGCACCATTAAGTTTATACATGCATTTTCAAAGTGTGCATATCAATAGGGCTAATTACGCAGCCGTGCATAAGGCACTTTGATTTTAAAACCCATGCACATATTATGCTATGGAATTGATTTTTATTATTAAGCAGAAAACAGGTTTCGTTTGGCGCATCCGAAGGATGCACAGGGTTGGTGGGGGTGAGTGTCGTGAAGATTTTGTCTTCACGATTATCATCCGAATAGAAGACAATGTTATGAATGACTTTCTATCATTGAAGAGGCATCAAGTTCTGATCTATTGTCATTTGTGTATAAAATTTGGAGTATATTTTATCTTGGAGATAACTTTATAATCAAATTAGAATGAGCATATGGAACCTCTAGAGTACTCATCGTCGATTATTCGATGAGTTGTTTATCTCAAAATTAAAGGAAAGGTAGATGGCGCATGCAATGGAGTGTGGTAGTTCGAAGATAAAGGAAAAAGGCATGCAGAGCTTTACGTGGAAAAGTATGGGCCGTCATCAAAAAGGGGATTGGTGACTGGCGATGGTGGAAAAAATTGCATGTCTTATCGAGCACTTCACGATCTTACCCGGCAGACAAGAGGAGAGGAGAGGCATCGGAAGTGGAAGAGAGGGTTGGTACGCATGATCTAAAGGAGGCACGCATGCAGGAGAGGGGGGGGCTATTACTCAAGACATGTATGATCCACTGTGGAGAGGGGAATCTGGCTACGCAGTGATAGAAGAAGAGGATCAATTCAGACAATCGGAGGGGTGGCTACACGGAAAAACTCTCATTGCTGGCTGTGGCATTCGTGTTCACAGAAGCAACAGCCGAAGCAGGAGAAGGAAAAGAACGCTGAAGGGGAAATAGGTGCGCATGCTCACGGACTTCGGGGGTGGCATGCGCTGATCAGAGAGGAGGAAGATCATAGCGACAGAAGGTTTGGGGAAGCTCATCCATAGAGGGGTGCTGCCAGAGATTCCGATTCGTCACGATAATGATCGGAGCTCGTCATCATTAAATACATTGAGTGAGAGGCTGTTGGTCAGCTTGTTGACGGAGGAGTCGCTACACTCAGGAGGGAGTTTCTTCATAATGGCGCAGGAAAGACAATCAAAAGAGAGGATGCGTCTCCGCATAGGGAACATGAATCAAGCATAGAAGAATCAGAACTGAGGGGTCGAAATTTTGCAAAGCATGTGCACTCCGATTCGGATGATCAGATTCAGTGATTAACACGTGCGCAGATCGTTGAAGGCCTTATTGTAAGATTGATAGCATATCCAACTTCTGATACGATGCCAGGAAGCTACATGCTCTGATCATATAAGAGTGAGTTATATCTGTGCGCAACTATTCATAAGTTTATTTCATTTCAAATAAGCAGTAAAAAACGAGATATCTTTATCATGTGCATTAGAATATCATAGTACGACATTTCATCACTTTTGCGTTATAAGTTGTAGTTGAGAAAAAGGAGGCACGGTATAGCATGTGCTCTTCTGTATTTTTCTGATATTCTTATGATCAAATCACCCGAGAAACCACTATAAAAGGCGTCTTTTATTGAACTTACTTCATGGACTTCCGAAATCATTCTCTGTCTTAAATCTTCCAGAGGATGTCAAAATAATCTCTTAAGTATATGAAGGCTAACCTGAGCGTGCTTGATTTTAAAACCGCAAGCTGATGAATAAGAAAACCGATAAATTATGCGATGTTCTCTTATAAATAGAGAAGAAAGTTCATGGAAATCAATCCATTAAATCTCTGAGGATTAACGCTTGTTGCAACAGATATGGTGTTGATGTGATTCAACACGAAGAAAAAAAAAATTGGCTGTAAGCATCTTTATTAATATCTGATCATCTTTGTATTTACGTTTTTGTTTTCTTTAAAATACTTTTCAAAGATAACGATAGAATTTCCAAAGTTATAGTGAGTGAACTCTTCTCTTTGAATATCCACTGCACCTGAGTTTGCTCCAAGCACCCGGCGTGCGCCGTTATTTTTGGCGGTCGCCCTGATCCACCGACCGTCGCTTTCGCTCCGACAACGCGCACATGAATTCAAAGTCTATTGGGAGAAGGATGATGAAAGGAGGTGAATTTTACGTTTTCTTTTGGAAAAGTTGATAAGGTATTTGCTTAGTGTGATTATGTTCTGATTGCACACTATTTTGTAATATCCAACGAGGACTGAAGAATTGAGATTTGCTCATCATTCTGACAATGCTATTGATGTTCTTGATGGTAATTTCACGGAACTCAGGTTATCTGTGACTTAGCGCAGCAATTAACGGACGACTTGCTATATTGAATTCTTCTATCTCTGAAGTTTAACGTTCTATCAGGTTTGATAAATGACGTAGATACTGTTTTCGACATGCATTTGTTGCACCTGATACTCTATGATTTACTTAATACAACTATGAATCTTTACTTTGTTACGCAAATAAGTTTACTTTTGAATTAAGAATGAAACTTTACCTTGACCCCTTACTCTTGAAATGATGCTTTCTATCATGGTGCCACAAGCATTGTAGTTCTAAATTACTAAAAGCATAACATAGAAAGATTTAGAAATTTGACAAACGTAAAGCATTGTGTAACTCTATGTTTAATCTTGGGAAATTCTACGCAAAAAGTGAGCTCTGACAAATAGTAATTTGCAGTCAAATCATATGTAGATGTGGCTGTAAAGTTGCTTAGTTTGTAGAGACTTAGAATAAAGGATCTATACCTATGAAAGATGATTTGTTTGTGTTTCTCTCGCTTGTCCATTTGATAAATTTTAAAAAGTGATCTAATCATTCCATTTTTTATGAGACCATGGCCGTCATCCAACTTGAGTTCTTGTTTGTGTGAAATGTTATGTGAAATTGTTGGAAGTATTGAAACGAAGTGATTTTGCAAAAAGTTTGAGATGATGAGAAAGGAGTTTTGCATAAGCCCTTGAGCCTTCATTGTACCTGAGTTTGCTCTAAGCACCCCGCGTGTGTCGATCGATTTTGGCGGATGAACTGATCCAACATCCGAGCATCTACACGAGCCGACATTGGTGAACCTGACGTGAACAACGGCATTGCGACTCAGGTACATCCGACGGGAAACAAATTCCAGGTATTTATACTTGAATTCTCCTTGCTTGCACATAGTTAAACAAAAATGAAATCTAATGTAGAAAACATTCTTTATGATATGGAATCACGATTAGTTTCGTCTATAGATTTAAAGCTTCATTCCAAGTTTGAGTCCTTAAACTCGTTTCTTTCAATCTTAACTATAGTAGTATCTGATTTTAATGCAACTCTTAAATCAATAGATACTCAATTTGATCACGAGTTTAGGAATTTAGAAGGAATTCTTCATTATGAACTATCGAATTTAAATGAAAATATGGAAACATTAGCAAATCATGTAAAAGAAATCTCATCATTCAAAACTATTGGTCATGACATTGCAAGTTTAAAAGAGAACATTGAAAGGTTAAACAATCAAATACAAGAAAGTGCTACATGTGAATGCAAAGATAAATATCATGTACGAGTTCAAAGTAGATCTATGTATTCTATTGACCAAAACCCTTTACCCGATCATAGAAGAGTCGCTCCTAGGCCTTTACATCAAAGACCAAATAGAACCGTTAGATGCTTGTGGTGTGACCAACTAGGTCATAAATATGGGAATTGTATTGCCTATGAGAAAGCATGTAGACAACAATTGGTACTAGAAAGTGAACAGAAAATATGTGATTATCAAACACAACTACCTTTGAGATTAAACTTAGGTAGAGGAGGGATGATAGACTACTTTGACCAAACAAAATTTAGTCCTAAAACCAAACTTCAAAAACAATGGAAACCTAAGAGTCATGATGAGAAAAGCAATATATGTCAATTACATTCTACGAACACCAAGATTGTGACTAAAAGTGAATGCTTGGACAATGATCAAAACCTTCTTAAACCTAAATTTATGAGCAACATTCATATTCAAACTACATCTAAGGATCAATATACATTGAAAAAGATTAAGAAAGAAGAAGATGTAAGGATAAAAGATGATGAAAATGAACAATCAATTGATGGAAATAAAGACATACATGTGGTTAAAACAGAACCTAAAGTCATAGAAAATGACAATAAATTTGATAAAAATAAAACTGATAAAAGAATAGTACAAATATCTGAAGATGAAAATCTTCAAATTCAATTAAAACATGACAAGAATATGGGAAAATGGGTACAAGAAGCCATATGGAAGATTGACAATAATATCAAAAACTCATCTAAAGTTAAGACAAAGGAGAAGAATTCAAGAGAATAGTTTTATTGTGATGGAATTGTTTATTGAAGTTAAAACATTTCAAGTTTTGATTTTGCTTGCTCTTTAAATGCCAGTTTTCCTAAAGAAGATGAACATATACCTAAATTGTTTTGTTTTATGAAGTTTTTATGCTTGGAAAAGCTAGTTAAAAGCTTATGATAAAGTTTTACATTATGATTTGCTTAACCAAAAGAATACTAAAATATGAAAACATGATTACAAATTAAACTAAAACATGTTTGAAATTATATGCACAATATGCTTGCAACTAAGTTTGATCATTATGATTGTCATTTCTTAAACTTATGATGCCAAAGACGCTATTCTAGAAAAAAAATATAATTATCCATTGAGATAGGATGATAACAATTATGCTGATATACTACTCAATATGATTTTCTTTCTTATGATGAGAAGGATCATATTTTATGCTTTTCTATTGATAATAAACCTTCTAATTATAACTAGTATTATCAAAATGATGTTACTAAATTTATGATGAACAATTATGAAGAACAATTATTAAGAACATTATTATAATGAAATGATGAATATTTTGAACAAAATGATTCTTGTTTACAACAATTATGATGGTATACTTTTAAAAGAAAGAAATATACATGATATAAATATGATCACGATAAATATGAAGAACATGAAAATATGATACAATATGATGATGATTATATTGACATACCATATGATGAGGAAGAGGAACTTTCATAATCCAGATATGAATTTTTCATTGATATCAAAATATGATGCTCATTTATAAAGATTCAAGTCAAAAATACGATGAACATTATGATTTTTCCTAAAATTTATGAACTTTGTTACAAAGGTTGAAAAACCTAATGTGAAAATTATAAATTTTGTTTCATAGGTTGAAAAACCTATTGTAAAAATTAAGAATGCATTATTTATGACAATTATAACCACTATGAATTTCTTATGATGAAATTTGTGCCATGATGAAGATGAATCTGATAGAATATATGAATTTATATTTGCAAGATACATGATAATGAAGATTACTTGTTGTGTAGCTTCTACTTTATGATTGCTTACAGGTCCTGAAGATGAATTGATCAAAGCAATTGAAGATTTTATGCCAAAAGTTCTGATGAACTTAAAGAGAGCTGAAGATGGAGTCAATATAGATCAGGTGAAAAAGTTCTAAACCTGATTTATGTTTTAATTTATTATGAAAGTTCATGCATTATCATAATTAGATATGTGCATTTATGAGATAGGTTAAGAAACTTCTTAAAACTATGAAAAGTAGAATTTACACTGAAGTAGGAACATGCTTGAAGAGAAGATAGGGATTAGAGACCTATGGCTGTCATATGAATAGTTGAAGGAACCCTTAACTTGCGACTCCTAGTAGAAGTAGGCTTGTTTTATATAGGTAAGCTTCCTTAAATCTGACCCATTTAGCTAAAGAGATCCTAGTTCCTGCTTTAGCTTACCTCTAGATCCTTTGCTTTGATTAGGGGTTAAGCCTTTCCCCTTCATCAAAAAAGTTGCGAAGAAAAATTGAAAGCAGTACATTAATGGTTGCTGTATATGAAAAGAGGAAAAATGACAAAAAGAAAAATTATGATGAAAAAAAGCGATGAAAGAAAAATCAAATGATTTCAATGAATCAGTTGTGGTCTTGAAATCACTTCTGAATTGAAAAGCGGGCTATATAAGGCAGATGTATGCTAGAGAGGAATTAGTTTTTCATCAATTACAAGCAGAGGTTTCTAGAAATCCTCTACCTCCTAGTTTAGAGAATGAAATGGCTGGAGATTATCCATTGCCAGCTCGTGATCATTCTTTAGTACAAACATATGATAGAAGAAGATATGGAGGATGGAATAGAGGACCACTTCCTTTAAATGGAGAGGTTTTCAACTTTTGGGGTAATCGCTATATGATTCTTCATCCACTATTACTAATGTTGGTCGTGGCCTCTTTATTGTAGAGGATTTGTATGTGCCTCCGAACTCTGAAGTCACTCTTATGTCATTTTGTCGTCCTATATATGGACGGGGAGATTGGCATCGACTTTCACGTTATATTCAAAGCATGAGTACTTATGGAATATGCTTGAATGCAGCATCCCTTACTAGTAGAAGGATTTTACATGCAGAAAATGAAAGATTATATATTGATGGAAGACCTTACACACATGGAAATATAGCAAGTTTAATAAATAGTAGTCGAGGGTTACATAATAGTTCAAGGTCTAATTGCACATTTGAGGAGCGTGAAAATAGTCATGAATCACCATACATGAGTAGAGATGTATCAAGATACATAGTTGTCAATGCGATTACTACATTACATGCTGGTGATGAAGTATTAGTAAACTATGGATGGCGTAGACCTCCAAGAGCACCTTTTAGCTAGAGAGAATAAAAATTTCTTTATCCATATTTAATAAGTTATATACTTAATTTTTTTATTTTAAGTTTACTTTTTATTCATTTATGGAATATTAATGAATTTTATTTATATGTGTAGATTCCAACATATGATGTTGATGATATTCCTCCACAGCATTCACAATTACCAGTAAGACCTCATTTATCAAAAGCTTCCATGAGGAGGCTACGCAAAACTAATCCTGTGCAATATGCAAAGTTGAAAGATCTATATTCAAAAGATGATAAAGTACAAGATTTGTGTGACAATGATGAAGATGATGGCATGGCAAATTTTATTGAGGATTGGTATCAAAATGACAGTGAGAGCATTGATATTTCTAAAAATGAGAAATATCTTCGAGAGGAATGTCTAAAGAATGTATATGAAGGAAGTCGTTTGACACGACTAAGTGCGAGCTTACTTATTCTCAACCTTCAAAATCGTTTTGGATGGAGTAATGTATCGTTTTCGACACTATTAAGGTATAATTTTCAATTTTCTATTGATTTATATATATATGCATAAATATATATGTATATAAATACATGCAGGTTTTTATTCTTACTTTAGATAAGGTAAGTGATGGGGGAAGTATCTCAACCCCTAAGCAACGATGAAGCGCGAATGACCTCCACAGGTATCCTTCTTTGACCTCTGCACACCAAAAATGCTCTTACTCAGAGCTGATGCAGAGAACTCCTGTGAGCTTTTGTAGACCTGTAGTAGACACCAAGGGCTTTCCAACAAAACAAATTTCACTTGAAATGGATGCTTACACAACGAGAAACAATGTCTACAACATGAGCTAGTTGAATGCTCACAACTGCTAGTCAAGCAGAGACCTCACTTCACTCCAGCAAACTTTTCTCAGAGATTATACAGAGAATGAATCTCAAACTTGAGTCAACTTTAGAGCACTCTAATAGCTACCCAATGACACCAAAATCATAGCAAATGGATACATAGAGAAGGAGAACCAGCCCTTACAACAGAGAGCAAAATATTTCCAATAGAGCCTACACAAAGAGAGAGATATCAATCACACAACTTCACTAAAATGAATGTTGCTCCCAGCTTACTCAGAGAATGCTCCAGAGAATTGGTAAGCATAAAATAGACTCTTATAGCTATCCAATGAGACAAGAATTACATCAAATGGATACCATATGAGGGAGAACCAATGCTAACAACTCAGGGGTAGAGAGTTGCAACACTGCCTGCGCACACACATAGATATGCCTACTAAAAGAAAACAAACAAGCAAGCAAGGGGGTTGCTTAAGCAAGGGGCTTGCTTATCACAACTCCAGCACTTAGTGCTCACTTTACATGAGCTAAAACTCAAAGAAGATGGCCCAAAAGAAGTCGGGATACATGCTCCTTTTATAGTGAGAGGTGTGCCCCTAAAATCTAGGAACTACCTTTCGAAATCAGCCTCCTAACTTGGAGGAATTAGTTGAGATGACTTGGGGAGTGGTTGAGTGACTTTTCTTGATGGAATCTCGTGGCTTTTGGCTTCCTTTGATTGCTCCACATGTCCATAAAAGATTCCCCACGAATTTTTAGCTTGAAGCTTGACTTTTAACACTCCCCCTCAAGCTTCAATTCTTCATCCTCATCCAAGCTCCTTCATGTTGATGCATTGCTTGAATTTTGAAATCTTCATCCCATCCAAAGCCTTTGTAAACATGTCCGCAACTTGGTCCTTGGTACCAATATGATGTACTGAAACTTCCTTGGATATCACCTTTTCCCTTATGAAGTGATAGTGCACTTCAATATGCTTGGTTCTAGCATGATAGACAGGGTTCGATGCTAGATGAATGCTACTCATGTTGTCACAAAAAATTGGATATGTGTCAACCTGCAAATTAAGCTCCATAAATAACTTCTTAATCTACATTAGCTCACATGTGACTTGAGCCAAAGCTCTATACTCAGCCTCGGTGGAAGATAATGCCACCGTGGGTTGCTTCTTTGAAATCCATGAGATGATCTTGCTACCTAGCATGACTAGGTAACCACTTGTACTCCTTCTATCTTCCTTCGAACCGGCCCAATCGGCATTGGAATAAGCTTTGACCTGCATATCATCATCAAATGAGTAGAACAATCCTTCATTTATAGTGGCTTTGAGATATCACAACATTCTTCTTGCAGCTTGCAAGTGTGTAGTCCTTGGACTATGCATAAATTGTGATAACACTTCAACTCCATATGCTATGTCGGGCCTGGTTATTGTGGCATAATTGAAAGAGCCTACAATAGATCGATACAAAGTTACATCCTCTAATGGCTCTCCATCAATGGAGCTTAGCTTTACATTAACTTCCATGGGATTTGAAATAGGCTTGCAATGTAGCATCCCAAACCTCTCAAGTAGGTCTAGAATATACTTCCTTTGTATGAGCATAATACCTTCTTCTTTGTATACAACTTCAATGCCAAGAAAATACCTAAGATCTCCAAGATCAGAGATCCTAAACTCCTTTCCAAGCTTTGCCTTGATCTCCTCAATGCCCTTTGTATCATTACCTGTAATGATAAGATCATCTACATACACACACATGTAGACCACAAGTTCTCCTCTTTGTTTGATGAAGAGAGATGGATCCGCCTTGCATTGATTGTAACCACATTTGATCAAATAGTCCACCAATCTTTGGTTCCAAGCCCTTGGAGCTTGCTTTAGGCCATAAAGTGCCTTCTTCAACCTACAAACATGATGTGGAAACTCTTTATGAACAAAACCTAGTGGTTGCTCCATGTATACCTCTTCTTCCAAGTCTCCATTGAGAAAGGCATTCTTGATATCCAATTGGAAAAGCTTCCATCCTTTGCTAGCAGCCATTGCAATGAGTGTCCTAATGGTGCTCATCTTTGCCACGGGGCTGAATGTCTCTTCAAAGTCCACTCCATATGTTTGTGCAAAACCCTTGGCCACCAATCTTGCTTTGAACCTAGAAATAGATCCATCTGAATTCCTCTTTACTTTATACACCCACTTATTACCTATTACCTTCATGTTATCCTTCTTGGGCACTAGAGTCCATGTTTGATTCTCCTCAAGTGCGTCGATCTCTTCTTGCATTGCCTCTTTCCATTCGGTGTACCTGCTTGCATCTTCATAGCAATCGGGCTCATGATCTTCTACTACTTTGTTCATATATGCATAATGTGTTGCCATGTATGAATCATAAGTAAACCTTTGAGTTGGATACTTAACTCTAGAAGACTTCCTTTCTTCACCTTTTGGAGGAATAAACCTCCTTTGCCTTGGGAACTTGATCTCTTTCTTTGACGTGGCTTCTTTCTCCATCATGTGTCCTTCATCATCTTCAACTTCATTACCTTCTTCATCCAACTCCACCAATGTTGATTTGCCTTTGTTGATTGATTGTGCTTCATAGCTTGATGAAGATCTCCCCCTCCATGGTGAGTTCATGCTTGAACTATCTTCATTGATGGAACACCTTGGGCCGCTTAGCTCTAGGTCGATTTGTTCTTCATCATGTCCATGCTTTTCTTCTTCATAGTCCTGCATACAATCATACTTCTTATACCAAGGGAGTAGCTCATCAAATGCTACATCCCTTGATATCCTCAAGTCCTTTGTGTTTGGGTTGAAGCACCTGTAACCTTTATGATCATTTGAATATCCTAGAAACACACACTTTTCCGCCTTTGGTTGTAGCTTGTGCCTCAATTCACTTGGCACATGTACATAACAAGTACATCCAAATATCTTCAAGTGGGAAAGATCAGGTTTCTTACCATAATAGGCTTGATATGGTGTCAAGCCATGGATCCCTGAGGTAGGAGCCCTATTCATTAGATACACGGCGGTATTTGCTGCATCACTCCAAAACATGTTAGGTACATTCATCTCATTAAGCATTGCTCTAGCGATCTCAGCAATGTATCTATTCTTTCTCTCTGCTACTCCATTTTGTTGGGGTGTGTACCTGCATGTTACTTGCCTCTTGATGCCTTGATCCATTAAAAAATCAGAAAACTCATTTGAGAAATATTCTCCCCCTCCATCGGACCTTAGCTTCTTGATATATGTACATGTTTCCTTCTCTACCATTGCCTTGAATGCTTTGAAACATGTAAACACATCTGATTTGTTTTGATGAAATAAACCCAAACCATCCTTGTGCAATCATCTATAAAAGTGACAAAGTACTTGTTACCTCCAATGGATTGCTCTTTCGTTGGCCCCCACACATCTGTATGTATCAACTCCAATGGATGTTGGCTTATGTAGCCACTCTTCTTGAATGGAAGTCTCGCTTGCTTCCCTAGTTGACAAGATTCACATAAATGCTTCATATCTTGTCCTTGGAAGTTGGGAAGACCTTCAACCAACCTCTTGAATTGCATTTCCTTCATTCTTTGTATGTTGATGTGACCTATCCTCTTGTGCCACAAGTCCAACTCCGAAATCCTCTTGTTTCCATATGTGAAGTAGACATGTTGAGTAGAATGAGAATTTACCTCCAAAGTGAAGAGTCTCCCTTGCTTCTTTCCTCTTGCTATGACCTTGTAACCTTGCTTAGGGTTCTCCACAAAGCATCCACCTTTGTTGAACCTTACTTGATAGCCTCTTTCAACCATTTGCCCAACGGACACCAAGTTCTTTGTGATGGTAGGTACATGCAAGACATCCTTGAGACATCTTCCTTCCTCCTTGTCATCCAAAGCTACATCTCCAACATGGGAGATCTCATGGGCTATATCATCACCTGTTTCTACATGTCCTTTACCTTTGGGAACATGTAGATTAGTAAACCAAGAAGCATTGCAACTCATATGGTTGCTACATCCACTATCAATATACCAAGTGTTATCTACTTTGCTTGAATTCCCATTCATGTGCATCATCAAGAGATTGTCATTTTCTGAACTTGTAGAAGCATAATTACCTTGGCCTTTGTATGAAGAACCTTGATTATAGTTCCTTTGGTTTCCTCCTTGGTAGCAATCTCTAGCATAGTGGCCAAACTTGCCACATATGTAACATCCTTCGCCATCTTGATTCCTGTTTTGTTGATGTCGTCCTCCTCTTCCTCTTGATCTTCCTCTCCCTCTTTGTGATGAGGTGCCTTGGTCATGTCCTTGATTTCTTGAGTGGCCTTGCCTTCCTCCAAACCTTCCTTTGCCCCTTCCTTGTCCTTGTCTTCCTTTGCCCCTTTGATTACCTGCATAGAAAACTTGTGCATCTTTGCTTTTAGTTGAACTTCCACCTATGTTCATTTCTTCGGTGACCATGAGAGCAACCAATTGCTCAAAATCGGGAAGATTATCCCTTACATAAACTGAAGTGGTAAAGGGTTTCCACTTCTCATCATCTCTCAAACCATTGAGAGTATAAGCCACAAGATCGTCATCGTCTACGTGGCTTCCAATGGATCCCAATGCATCTGATAACTCCTTGACCTTAAGTATGTAGTCATTTATGCTACTCCCTGAGCTCTTCCTAAGGTTGTTGAGCTCATTCTTGAGTTGGATCTTCCTTGCTTTGGTGCTTGTTGAATAAAGCCTTTCAAGTGTCTCCCATACCTTCATGCGTGAATCCAGGTCTTGGATATGGCCGATCATGCTATTGCTAATGTGTTGGGAAAGAATAAAGATAACCCTCTTGTCTCTTTCATTCCATTCCCTAAAGGCCCTTCTCTGGTCATTGGTTGGATTCTCATCCAACCTAGGTCTTGGTTCACTTCCACTAATCAACCCCCAAAGGCCCTTGCCCATAAGATAGTTGGAGACCCTAAATCTCCATGGTTGATAGTTACCTTTGTCTAGCTTTTCAATTTGAGTGTTGAAGTCTCCCATATCTAGTCTTTGATACTTGACCTAGCCCTTGGCTAATGCTCCAATGTGTGTAAAATGAAAATGAGGCTCTGAGGTTACCTCAATCCAAAGCTTTCCTTAGATGGACACCTTGTGCTCTTGCAAATTTGAGTAGAATAGCTCCCCCTTGATGTGAGCTACCTCCAAGAAGCTTTTGTTGATGCAAATCTTCAACCACCAACTCCAAGAGGTCTTCTTGCTTGTATGTGATGCCTCCAAGATTCCCAAATGCTCTGATACCACTGATGGGGGAAGTATCTCAACCCCTAAGCAACGATGAAGCGCGAATGACCTCCACAGGTATCCTTCTTTGACCTCTGCACACCAAAAATGCTCTTACTCAGAGCTTATGCAGAGAACTCCAGTGAGCTTTTGTAGACCTGTAGTAGACACCAAGGGCTTTCCAACAAAACAAATTTCACTTGAAATGGATGCTTACACAAAGAGAAACAATGTCTACAACATGAGCTAGTTGAATGCTCACAACTGCTAGTCAAGCAGAGACCTCACTTCACTCCAGCAAACTTTTCTCAGAGATTATACAGAGAATGAATTTCAAACTTGAGTCAACTTTAGAGCACTCTAATAGCTACCCAATGAAACCAAAATCATAGCAAATGGATACATAGAGAAGGAGAACCAGCCCTTACAACAGAGAGCAAAATATTTCCAACAGAGCCTACACAAAGAGAGAGATATCAATCACACACCTTCACTAAAATGAATGTTGCTCCCAGCTTACTCAGAGAATGCTCCAGAGAATTGGTAAGCATAAAATAGACTCTTATAGCTATCCAATGAGACAAGAATTACATCAAATGGATACCATATGAGGGAGAACCAATGCTAACAACTCAGGGGTACAGAGTTGCAACACTGCCTGCGCACACACATAGATATGCCTACTAAAAGAAAACAAACAAGCAAGCAAGGGGGCTGCTTAAGCAAGGGGCTTGCTTATCACAACTCCAGCACTTAGTGCTCACTTTACATGAGCTAAAACTCAAAGAAGATGGCCCAAAAGAAGTCGGGATACATGCTCCTTTTATAGTGAGAGGTGTGCCCCTAAAATCTAGGAACTACCTTTCGAAATCAGCCTCCTAACTTGGAGGAATTAGTTGAGATGACTTGGGGAGTGGTTGAGTGACTTTTCTTGATGGAATCTCATGGCTTTTGGCTTCCTTTGATTGCTCCACATGTCCATAAAAGATTCCCCACGAATTTTTAGCTTGAAGCTTGACTTTTAACAGTAAGAACAAGAACTTAAACTCAATGGACACTTTTATCTGTGCATCTTTTAAAACTATTAATGCATCTTTCAAAATATTCGCGTAAAATTTGATTGTTTGGATGGCAGGATACGATTGTTTGTTTTGGAGGATATGAAGTATGTACCTTCATTGAATGATTTATCGATTCTATCATATGTTCAGTTTGAAAGTGCGAGAAATGGAATTATAATTGCTATTCAAAGATTTTGGCACTGTTTATAGGCCATACAATGGTACGTGACCTCGATGAATCGCATGCACAGAGGTTACTCAAGATAGAGCAATCTGATTATAATGGACTAGCCAGCAGGAGTCCTAGGGTATGCAGTAAACCTCTTGCATGTCAATGATGAGCATCTGAACTTTAGGATACAAAGTGGAAATCATGGTGGCTTGAGAGGATCACTTTTATACAGCTTGTTCAAAAAACTTCAGTGTCATAAACCTGGAGTTCTTTGAACAAGCTGTATAAAAGTGATCCTCTCAAGCCACCATGATTTTCACTTTTTATCCTTAAGTTCATATGCTCATCATTGACATGAAAGAGGTTTACTGCATACCCCAGGAATCCTGCTGGTACTAGTCCCTTATAATCAGGTTGCTCTATCTTGAGTAACCTCTGTGCATGCGATTCATCCAGGTCACCATCATATGGCCTATAAAGAGTGCCAAACTCTTTGAATAGCAATTATAAACCCACTTCTCACACTTTCAAACTGAACATATGATAGAATCGGCAAATCATTCAATGAAGGTACATACTTCATATCCTCCAAAACAAACAATCGTATCCTGCCATCCAAAATAATCAAATTTTACGCGAATATTTTGAAAGATGCACATAAGCATACACATATATAAAATTATATGCATATATATATGTATGTATATTTATTTATTTACTTTTTTCAATATATCTTCTTTTTATAAACTTACAGGTTATTATCTAAAAAGTTTTTACCAAGTCAGAATATTCTTCCTTCGTCACATGATGAAATGAAGAAGATAATCAACAATCTTGGTATAGATTATCAATGTATACATGCATGTCCTAACAATTGTATTTTATGTAGAGGTGAATATGTAGACTCTTTGACATGTCCCAAATGTCAATCTCCTCGATATAAGGGCGAAGAAGGTAAAATCCCAAAAAAGGTATTGAGACATTTTCCATTGGCTCCACGGATTAGAAATATGTTTCAAAGCCCCGAATTATCAAAGATTTTGACTTGGGGACATGATCACAAAAGTACTAATGGAACAATTAGAATTCCTCATGATAGTGTTGCTTTTTAGCATATTGATTCTACATGGCCTGAATTTGCACAAAATCCACAGAATCTAAAGTTAGGAGTTGCATTAGATGGGGTTAATCCATTCTCCATGAAATCCAGTAAATGGTCAACATGGCTAGTGGTAGTAATAAACTATAATCTTCCGCCATATCTTAGCATTAAAAAGGAACATTTAATGCTTTGACTTTTAATCCCAGGCAAAAGACAAGTTAAAGATATGAATATATATCTTGCTCCTCTCATTGACGATCTTCAAGAGTTATGGAGAGGTATTAATGTCATTGATGTATCGAAAAGCATCAATGAAAGACATATTACGGTTCGTGGTATTGTGGCTTGGACTATTCACGATTTTCCAGGATATGGTGTTTGTTCAGGTATTGATGTAATTTTTTTACTCAAAATGCATGTAAATAAATATGATTTAATCTAATTATATTTTTATCATTTTCCATGATGCAGGAATATCTACTAAGGGTTATAAAGCTTGTCCATATTATGGTGATTGGTTGAGATCAATCTATAGTAAGAATCTCAACAAAAATATTTATCTTCGACATCGATGATTCTTGCCTGATGATTACGATACTTTTATATTTAATATGTATGAATATTGGATATCTTTTATTTTTATTTATGATATGTATAGGTGGATTACATCCAAAGAGATTGACAAAAACTCAATCCCACAAAAAAAAACGTGAATGCAAAGAGCTACTATGTTTGATGGAGAAAGGACTTCCTACTTCATTTTTTGATATTCAGGTTCATTTATTAGTCCATCTTGTAGATGAAATAGATATTGCAGGTGTTGTCAACACTCGATGGATGTTTTGGGTCGAGCGATTTATGGGAGTATTAAAAGGTTATGTGCGACAAAGAGCGAAACCAGAAGGATCCATGGCAAAGGGTTGGATGCTTGAAGAGTGCATGTATTACGTTAGTGAGTACCTTGAAAGAGTTCATGAAGAAGCTCCACAAATAGCAGATGAGGTATTATCACGTTGTCGAGGAGTTCATGGAAAGGAGGGTGAAAATAGGATAAAATTACTCAAAGTGTAAACAAAGTTCCTTCAAAGAAATTTATACCTCACTTAATAAGCCATTTATAGTTAAGTATGAGAGAGGTATTTCTCTTGGGTCAACCTAAGGTCTTGTAAAGTCAAACCACTATATGAACTAAAGGAGAGTTCTTTCTTTTAGTGCTGCCTCAGAAAAAAAAAACAAACCTCTTGACTCTCTCCTTTTCCAACTCTCCTCTTTTACAATCTGTAGCTTTTTGCCTCTCTGTCAGCTTATGGAGCTTTCTTCATTGTTTATCCGATTGGCTTGGAGATTCAATACAATCAGAGTCCCTGCATATATTTGGCTCACTTTTCTTAATATTTATGCTCTATATTGCACCACGGATGGATGATTCATTTCATTCAAAGCTCACACAATCCTCTCCTTACTAGCAATCTATATTGTCATACAAACATAGGACAAAGGAGGTCGTCATTTGGTTTGTTCAGCACAATGTGACACAGGGTTCAGGATCTTCACTTGCCTTGTGAGTTCAATCTATATGCCAATTGCATAGTAAAGTGCCACATTCTAAACACTTTCATACTTCCACTCTGCACGAGGATACCTGCACTTTCTTGGCATCAATTCTCACACATGCCAATCACTTCACTAAAAGTCAAGACACTCACAGGAGTCTTTTGTTTCTATTGCAATTGCTTGCTGTTCACGGCTCAACAGAGCCTACCCATATGGCTTGCATTTGGAGGAATATGCACGCTCTCACACTAACTACAAACCTGCAAGGGGCTCACAAGCTTTGCCTGTGAGGGCGATCTGATGCTCATAGATTCAGCTCAATGTCCTCAAAATCCGTGGTATTGATCAGACAGAAACTTGAGAAGCTGTATGCTTAGTCACCTTGAATAACCTATTAGGAGATTATGCACATGAAATAGGTGATATTCAGATCAATCTCTCCTCAGCCAGATTGTGCCAAATACTACACGCCCCTCTTGAAAATATGTTTTAGGGAAGCTCCCAGGATAAAGTCTAGAACCCTGAGATGGAAGCTTATTAGTAGGCTCATAGTTGCGCACACAATGATATTAAGTATAATATGGACTGAAAAGATTCTTTAGCAAAAACAGGGCACAGTGAACACTAATACACCGGAAACTGGAAAAAACTAACTCACCAGAAATTGGAAAAAAAAACAGCAACAGATTTACTGCGTTCTATTCTCAGACATACATTTCGCAGCCAATTGGCCCTGTAACTTACTAAGCTTCGTGTTGATTGTCTCCACCAGCTTCCAGACTTTCGAGACCTCTGCCTCATCAGCATGCTTCTTGTTATAGTCATCTTTTCATGAGTTCCTTCAGATGAACTTATTGTGTTCTTTTTCAGTTGCGCCAAAAGCATCATCCTCTGCTTGTAGCTTCCCAACGTTCACACATTCCTGATTATATTTCTTATTGAGAATGTCTACCTGTGTGGTCTGTTCTGCCAAATCTCTTGGCCCTTTATTTATCTTTATCCTCAAAGCCCCAGATTCTGTTCGAATTTGGCTTGCCATTCCATGAGCTCTACATCAGTATTTTCATTCTCCTCTATTAGATTAGCATATTGTAGTGTTACATGTTCGACTGGGAAAACTCCCATCGTCCCTCCACATTCAGAAGACATATTTGCAATTGTTGCACGGTCAGCTAATGATAAAGTAGACATACCCTACCCATAGAATTCAGCAGATTTGCCAATCCGCACCATGCTTTGTAAGCATCTGGATTACTGTGAGAGCCACATCTGTTGCGTTAATCCCAGTTTTCAACTGCCCAGTCGACTTAAAGCCGACTACACCAAGAAGGACCATACTCGTGGAATGACCAACATGGTTGCCTCGGTTTCAATGCCACCAACACCGCAGCCCTTCAATGCCACTCAGCCTTTCCAATACGGGCAGCTGGATGGATATCCCCTGCAAAAAACCTCACCGATAGTTGAGCATGATATCCCTTCAAATACAGGAGTGGAATGCTGTAGGATCTGCATGATGGATTTCGATCTTTTACAGCCTGCACCTTCACGTGGATAGCTTGCCTTATACTGACATCCTGACAAAGATTCTCATTCAGCCTCTAGACGCGCCTCAGCCCGACTTACAGCCCATATTGGGTCATCTGACATGAGTTCATCAAGCTTCTTTCCTTCGCTCAACTGTTGAAGATGACAAAGATTATGAAGACGGTGTATGAGCTAAAGATGATGAAGACGGTGTATTGATATGAGATTCAGCCCATTAGCTCAAGTAGCCACTGCTGCATCAGCTTTTTCAAAATCAGTTGCTGTCCCTTTTCTTCTAGTACAGAATCGTTCACGTTCCTTTAGTTGATTTGCACACATCAAACTATCTCCTACTTCATTAGCATAGTTGTCATTTCATACATCTACAACAAATGTACAATAAGCTTAGAATATCAGTAATCTTCACAACAGACGATTCAGCGCATCCTTTATTCCAAGTTACTTCAAGCTCCTTCTCCAGATTCCTTTCTGCCACACCTCTCTGTTGCAAACAGAGAACATATCTTCTTTGGACACGTTATAGATGACTCTATGCTCCTTATGTGCTTCAGCACCTGCGTATGTCTGTTTTCGAAGGAAGAGAGAGAAAAGTCACCTTTATCTCCTTCAGCAATAGTTAAATCATGAGGCTAGTATAGCACAGATGTTCAGTTGTTAACAGACATTCTCCGCGCTAGTCCTGAAGCTCGATAGGAAGAAGATTTATTCCCCTTCTGTGAGAATCCCCCTTTCTCTGCCCAATGACGATGATATATGCATGCACCTTCGTGACCTCCAAGAAAATCTCCCCCTCCAATACGTGCTCTGCCTCCCTGAAGAACACCGCCTTTTTTTTCCCTCGGTCCCAGGTCCCTTCTCAGCCGCTGCGAGCCACCCCACAGAATTGTCGTAAAAAACCCCTTTTCCCCGAATGGAAAGTTTCCTCTTCGTTGTTGATATCTGTCAGCACCACGAAAATACACATACATACTTGTGCACATACATAAATTCATATATACTAACACACATATGTACACAAATTATTACACATGAATTCACACATACATGTATTCATTTTTAAATGAACTATTACTCATGCACTTACACATTTAAGCATATACGTGAAACACGCATGTGCACATATATGAACATATACATACACACGTACTCATGGATGCATTCACATGGGTGCATGGAAATTTGCGAGCATACACTTGGATATACACATGTGCAAATGCTCTTGCAAGTACAAGAAATATGTAAAGAGAAGCAATCCATGCTTCTTATCACCAATGTATTGCAAACAATGATCTCAAGCACTCATACATGATAAAAGCTATATATAAAGGATAGAAATCACCAGAGTCTATTAGATTCTTTATATGTTTGATTTGACTTCAACATCTTATCACCTTAATTCCTTCCAATGAGTAGCTTCCATCTTGCCATTGCAATCAGGAAAGTTAGCATCTTTAACAATTTCATTTGATTTTAGTGTACCTTTAGCAGAGCTATAAGATGGTGTTCCCTGCTTGACTATCAATCATGAATCCAAATCCTGACCACATCCACCCCCTCTGAACCTGTGCATCCTCTGGATGCACCAACCTGCATACATAACATCAAACACAAGCAAGGATCAAGCAGTCATAGCATATAAACAGAACTTAAAGAAAATTTTAACTTGATGCATGAAACCTGAAAATGCATTAGTCTTGCCATGAATTAAGAGAAGAAAGTAGACAAAAGCATCTCATACAACATACCAGAATACATTAATGCACTTAGAGTAGAAATCATATGAGTAAATCGAAAACTTCTTAGCTCTCTCGTTAACTCGACCCGGTCAGATCTAGTAGCCTATCCGAAGCATTTGCATATACCAGTCTTTACTAACTCAATTTATGAAACTCGCTTCTGGCTTCCCTATTGATCTTCTATCATCTGAAGCCCCTTCAGACCCTTTTCTTATTTTTCTCATATTTTTATTTTGTCTTTCTTTATTTTAATTCTTTATCCCAGCTCAACCTTTATATCTTTGCTTTTATTTTTATTTATTTATTTTTCCACATTTTTCGGCCTATGTCGAAATCGGATGCGACTCGTGGACCTGACCACCCGGCCAGGTTTAGCCCACCCATCTACCGACCCGACATAGCGCACGATTCACAATGTCAGCCTCATACGAAATCAACGTCAGCTCGTGGCTCTGACCACCCGGTCAGAGTGACTCCACCCGCCTATCAACCCGTATGAGCGCGTAACAACATGTAGGTTAGGCCGTACGACACAACTAGCGTCAGCTCGTGGCCCTGATCACCCGACCAAGGTAGTTCCACCCGCCTACTAGCTCATCGCAGCACCCAACAACACATACATATACATATAGATAGTTGGCTGGTATAAGAATTCTTTTCTCAAGATATAATCTGTCTGAAGATTAGGTCAGATGAGAGATCAAGAGTAGAAGTCGAAGTGTCTCACTCATCAAGTGTTTGTAAACACTACTATATACAGATACTCAGTCTAGGTCTTCCCTTCACCTTCCTAGGTCTTGCTCTCGAAAGTTCTAATCCATCTTCTAACCTTACTCATATAATCCTGGTCCTTATACATTACATGTAATCTTATTAGTGGCACGAGATCTTTGGTCTACTTAATTTTCTTATTTAAACGTTTCTATATGCATTATATGCTTAATCATGCAGTCTTTTTATATACACATATACAAGAGAAAACAAAAAACTGAAGTAATAACATCTCACCAGTATGAAGTCAGAAGCCACTTGAGCTTGTCGCCTCCAATATCCTCTTCTTGTTTCATTATGAGTTGCTATCTTCAATTTATTGATTTGATTCCTGTGTCTTTCTTCAAATCAAAGCAAAAACATAAGATATATACATTCCTATTTACAAAAACATTCCTTTAAGCTTTATGGAATTTTATTGAAAAAAAATTCTTCCTTCAATCTCACCTTCTTTAAAACATACTCACCAAAGAAACTGTGCTTGAAAAGAAGCCATCTCTGAACTGCATCAATCAAGGTAGCATTCTTAAACAAGTTAGATATGTGGACAAGCCATTTCATTTGCTCGTCCATTCCTTGTAGGCTCGACTGGCATACAAAGCTTTTAGAGAATTTGAAAATCCATGATTTAATCATTTGAGCATAGTTGCTTTTATTTACATTTCTCTCTAATGCATCATATGAAGATGCACATGATAAATGAGCACATGTATATAGATTATTAAAATTTGGAGTATTTAGAACATCATCAAACAAATCAATCATACATATGTTTTGATTCATTTTAAGGTTGAAATCATTTGAAAGGATTTCATCATTTCCATTATGATTATCCAATCTTTCTTCTTCATTGCCATTAAGGGTTTGAATACATTCATAAGATTTACACTCTGAATAGGAAGGTTCATCATTCTTTGACTGCAAATTATGTTCATTTTCGTGATTCAGTCTATCATAATCCCTCCTTACTTGAGTGCTACAAATTATAGAATCTGCTTCTATCTCTAATCTCTCCAAGAACTCTTCATCTTCTTCTTTTCCCTGATTCATTTGTCCATTATCATGAAGAAACTCAATATCATCACAATCAAGAAAATCTTGATCATCTAATTCACTAAATTCTTGCTTCTCCAAGTAAGATTCATTGGAAAATCTACATTCATTTATATTCTCCTGATCCTTTTCAAAGATATACATGTAATTTGATGTCAAATCCGTTTTCCTATTCAAGATGCCATCATCAAATTCTTTTTCTATCTCAATTATTTCTTGTTTATTATCTTTAGAGGATGTGTTTTTGCCACACTCCTCATACATTTCTTTTATCATTGAATCTTGCTCAAATACTTCATACCTGAATATCTCATCATAGACGCTTGAGTCAATTGAAACTTCATCCATCTGGTAACATTTATATCTAGCTTCATCAATGCAAATATTTGACTCAACGGTTTCACATTCAATATCTTTTGATGCTATGCACACATCATATTTATCATACATCTCATTAAACGTTGTATCTTCCACTTCATGCTTGATTTCTTTGATATATGAACTCAACTCAACATGATCATTCTTAACATACATATCAATGTAAAGAGGAGTAATCAGTGGAGTATCCTCATCGCTCTCATGATCATTCATATGTCCTTCTTCATGGAGTACAATATCGTTCACATACATATCATTATATTGAAGCTCAATCAACAACTCATTCTTACACCTATAATTCAGATCACTCTCTTGTACCTCTAACGACTCATTTAATGTGGTATCACTCAAGAGTTTTTCACATTCTTGATCTTGATCTAAACAATCAGTAGGCTTAGCATCATGCTTTTCACCATCGGCATACATACCATTCTTTAGAGGACTCATAATTTGCATGCCCTCCTGATTAGCATCATGCTCCCTTGCATTCTCTTTATGCGAATCAATCATTTGGCCATAATTCATATTTGAATCATATGCTTCAAGAGATATTTCACTCTTGGTTTCGTCATTTAAGAAATCATCTTGTGCTTGATACTCACATGGATTCACTGGATTATTTTGAGTTATTTCATTTGCAATCTCTTTCTGATTACCTCGACTTCCGGTAGATATCTTTAAATCTTGGTTATTATCATATCTTGCCTCTTTGTTTGTTTGATTATCATCCCTTAGAAGTGAGGAGTCTATCAGATTATAGGAAGCCTCACGTTGTTTTCTTGGTGCGTTTTGTTTATTTTTGTTTTGTTCTATGTTTGATATTGGTTTGATTTTGTTTTGTTTAGCTTCCGTATATTCCTTTGCTCCTCCCATCATTGGGGTTTTTGCATATACAGTATTTGTAGATGTAATCAAAGTATCTACAGGCTCTTGGTACCTTGAATCCTCAGAGATTGCATCACTTATGTTTATAGGTTCTTTATAGTGATCCCTTTCATAAGCATGTACGTGTATTCCATGCATATATTCTTTATGTCCAACTGGGTTTTCTATTATTCTATAGATTTGCAAATTATTTTTAGTCTCTAAAATGCATGGAATTTGTGTATCTTCTTCATTTGCATAAATATCAGCTTGCCAATCGTTAAAAAATTTTTCTATTGTTTGTTGTTTCTTCACATATCTCATCACAGCTTCATGGACAAGCGTCCAGTCCTCTGTGAGCCCTGAGTCGGAGTCTATATCTTGTAGAAGTGGAATTAACTCCTCTCTGGCTTTAACGTTGATTGTTCGAAGAAACAACGACACCCTTTCATGACTTATGCACCTCTTATCGTGCTCAGAAAGATCATCATATTGTCGCTCAAACTCTTCTTTGATCTCGAGAATCGGCTGGTCTTTGGGTATATGAACCCACCTCAAGAAAGATCTACGAGTTACTTTATCAAGGTCTTCTAGCATAAACTGCCTAAGAAGTGTCGCTTTGTATCGAGACCATGTCGTTTGATTTATTTGCATTATTTGGTCTCGCACGTCGTAATCCGACACATAGATAAAGTTTTCGCATAGTTCTTTTTCCGTCATCGGACTTAGTCCGACACCTAGATATTTGGCCTCGAGTTCATATTCTTTGCAGAACTTTGAGACATTCTTTCCATTGAAAAAGCCACACCGATTGACTAGACGTTCATGAAGTGATTGGATGGCTTTTTGACGCCTATCCTCTTCTTGAAATCGTAGGAATTGAGCTAGGATCTCTTCCATTTTGATTATGCTAATCTTTGTGGCTCTATAACTCACTCACCCCCTCCTTTCACGTCGGGTTCACCAGGTATGTCGAGGAGTTCATGGAAAGGAGGGTGAAAATAGGATAAAATTACTCAAAGTGTAAACAAAGTTCCTTCAAAGAAATTTATACCTCACTTAATAAGACATTTATAGTTAAGTATGAGAGAGGTATTTCTCTTGGGTCAACCTAAGGTCTTGTAAAGTCAAACCACTATATGAACTAAAGGAGAGTTCTTTCTTTTAGTGCTGCCTCAGAAAAAAAAAACAAACCTCTTGACTCTCTCCTTTTCCAACTCTCCTCTTTTACAATCTGTAGCTTTTTGCCTCTCTGTCAGCTTATGGAGCTTTCTTCATTGTTTATCCGATTGGCTTGGAGATTCAATACAATCAGAGTCCCTGCATATATTTGGCTCACTTTTCTTAATATTTATGCTCTATATTGCACCACGGATGGATGATTCATTTCATTCAAAGCTCACACAATCCTCTCCTTACTAGCAATCTATATTGTCATACAAACATAGGACAAAGGAGGTCGTCATTTGGTTTGTTCAGCACAATGTGACACAGGGTTCAGGATCTTCACTTGCCTTGTGAGTTCAATCTATATGCCAATTGCATAGTAAAGTGCCACATTCTAAACACTTTCATACTTCCACTCTGCACGAGGATACCTGCACTTTCTTGGCATCAATTCTCACACATGCCAATCACTTCACTAAAAGTCAAGACACTCACAGGAGTCTTTTGTTTCTATTGCAATTGCTTGCTGTTCACGGCTCAACAGAGCCTACCCATATGGCTTGCATTTGGAGGAATATGCACGCTCTCACACTAACTACAAACCTGCAAGGGGCTCACAAGCTTTGCCTGTGAGGGCGATCTGATGCTCATAGATTCAGCTCAATGTCCTCAAAATCCGTGGTATTGATCAGACAGAAACTTGAGAAGCTGTATGCTTAGTCACCTTGAATAACCTATTAGGAGATTATGCACATGAAATAGGTGATATTCAGATCAATCTCTCCTCAGCCAGATTGTGCCAAATACTACACGCCCCTCTTGAAAATATGTTTTAGGGAAGCTCCCAGGATAAAGTCTAGAACCCTGAGATGGAAGCTTATTAGTAGGCTCATAGTTGCGCACACAATGATATTAAGTATAATATGGACTGAAAAGATTCTTTAGCAAAAACAGGGCACAGTGAACACTAATACACCGGAAACTGGAAAAAACTAACTCACCAGAAATTGGAAAAAAAAACAGCAACAGATTTACTGCGTTCTATTCTCAGACATACATTTCGCAGCCAATTGGCCCTGTAACTTACTAAGCTTCGTGTTGATTGTCTCCACCAGCTTCAAGACTTTCGAGACCTCTGCCTCATCAGCATGCTTCTTGTTATAGTCATCTTTTCATGAGTTCCTTCAGATGAACTTATTGTGTTCTTTTTCAGTTGCGCCAAAAGCATCATCCTCTGCTTGTAGCTTCCCAACGTTCACACATTCCTGATTATATTTCTTATTGAGAATGTCTACCTGTGTGGTCTGTTCTGCCAAATCTCTTGGCCCTTTATTTATCTTTATCCTCAAAGCCCCAGATTCTGTTCGAATTTGGCTTGCCATTCCATGAGCTCTACATCAGTATTTTCATTCTCCTCTATTAGATTAGCATATTGTAGTGTTACATGTTCGACTGGGAAAACTCCCATCGTCCCTCCACATTCAGAAGACATATTTGCAATTGTTGCACGGTCAGCTAATGATAAAGTAGACATACCCTACCCATAGAATTCAGCAGATTTGCCAATCCGCACCATGCTTTGTAAGCATCTGGATTACTGTGAGAGCCACATCTGTTGCGTTAATCCCAGTTTTCAACTGCCCAGTCGACTTAAAGCCGACTACACCAAGAAGGACCATACTCGTGGAATGACCAACATGGTTGCCTCGGTTTCAATGCCACCAACACCGCAGCCCTTCAATGCCACTCAGCCTTTCCAATACGGGCAGCTGGATGGATATCCCCTGCAAAAAACCTCACCGATAGTTGAGCATGATATCCCTTCAAATACAGGAGTGGAATGCTGTAGGATCTGCATGATGGATTTCGATCTTTTACAGCCTGCACCTTCACGTGGATAGCTTGCCTTATACTGACATCCTGACAAAGATTCTCATTCAGCCTCTAGACGCGCCTCAGCCCGACTTACAGCCCATATTGGGTCATCTGACATGAGTTCATCAAGCTTCTTTCCTTCGCTCAACTGTTGAAGATGACAAAGATTATGAAGACGGTGTATGAGCTAAAGATGATGAAGACGGTGTATTGATATGAGATTCAGCCCATTAGCTCAAGTAGCCACTGCTGCATCAGCTTTTTCAAAATCAGTTGCTGTCCCTTTTCTTCTAGTACAGAATCGTTCACGTTCCTTTAGTTGATTTGCACACATCAAACTATCTCCTACTTCATTAGCATAGTTGTCATTTCATACATCTACAACAAATGTACAATAAGCTTAGAATATCAGTAATCTTCACAACAGACGATTCAGCGCATCCTTTATTCCAAGTTACTTCAAGCTCCTTCTCCAGATTCCTTTCTGCCACACCTCTCTGTTGCAGACAGAGAACATATCTTCTTTGGACACGTTATAGATGACTCTATGCTCCTTATGTGCTTCAGCACCTGCGTATGTCTGTTTTCGAAGGAAGAGAGAGAAAAGTCACCTTTATCTCCTTCAGCAATAGTTAAATCATGAGGCTAGTATAGCACAGATGTTCAGTTGTTAACAGACATTCTCCGCGCTAGTCCTGAAGCTCGATAGGAAGAAGATTTATTCCCCTTCTGTGAGAATCCCCCTTTCTCTGCCCAATGACGATGATATATGCATGCACCTTCGTGACCTCCAAGAAAATCTCCCCCTCCAATACGTGCTCTGCCTCCCTGAAGAACACCGCCTTTTTTTTCCCTCGGTCCCAGGTCCCTTCTCAGCCGCTGCGAGCCACCCCACAGAATTGTCGTAAAAAACCCCTTTTCCCCGAATGGAAAGTTTCCTCTTCGTTGTTGATATCTGTCAGCACCACGAAAATACACATACATACTTGTGCACATACATAAATTCATATATACTAACACACATATGTACACAAATTATTACACATGAATTCACACATACATGTATTCATTTTTAAATGAACTATTACTCATGCACTTACACATTTAAGCATATACGTGAAACACGCATGTGCACATATATGAACATATACATACACACGTACTCATGGATGCATTCACATGGGTGCATGGAAATTTGCGAGCATACACTTGGATATACACATGTGCAAATGCTCTTGCAAGTACAAGAAATATGTAAAGAGAAGCAATCCATGCTTCTTATCACCAATGTATTGCAAACAATGATCTCAAGCACTCATACATGATAAAAGCTATATATAAAGGATAGAAATCACCAGAGTCTATTAGATTCTTTATATGTTTGATTTGACTTCAACATCTTATCACCTTAATTCCTTCCAATGAGTAGCTTCCATCTTGCCATTGCAATCAGGAAAGTTAGCATCTTTAACAATTTCATTTGATTTTAGTGTACCTTTAGCAGAGCTATAAGATGGTGTTCCCTGCTTGACTATCAATCATGAATCCAAATCCTGACCACAACGTAAGGGGGTTCCATTCTTATTTACATTTCAAGAAAAAAATGATGTTTCTACTTTTGTAGCATATAATAGCGAATGCATGCAAGCATTCCTTAGCGAGTATGAGGAACTTCAAAATCTCCAAAGTAAAAGGCAAAAAAACAAAAGATTTAGACGTAATCTTGATAATAATGAGATTACAGATATATCTTCTTTCACGAATTGGCTATATAGTCGTTTGCAACGTGCCAATGCAAATAATGAAGAAATTTCAGATGAGAGGGAATGCGCTAAAGAAGACTAAGCGCAAGACCCGGTCAAAGCTGTAGCTTTACCTTCATGGTCTCTTTAGCTTCACCATAATGGTGTAGCTATAGCCCTACATGGTATTAGCTACACCTTGATAGGTTGTGAACGAAAGGTAATTTTATTAAAATAATATTTTATTTTTTTCATAAATGTATGTTAATTTCTATTTACTAATTGAATTTATTTTGCAGGCTCGAATGTTCACTAATATCAAGTAACTATCACGTGCTAGCTCAAAAGACACAAACCTTATAGATAGCGAACTTGGTTACGTAGGAACTATTGTTGGTATCTACGAAATTTCATTTTGTACATTCAAACAGGTAGAAAAAAGTTTATATTTTTTTTATAGAGTTAGTTATTTTTTAAAGCACCTAATAATGGGTTTTTGTTGTTATATATTTTGATAGGTCATATTGAAGGTTGACTGGTTTCGAGCGGAGTATAAAGGTAGTAATTCCACATTAAGAAATGAATTATCTGAGTTTTGGGCAATTGATTCTTCCAAGGTAATGCGATCTACTAAAGAACCATATATTCTTCCTACGCATATTGAACAAGCATTTTTTTTATAAACCCAGATGCTCATCCTTGGTGGCAAGTCATTCATGTGCAACCTAGAGGTAGGTCATTGTTTGAACAGTTTATTGTTAGAGAGATCGAAGAAAGTCCTCTTCATGATTCAGCATCAGATACAAATACATCAACATCTAAAATAGAAATTAGAATCATTATATGTGATAATGATACTAATCTTTTTGATGAAGAGGATAATTCTCTACATGCTGATTCTACTGATGAGGAAGAGGAATTACCAGAAATAGATATTAATCCATCAATAGATGATGTGATTCATGAGAACATAGATTTAACAATAGAAGAAATAAATGAAATCAATAAGGATAATGAAGATGAGACTATATTGATGTCTTACCAAAATGATGGCAATAATGAAAAAATATGAGCAGATTAGATAGTAAATTCTACTATAGTTATCGATCAATAACTTGAAGCTTCTGAATGGATATCAGATAATAGATTTTTTTTTTAACTTGAATAATGATGAATCCTACTAGAGAGATGAAATCATGTTCTTCTAAGTTAGAACATGAAGCTCGGGGGTATGCCTAATTATTTTATATATAGCTTTATCTTCGAGGAGCAAATTTTTATCATGTATGTATGCATATGTGTGTGTATTCATGTGTATTATATGTATACATATGTTAGTATGCATATATATGTATTTCATGTATATGTATGTGTTTGCACGTGTGTGATATATGTATACATGTGTTAAATATGCATATGTGTATATATGCATATGCATTTATGTAAAATATTCATGTATTCGTGTAATATATGCAACTATTTATAATTGTGTACATGTATATATGTATATGTGTCTATGTGTCAATATGTACATGTAAATATGTATGCATGTATATATATATTTATGTGTGCATGTAGGCATGTATATGTGATGTGTACATGTATATATGTATATATGTCTATGTGTAAATGTGTACATGTAAATATGTTAGTATGTATATATATATTTATGTGTGCATTTAGGCATGTATGTGTGATGCATAATATATGTACTCCATTTTATAGTTATATATCCTATCTACATGATGTGTATATATCTTTATATATATTATGATCCTTGTTGATTCGAGTAGCTATATATAGAGGCATAAGGTTGGGAGGAGAGACATCTCTCTAGTAGGACGTCGGAGGAATAGATGCAATGTGTACATATACTTCAAACATATGGCTAAAAGGTTGAATTAGAGTTTTTTAATTAGGGGTTTTAAAACCCTAATATCAAAATTAGTGTTTTCAATTTAGAATTTTTGAAATAGGATTTATTTATTTATTTATTTATTTATTTATTTATTTATTTATGCATATGCATGTGTTGTGTATGTATGTGTATCTATATGTGCATATGCATGTGTATATGTATACATGCATGTAAATATGATTATATGAGTCTATGTGTGTACATATGATTATGAATGTGTATGTGTATGTGAGTATGTGTACGTGTATGTGAGTATGTGTACGTGTATGTGAGTATGTGTACGTGTATGTGAGTATGTGTATGTGTCTATGTGTATTCATTATATGTGTGTAACTGCATGCATGTGTATGTGTGTGTAAAAATGTGCATGTACGTGTGTGTATGTATAAATGTGCATGTATATGTATATGTGTGTAAATGTGCATGTATGATGTATATGTGTGTATGCGTGTATTTTATACCTCAAGTCTCACTCTTTTCTCTCTCTCTCTCTCTCATATACATACATACATGCATAAACACACATACTCATATCCACATATATATACATAAAAGCAGTGCATATCGTGCATTATTGCGAAGATGAGCCATAAGTGTTCGCATCTCTTTTAAACACCACTTAAGCAACCATCCTCTCCTTATGTAAAATTTTTACTTACTTCCATGGTAAGTGGATAAAGCACAGGTAAGAGTCGCATAGTGCCCGCATCCTTCTCTTGAACTCCAATCCATTCCCTATGTACACAATGTTCCCCTCTGGCTCTATATCGCACTCTAGTCCTAAGGTGCCTATGCATGTCCTCATAGGCAACTCTACTCTGCTATCACGTGCTAGAGGTGGTATAGGTGTCCTGAAAATAGATAGATAAAAATAAATAAAAATATGTGTTATAATATCATTAAAAAAGTTTATGAAAAAAAACATACCTATGAGCAGATAGCTCTCTTCCTGGATGTGGAGCCGCAGAAGAGCCCTCATCTGATCGCTCGGTAAGCATCTGGATCGTATAGTCCAGCTCCTCATCAGACATCTATGAGTAATCACACATTATGGCCCCTAGAGTATCAGAAAGAACTCTTGCTCTCATAAGACTTTTTATGAGAGTGAGTTTCACCTTTCTCTCTCTAATAGGATCCATAATACCTAGCATATAAAACAAAATGATTAGAAATCAATATATATATATATATATATATATATATATATATATATATATATATATATATATATATATATATATATATATATATATATATATATATATATATATATATATATATATATATATATATATACATATGTATGTGTGTATGCATAAAGTATGTGTATGTATGCATGTGTGTGTATGTATGTGCGTGTATGTGTGTGTGTATGTGTGTATGCATATGTATGTGTGTGTATGCATCATTACGTGTGTATGTGTCTATGTGTGTATGTGTGTGTATATGTGTGTGTGTATGTGTGTGTGTCTATGTGTATGTGTGTGCATCTATGAGTGTGTATGTGTTTATGTGTGTGTATGTGTCTATGTGTGTGTATGTGTCTATGTGTGTATGTGTATGCATGTATGTATGCATATGTGTGTATGTGTGTGTATGCATTATGTATGCATATGTGTGTGTATGCATTATGTATGTGTATGTATGCATGTATGTATGTATGCATATGCATATGCATTATGTATATATATATGCATGTATGTGTATGTGTGAGTATGTCTCTCTATGTGTGTGTATGCATATATGTGTGTGTATGCATATATGTGTGTATGTGTGTATGTGTGTGTGTACATGTGTTTGTATGTGTGTATGCATGTGTATGTGTGTGTATGCATCATTATGTGTGTATGTGTCTATGTGTATTTATGTGTGTGTATATGTGTGTGTGTGTCTATGTGTATGTATGTGTGTCTATGAGTGTGTATGTGTTTATGTGTATGTATGTATCTATGTGTGTGTATGTGTCTATGTGTGTATGTGTATGCATGTATGTATGCATATGTGTGTGTATGCATGTGTATGTGTGTGTATGCATCATTATGTGTGTATGTGTCTATGTGTGTAAGTGTGTGTCTATGTGTGTGTATGTGTCTATGTGTGTATGTGTATGCATGTATGTATGCATATGTGTGTGTGTATGCATTATGTATGCATATGTGTGTGTATGCATTATGTATGTGTATGTATGCATGTATGTATGTATGTATGTATGTATGTATGTATGCATATGCATATGCATTATGTATGATTATATATATGCATGTATGTGTATGTGTGAGTATGTCTCTCTATGTGTGTGTATGCATATATGTGTGTATGTGTGTGTGTGTACATGTGTTTGTATGTGTGTATGCATGTGCATGTGTGTGTATGCATCATTATGTGTGTATGTGTCTATGTGTGTTTATGTGTGTGTGTATATGTGTGTGTGTGTGTCTATGTGTATGTATGTGTGTCTATGAGTGTGTATGTGTTTATGTGTATGTATGTATCTATGTTTGTGTATGTGTCTATGTGTGTATGTGTATGCATATATGTATGCATATGTGTGTGTATGCATGTGTATGTGTGTGTATGCATCATTATGTGTGTATGTGTCTATGTGTGTAAGTGTGTGTATATGTGTGTGTATGTGTGTGCGCATCTATGTGTATGTGTGTGTGTCTATGAGTGTGTATGTGTTTGTGTATTTATGTATCTGTGTGTGTATGTGTCTATGTGTGTATGTGTATGCATGTATGTATGCATATGTGTGTGTATGCATATGTATGTGTGTGTATGCATCATTATGTGTGTATGTGTCTATGTGTGTATGTGTATGCATGTATGTATGCATATGTGTGTGTATGCATATGTATGTGTGTGTATGCATCATTATGTGTGTATGTGTCTATGTGTGTATGTTTGTGTGTGTGTATATGTGTGTGTGTATGTGTATGTGTCTATGTGTATGTGTCGTTATGCGTCTATGAGTGTGTATGTGTTTATGTGTGTGTATGTGTCTATGTGTGTGTATGTGTCTATGTGTGTATGTGTATGCATGTATGTATGCATATGTGTGTATGTGTCTGTATGCATTATGTATGCATATGTGTGTGTATGCATTATGTATGTGTATGTAAGCATGTGCATTATGTATGTATGTAAGTATGTATGTATGCATATGTGTATGTGTGTGTATGCATATGTGTGTGTATGCATTATGTATGTGTATGTAAGCATGTGCATTATGTATGCATGTAAGTATGTATGTATGCATATGCACATGCATTATGTATGCATATGTATGCATGTATGTGTATGTGTGTGTATGTCTCTCTATGTGTGTGCATGCATATATGTGTGTGTATATGTGTGTGTATGTGTGTATGCATGTGTAGTATGCATCATTATGTGTGTATGTGTGTGTGTGTCTATGTGTATATGTGTGTATCTATGAGTATGTATGTGTTTATGTGGGTGTATGTGTCTATGTGTGTATTTGTCTATGTGTGTGTATGTATCTATGCATGTGCATTATGTATGCATATGTGTATGTGTGTGTATGCATTATGTATGCATATGTGTGTGTATGCATTACGTATGTGTATGTAAGCATGTGCATTATGTATGCATATAAGTATGTATGTATGCATATGCATATGCATTATGTATGCATATGCATATGCATTATGTATGCATATGCATATGCATTATGTATGCATATGCATATGCATTATGTATGCATATGCATATGCATTATGTATGCATATGCATATGCATTATGTGTATGTGTGTGTATGTCTCTCTATGTGTGTGTATGCATATATGTGTGTGTATGCCTATATGTATATGTGTCTGTATGTGTGTATGCATGTGTAGTATGCATCATTATGTGTGTATGTGTGTGTATATGTGTGTGTATGTGTGTGTGTGTCTATGTGTATATGTGTGTATCTATGAGTATGTATGTGTCTATGTGTGTATGTGTCTATGAGTGTGTATGTGTTTATGTGTGTGTATGTGTCTATGTGTGTGTATGTGTCTATGTGTGTATGTGTATGCATGTATGTATGCATAGGTGTGTGTATGTGTGTGTATGCATTATGTATGCATATGTGTGTGTATGCATTATGTATGTGTATGTATGCATGTAAGTATGTATGTATGCATATGCATATGCATTATGTATGCACATGTATGCATGTATGTGTATGTGTGTGTATGTCTCTCTATGTGTGTGTGTATGCATATATGTGTGTGTATGTGTGTATGTGTGTATGTGTGTGTGTATATGTGTGTCTATGTGTGTATGCATGTGTATGTGTGTGAATGCATCATAATGTGTGTATGTGTCTATGTGTGTATGTGTGTGTATATGTGTGTGTATGTGTGTGCACGTCAGTGTGTATGTGTGTGTGTCTATGAGTGTGTATGTGTGTCTATGTGTGTATGTGTATGCATGTATGTATGCATATGTGTGTGTATGTGTGTGTATGCATTATGTATGCATATATGTGTGTATGTGTGTGTATGTGTTTATGTGTGTGTATGTGTCTATGTGTGTCTATGTGTATGCATATGTGTATGTGTATGTGTATGCATGTATGTATGCATATGTGTGTGTATGTGTGTGTATGTGTTTATGTGTTTATGTGTTTATGTGTGTATGTGTTTATGTGTGTAGGTGTCTATGTGTGTGTATGTGTCTATGTGTGTATGTGTATGCATGTATGTATGCATATGTGTGTGTATGTGCACGTATGCATTATGTATGCATATGTGTGTGTATGTGTGTGTATGTGTGTGTATGTGTTTATGTGTGTGTATGTGTCTATGTGTGTGTATGTGTATGCATATGTGTGTGTATGTGTGTGTGTGTTTATGTGTGTATGTGTCTATGTGTGTGTATGTGTCTATGTGTGTATGTGTATGCATGTATGTATGCATATGTGTGTGTATGTATGTGTATGCATTATGTATGCATATGTATGTGTGTGTGTGTGTATGTGTTTATGTGTGTGTATGTGTCTATGTGTGTGTATGTGTATGCATATGTGTGTGTATGTGTATGCATGTATGTATGCATATGTGTGTGTATGTGTGTATATGTGTTTATGTGTGTGTATGTGTCTATGTGTGTGTATGTGTCTATGTGTGTGTATGTTTCTATGTGTGCATATGTGTGTGTATGCATGTAAGTATATATGTATGTACTCATATGCATATGCATTATGTATGCATATGTGTGTGTATGCATGTAAGTATGTATGGATGTACGCATATGCATATGCATTATGTATGCATGTATGTTTATGTGTGTGCATGTCTCTCTATGTGTGTTTGTATGCATATATGTGTGTGTATGTGTGTATATGTGTGTGTATGTGTGTGTGTATGTGTATGTATGTGTGTGTGTATGTGTGTATGTGTGTATATATGTATGTGTATATGTTTGTGCATGTGTATGCATTATGTGTGCATGTGTGTATGCAACATTATTTGTGTATGTGTATGTGTGTGTGTGTCTATGTGTATGTGTGTGTGTGTGTCTATGTGTGTATATGTGTGTGTGTATGCATTTGTATGTGTGTGTAACTGTGTGTGTGTGTGTGCATACCTTGCAAGTAGATGTCTCTCTCTCTCTCTCTCTCTCTCTCTCTCTCTCTCGCTCTCTCTCTCTCTCGGTCTCTTCTTGGTCTCTCGCATCCAAATCCCGGCACAAATGTGCCGGGAGAAATCGATTTTTTTTTTTTACATTCCAGAGCGTCGCATATGCGACGCTCTTCAGTTTGCCAACGTCGCAAATACCGTCGCTCACTAGCGACGGTATTTGCGATGCTATTAATTTAGCGTCGCATAAGCGACGCTATCATCGCTTATGCGACAGTTCTCGCTTTAAAAAAAAATAAAAAAAATGAGCGTCGCTTATGCGACGCCGGCATGCATAAGCGACGGTACACGTTTTTTTTTCAATTCGGGGGCGTCGCTACGCCCCCCTATTTCTTGTAGTGAGTTATGAGAAAAACATTGCTCACTTGTCTCCATACTGTTAGTGCCTGAAAATGTCGAGATCCATCTCTATTTTGCTAAGCATCATTCTTTGAGCATGGATTTCAAGTGAGATAACTTGAAAAAGTTAGCTACCGAAGTTAATTAGATATGCCCAAAAGGATAAAGCACAAATTTGTAGCACCATCTCATCTCTGGAAGGTGTCCACCATCTCCTCCAACTGTGGTATCAAAGCAACATCAAGGTAAAATGGGAGATATTTCCATCATTCATTGACAAATTGGACAGGGACAATTATCGAGCATGGTCCTTAAGGATGAAAGCTTACCTCTAAGGAAGAAGCTTGTATGGATACATATCTGGAGATGAAGAAAACCAATGCTTAGAAGTAAACATCAACCTTCAAGAGAGGAGCAAGAGAGACTAGCTGCATGGTGTGCAAAGGATACTCTAGCCAAGTATTATATACTAAACTCAATATATGATTTCTTATTACCTCATATTATGAATCGCAAGACCTCCCAAGAGACTTGGGAAGTACTTTCTTCATACTTCTCATCAAATACAAGTGCTAGCAAGAAACAGCTTTGGATGGAGTTCACAACCTTGAAGAAGCAACCAAAGCAAATTGTCTGTAACTATGTGACCAAGATGAAGGATGTCGCTGATCAACTTGGGAGTATTAGAGAAGAAATAGAAGAAGAGCAGATTGTAAGGCATATCATAGATGGCATCAAGGTTGATGACAAATGGGAGTCGTTTACCACAGCAATGGACCTATATATGGACATGCAAATACCTTACCTCAATACATTGATGGGACAACTCTTCACACATGAGATAAAGATCAACAAGAATTGAGATACTTCTAGAGGTAATCAATATTATGCCTTCTACACAAATAGAAATAAGAGTAAAGATAAAGGCAAAGGTAAGAGGAATGAAGAAGAGGCAAGCACCTCTCAAGTGTTTCACAGGTAGAGGAAGAGGTAAAAGAGGGAGCGGCAGAGGAGCAAAACAAGGTAGGGGGAGACCATACAACTCTTCACCTAGCAACATTTGTGGCTTAACCCATCATACCACAGATGAATGCTTTAGGAACACAAAGAATCAGAGAGGAAGAGGCTTCCATAGAGGAAGCTATGGACAATCAAGGGGCACGTTCAATAATGGGGGAAACAACTACCATCACAATTACAACCAAGGCTACAACAACAACTATCAAGGAGGGCTTCAGATGAAGAAGAGAATATTAAAACTATATATATGATCAAGAGGATTCTCTAATACTCATGAATATGATAGCCAAGCAAGGTAAAGATGATGAGTACCTATTCTATATTAATTCCGATTGCTCCAACCATGTAGCAGGAAATGTAGCATTATTGTCTGATCTTGAACAACTCAAAGGAAAGAATGAAGTCCAAAGAGGTGATGACACCAGACACTTAGTAAAGAAGATTGGAAATATTAAAGCATGTGATGGTAACATGAACCTCCTAAGTAGGGTATTGCATATGCCAACAATAACAAAAAACCTAGTCGGTGTTAGGCAAATTGTTGAGAAGGGTTTGCAAGTTATATTCACAAGACATGGAGCATTTGTGGAGGACCCTCAGCAAGGCTTCATGAGGATTGCAAAGGGTGAGAAATCTAGTAGAATTTTTACATTTGAAGTGAAGATACAAGGAATATTGCTCTCTTCAATTACAAAGATCAAACCCTATTTGAATTAGAGATATGACATAAGAGACTAGGTCATATAGGTGAAAGGACATTGAAGAAAATATGCAGGGATCAGAGTGTGCTTGGCATTCCAAATGTGTCCAAGCACCACATGATTTACAAATGTGGAGCATGCCAATTTGGCAAATCACATAGGCAACCATTCAACAAAAGAGGATACATGTATGAAGACTACTTGGAGCTTGTGTAGAGAGATGTGTGGGGTCCTATAGAGAACCATCAATCTCACGGTCAAGGTATTATGTTTCATTCATAGATGAATATAGTAGATGGACAGTACCTTACTTTATGAAGCATAAAGATGAAGTCTTCACTTGTTTCAAGAAGTATTTGGCAGTGGTTGAGAATCAAATAGGTAGAAGCTTGAAGAGGCTCAGATCTGATGGAGGTGGTGAGTATTTCTCACATGATTTTGACTCCTTCTTACAAGAAAGAGGCATAAAGAGAGACATTACAACAAGGTACACTCTTGAACATAATGGAGTGGTAGAGAGAAGAAATAGACTAATAGTAGAGGCTACAAGATCAATGTTGAATGAGAAAGAACTTCCAAATTACTTATGGGCAGAGGTTGTTTTCACAGCCATTTACCTAATCAATAGACTTCCATCAAAGTATCTAGATGGAATGACACCTTATGAGGCATGGAATGGCAGGAGACCTTCTTTAGATCATTGTAAGATCTTTGGATCATTGCTTATGCACATATACCCTCACAGATTAGGGGAAAGCTTGATCCAAAAGCTGAAAGATGCATATTCATTGGATATGACCAAAATGAAAAAGGATATAGGTTATATAATCCCACTAATAAAGGATTTACAATTAGTAGGGATGTAGTATTTCATGGAAATAACTCCTGGTTTGAAGATATTGCAAGAAAATAAAGCTATCTTATGATTTGGAAAATGATTTTCCAAATTTAAATCAAGAAGAACCACATATATCAGAGGATGTCAACTCAGAAGATGAAGAAAATATTGATTTCAAATCTTGGAAATCCAAGGGCAAAACAAAGTTCAAACAATTGGAAGACATTCGAGAGCCATCCAATCAAGCACTTAGAAGATCTCAAAGGGATAGCAAGAAACTCATAAGGTATGGCAAAGACACATCACTAGTCACCAAGCATTCTATATACATGGCTAAAGACTTTATGTCAGAAGAACCATCCTCATTTGAGGAAGCCAACAAGAAAGAAGAGTTAAGAGAAGCTATGGAGGAGGAAATTGAAGAACTTCAAGAGAATAGTACTTGGGATTTGGTTCCCAAAAAACCATTCATGAAGGTAACAGGATCCTGGTGGATTTACAAAGTGAAAAAGAATTCATATGGGACAATCTACATGTATGAAGCACGGCTAGTAGCAAAGGGGTTTGCTCAAACCCATGGAGTTGATTATGAGGAGACCTTCTCACCTGTAGCTAAGATGCCAACTATCAGAGTTTTAGTAAGTAGTGTTGCTTTGAAGAATTGGAATTTGTACCAGTTAGATGTTAAAAATGCATTCCTTAATGGATGGATCTCTAAAGAGGTCTACATGACTCAACCACCAAGATATGAAGATTAAGAGAAACCTTATTATGTATGTAAATTAAGGAAATCATTGTATGGTTTAAAGCAAGCTCCTAGAGCTTGGAACCATAGGCTTATCACATACTTGCAAGACCAAGGATTTGTTGCAAGCAAGGCAGATTCTTCATTGTTCATTACGAAGACTAATTCATAAGTTATTTATCTATGTGTTTATGTGGATGATATGATTATTATAGGAAATGATGCCCATGGCATCAAGAAGAGCAAAGCTCAGATGAAGGAAGAGTTCAAGATCAATGATCTTGGATTGCTTACATATTTTCTTGGTTTAGAGATTGTCTTTACAGATTCTGGTGCTTTCATTACTAAGCGAAGGTATATCTGTGATATACTAGTTAAGTTCAAAATGGAAAATGCAAAAATTGTAGATACACCTATGGAATTGAACCACAAACTCAGTACTCATGAAGGAGAGCTACTTGAAGACATTAGAGGTTATCAAATTCTTTTTGGGAGTCTAAATTATGCAACCCTAACAAGAGTGGACGTATGCTATGGAGTAAGTACAATGAGTTAATTCATGCATACACCAAGAAAACATCACATGGAAGCTGCCAAAGGATCTTAAAGTACTTGAAGGGTACCATAAATGACGAGCTATTTTATCCATTCACATCTGACTTGGATATCAAGCTATAATCTGATGCAGATTCGGATGGATTAAAAGATGATAAGAGGAGCACCTCTAGCTACTTATCTTTTGCCGATCAAATTTGATTTCATGATCACCAAAGAAACAAACAACTATGGCATTTTCATCAACTCAAGCTGAATATAGAGGCCAAGCAAATTCAACACAAGAAGCAATGTGGTTAAAGCTACTCTACTCATATTTGGAGCTACATACATACACTCCAATGATCTTTGGAGATAATAGTAGCTCACTTCATTTGGCTGTTAATCTTGTATATCATGCAAGGACTAAGCACATTGAAATGCATTATCATTATGTGAGAGAGAAGCTAATTAGCAAGGACATACACTTATCCTATGTATCAACCAACTTGCAATGTGTAGATATGCTAACCAAATCTTTCGATGGAACTAAATTGAACAATTTCAAGATGATGATTGGTTTGCAAGAGATGGAAGAAAATATAAGCTGAAGAATATTAGGCTT